>SJYQ01007999.1:209603-280667 GCA_006410935.1 Redunca redunca
GGAAAATCCCATGGACGGAGGAGCCTGGTGGGCTGCAGTCCATGGGGTCACTAAGAGTCAGACACGACTGAGCGGCTTCACTTTCACTTTTCACTTTAATGCACTGGAGAAGGAAATGGCAACCTACTCCAGTGTTCTTGCCTAGAGAATCCCAGGGATGGGGGGGCCCGGTTGGCTGCTGTCTATGGAGTCGCACAGAGTCGGACACCACTGAAGCGACTTAGCAGCAGCAGCAGTAGCAGCAAAGAATAGCAAGGAGAGATAAGAAAGCCTTCCTCAGCGATCAGTGCAAAGAAATAGAGGAAAACAATACAATAGGAAAGACTAGAGATCTCTTCAAGAAAATTAGAGATAACAAGGGAACATTTCATGGAAAGATGGGCTCAATAAAGGACAGAAATGGTATGGACCTAACAGAAGCAGAAGATATTAAGAAGAGGTGGCAAGAATACACAGAAGAACTGCTGTGCAAAAAAGATCTTCAAGACCAAGATAATTATGATGGTGTGATCGCTCACACTCACCTAGAGCCAGACATCCTGGAATGTGAAGTCAAGTGGGCCTTAGAAAGCATTACTACGAGCAAAGCTAGTGGAGGTGATGGTATTTCAGATCCTAAAAGATGATGCTGTGAAAGTGCTGCACTCAATATGTCAACAAATTTGGAAAACTCAGCAGTGGCCACAGGACTGGAAAAGGTCAGTTTTCATTCCAATCCCAAAGAAAGGAAATGCCAAATAATGCTCCATTTCAGTTTAGTTCAGTTCAGTTGCTCAGTCGTGTCCGACTCTTTGTGACCCCATGAATCGCAGCACGCCAGGCCTCCCTGTCTATCACCAACTCCCGGAGTTCACTCAGACTCACGTCCATCGAGTCAGTCCAGCCATCTCATCCTCTGTCGTCCCCTTCTCCTCCTGCCCCCAATCCTTCCCAGCATCAGAGTCTTTTCCAGTGAGTCAACTCTTTGCATGAGGTGGCCAAAGTACTAGAGTTTCAGCTTTAGCATCATTCCTTCCAAAGAACACCCAGGGCTGATCTCCTTTAGAATGGACTGGTTGGATCTCCTTGCAGTCCAAGGGACTCTCAAGAGTCTTCTCCAACACCACAGTTCAAAAGCATCAGTTCTTCGGCGCTCAGCCTTCTTCACCATCCAACTCTCACATCCATACACGATCACAGGAAAAACCATAGCCTTGACAATTGCACTCATCTCACATGCTAGTAAAGTCATTCTCAAAATTCTCCAAGCCAGGCTTCAGCAATACGTGAACTGTGAACTTCCAGATGTTCAAGCTGGTTTTAGAAAAGGCAGAGGAACCAGAGATCAAATTACCAACATTCACTAGATCATCGAAAAAGCAAGAGAGTTCCAGAAAAACATCTATTTCTGCTTTATTGACTATGCCAAAACCTTTGACTGTGTGGAACATAATAAGCTGTCAAAAATTTTGAAAGAGATGGGAATACCAGACCACCTGACCTGCCTCTTGAGAAACCCGTATGCAGGGCAGGAAGCAACAGTTAGAACTGGATATGGAACAACA
This sequence comes from Redunca redunca, assembly GCA_006410935.1. Lineage (NCBI taxonomy): Eukaryota > Metazoa > Chordata > Mammalia > Artiodactyla > Bovidae > Redunca > Redunca redunca. The sequence goes on from SJYQ01007999.1 coordinate 211,148, forward strand.
GACTGGTTGCAAATAGGGAAAGGAGTACGTCAATGCTGTATATTGTCACTGTGCTTATTTAACTTATATGCAGAGTACATCATGAGAAATGCTAGGCTGGATGAAGCACAAGCTGGAATCAAGATTGCCAGGAGAAATATCAATCACCTCAGATATGCAGATGACACCACCCTTATGGCAGAAAGTGAAGAACTAAAGAGCCTCTTGATGAGGTGAAAGAAGAGAGTGAAAAAGTTGGCTTAAAGCTCCACATTCAGAAAACCAAGATCATGGCATCCGGTCCCATCACTTCATGGCAATAGATGGCGAAACAGTGGTAAGAGTGGCTGACTTTATTTTTGGGGGGCTCCAAAATCACTGCAGATGGTGATTGCAGCCATGAAATTAAAAGATGTGTATTCCTTGGATGGAAAGTTGTTATCAACCTAGACAGCATATTAAAAAGCAGAGACATTACTTTGTCCACAAAGGTCTGTCTAATCAAGGCTATGGTTTTTCCAGTAGTCATGTATGGATGTGAGAGTTGGACTATAAAGAAAGCTGAGCACAGAAGAATTGATGCTTTTGAACTGTGGTGTTGGAGAAGACTCTTGAGAGTCCCTTGGACTGCAAGGAGATCCAACCAGTCCATTCTAAAGGAGATCAGTCCTGGGTGTTCCATTGGAAGGACTGATGTTGAAGCTGAAACTCCAATATTTTGGCTACCTGATGTGAAGAGCTGACTGGTTTGAAAAGACCATGATGCTGGGAAAGATTGAGGGCATGAGGAGAAGGGGACGACAGAGGATGAGACAGTTAGATGGCATCACCGACTGAATGGACATGAGTTTGGGTAAACTCCAGGAGTTGGTGATGGACAGGGAGGCCTGGCGTGCTGCGCTTCTTGGGGTCACAAAGAGTTGGACACGACTGAGCGATTGGACTGAACTGAACTGAAACATAAAGGCTCACTAAACATCATTTACAAATCTCTCCTGCCTGCAAATTCGTTTTCCTCACACTATGATTCTTAGCCTCAGATACCTCTCCTTTCCCCCATACTTAATGGTTCTCTCAACCTGACTTGTCTATCCCTCTACACTATTGAGTTACACATTAACCCTTTGACGCATAACTCCTCACCCTCAATAAAGCATGCGAAGGTAAGCATAGGTAACATTTGCATACTCAGAAGAGCATGCAGTCAGAGAGGAGAGACGATCTGCTTATTGGTTGGGTGGGAGATTGTGTATGGAGATTGCTATGAGGCTGTTGTGACGAGGAAATTTGTTGGAAAGTAGATATGAGAGATGATGAGATAAGGGGCTGCACATTACTGATAATAATTAGTTGAGTTACAGCTATGATAAACCTGCAGCATATTAAAAAGCAGAGACTTTGCTTTGCCGACCAACGTCCAACGTCCAGTCAAAGCTATGGGTTTTCCAGTAGTCATGTATGGATGTGAGAGCTGGACTATAAAGCTGGGTGCTGAAGAACTGATAGTTTTGAACTGTGGTGGTGAAGACTCTTGAGAGTCCCTTAGCCTGCAAGGAGATCAAACCAGTTAATCCTAAAGGAGATCAGTCCTGAATATTCATTGAAACGACTGATGCTGAAGCTGAAGCTCCAATCCTTTGGCCACCTGATGCAAATAGCTAACTCATTAGAAAAGCCCCTGATGCTGGGAAAGATTGAAGACAGGAGGAGAAGGGCATGACAGAGGATGAGATGGTTGGATGGCATCACTGACTCAGAGTTGGTAATGGACTGGGGAGCCTGCAGTCCGTGGGGTCACAAAGAGTTGGACATGACTGAGCAACTGAACTGAACTGAACTGAATGCACTGTTCTGTAAATGCATCTACAGCCTGTTGGATCTGAGGCCAGCTGTTGAGACCAGTAATAACCAATGAGTGGAAAAGGATACAGGTCAGTTGAGAAGTGTAGCTGCTATTCTGTATTTGAATATAAGACTTTCTGAATCCAGGACTATTATTTGCAACAGAGTTGAGTTAAAGAATATTTGAATAAGGGATGCAAATTATTGTGAAAACAAGTGTTTCTAAAGCATTTTGAAGATTAGGAAAAAGTGCTGTTTCAGTTCTGTTATAATAATTTTTAGAAGTAAAAATGTCATAGACCCACTAAAACCTGCGTTATGGCATTTACTGATGAGTACTTTCTTCACTAAGAGCTGATTTTGACCAGGTCTCTTGTCAGTATGCTGGGCTCTCCCACACTCTCCTGTCTGTCTGCAGAGATGGCATTTTTTTCGTTTTTGTGGCAAGGAATAGATATTATTTTGTCTCTTTAAAGGAAGAACATGAGATTTGGAGCCAGAAAGAGTTATACATACACAATATGATTGATTCTCTTTCATCTTTCATTATGTCCTTTGATTTATCATTGCCTGTAAACTACAAGCTAAAGTCTTTGTATTGCATCACAAGCTCTGTGTTGATAGTTCTTAGCTTTCAGTTCAGTTCAGTTGCTCAGTCATGTCCAACTCTTTGTGAACCCATGGACTACAGCACACTAGGCCTCCCTGTCCATCACCAACTCCCAGAACTTGCTCAAAGTCATGCCCATCAGATCAGTGATGCCATCCAACCATCTCATCCTCTGTTATTTCCTTCTCCTCTGCCTTCAATCATTCCCAGCATCAGGGTCTTTTCAAATGAGTCAGCTCTTTGCATCAGATGGCCAAAGTATTGGAGTTTCAGCTTCAGCATCAGTCCTTCCAATGAATATTCAGGATTGATTTCCTTTAGGATTAACTGGTTAGATCTCTTTGCAGTCCAAGGGACTCTCAAGAGTCTTCTCCATCACCACAGTTCAAAAGCATCAATTCTTCGGCACTCAGCTTTCTTTATAGTCCAACTCTCACATCCATACATAACTACTGGGAAAACCATAGCTTTGACTTAGATGGACCTTTGTTGGCAATGTAATGTCTCTGCTTTTTAATATGCTGTCTAGGTTGGTCATAACTTTCTTCCAAGGAGCAAGCGTCTTTAAATTTCATGGCTTCAATGACCATCTGCAGTGATTTTGGAGCCCCCCAAAATAAAGTCTCTCACTCTTTCCATTTGTTTCCCCATCTGTTTCCCATGAAGTGATGGGACCAGATGCCATGATCTTAGTTTTCTGAATGTTGAGTTTTAGGCAAATTTTTCACTCTCCTGTTTCAGTTTCATCAAAGGGCTCTTTAGTTCTTCACTTTCTGCCGTAAGTGTGGTGTCATCTGCATATCTGAGGTGATTGATATTTCTCCTGGCAATCTTGATTCCACAGTTGGTGCTTCATCCAGTCCAACACTTCTCATGGTGTACTCTGCATATAAGTTAATAAGCATGGTGACAATATATAGCCATGACGTATTCCTTCCCGATTTGGAACCAGTCTGTTGTTCCATGTCCAGTTCTAACTGTTGCTTCCTGACACGCATACATACATTCTCAGGAGGCAGGTCAGGTGGTTGAGTATTCACATCTCTTTAAGAATTTTCTACAGTTGTGATCCATATAGTCAAAGGCTTTGGCATAGTTAATAAAGCAGAAGTAGATGTTTTTCTGGAACTCTCTTGCTTTTTTGATGATCCAGCAAGTGTTGGCATTTTGATCTCTGGTTCCTCTGCCTTTTCTGAATCCAGCTTGAACATCTGGAAGTTCATGGTTCACATACTGTTGAAGCCTGGCTTGGAGAATTTTGAGCATTACTTTGCTAGTGTGTGAGGTGCATGCAGTTGTGCGGTAGTTTGAGCATTCTTTGGCATTGCCTTTCTTTGGGATTGGAATGAAAACTGACCTTTTCCAGTCCTGTGGCCACTGCTGAGTTTTCCAAATCTGCTGACATATTGAGTGCAGCACTTTCACAGCATTGTCTTTTAGGGTTTGAAATAACTCAATTGGAATTCCATCCCCTCCACTAGCTTTGTTCGTAGTGATGCTTCCTAAGGCCCAGTTGAGTTCACATTCCAGGATGTCTGGCTGTAGGTGAGTGATCACACCATTGTGTTTATCTGGGTCATGAAGATCTTTTTTGTACAGTTCTTCTGTGTATCCTTGCCACCTCTTCTTAAGATCTTCTGCTTCTGTTAGGTCTATACTGGTTGGATGCATATTAAAATAACATGAGAACCTTTTGAAAGTACCAATAACAGGGTGGGTTCTAGGCATCTGAATAGTATCTTTATTCTCATGCCTAATTGGGATTTGTATGGGTTTAGAAAGCTAAGGAAGTATGAAGAATTAACCTGTTGATTTTTTTAAAAATTGGGATTACATTGAATCACAATAGGATTCTGATCCGTTTATGGAGAATTAACATTTTAAAATAAGCAATGAGTCTTTTGTTTCATGAATGTGGTGTAACTTTACATTTTCTTTTATTTCTTTCATCAATATTTTCTAGTTCTCAGCATACAAATAATGAACATATATTTTTAAAACATTATCTGTATTTTCATATTTTCTTGCTGTTGTATTTCCAATTATCTTTTGCTAATTTATAGAAATTTGCATTTTCTATGTTGGCCTTTTATACTGCAACCTTGTGTACTGCTAAAAGTCATTTATTATAGTATTTTGGTATGTTCTATACATTTTTTTGGTGGGTTCTTTGGGATTTTTTACACGGAAGGTCATATTGTCTGGAGAAGATACAGTTGTATTTTTGAACTTTCAATCTCTGTGCATTTATATTTTTTCTTGTTTTATTGCAGCAGCTGGGTTCTCTAATGTGGTATTGCAGTCTAACAGTGAAAACAGTCATCCTTGACTTACTCTTGATCTGAGGGAAAAAACACTTAATCTTTCATCATTAAGTATGATGTTACTAGCAGTGTTTATTTTTTGAAGATGCCCACTGAGGAGGTGCTTTTTTTCCCTCTGGTTTTCTGAGCGTATTTATCAGGAATGTATGTTGAGTATTATTATCTGTACCTATTTGGATGATCATAGGGCTTTTCTCTTTACATTGATTGATTTTCAAATGTCAAACTAGTGTTATATCACTGGGATAAAGACCCCTGGATTGTGATTTTTAATTCATTTTTATTTATTGCTGCCTTAAATTTGCTCACATTTTGTTGAACGTTTTGTATCTGTCATCACAAGAGATACTGACTTGCTGTTTTCTTTTGTTGTGACTTTAAGCGTTTTTGTTATCAGAAGAATGCTGGCCTCATAAAAGAATTGGGACGTGTTCCGTCCTTTTTTACTCTCTGGAAGAGAGTAGAAATGCAATTATTTCTTCTTTAAATGTTTAGAATTTGCCAGCTCTCTGAATAAAGAGCTTTATTTTTTAGAAGGCTTAAAAATACAGATTTGATTTCTATAATGGATATGGGTCTATTCAGGCCACTTATTTATTCTTGAGTAAGCTTTAATAGTTTGCGTTTTTCAAGGAGTAGCTTGTATTGTCCAGTTCATCCAAGTTGTTGAATTTATGGACATAAAGTTTTTGTAATATTTCCTTATTATTTCCGTAATGGCTAGAGAGCCTCTGCTAATACCCCTTCTTTCATTTGATATTTGTAATGTGTGTGTTCTCTCTTTTTTTCTTAGTCAGTCTGGCTAGAGGTTTACAGTGTTACTGGTTTATTCAAAGAACCAGCTTTTGGATTCATTGATTTTCTTTATTGGTTTTCAGTTTTCAATTTCACTGATTTTTGCTCTTACTCATTATTTTTTTCCTTTTGCTTGTTTTGGGTTTAATTTGCTCTTCTTTTCCTAGTGTCATTTGTTGGAAGCTTAGTTTATTGGCTTGAGAACCTCCTCTTCTAGAACAAACATTAATTATTTATAAAGTGAAAAGTGCCCACTCTTTCATTGCTTTCCTTTGGCTGCTTGCTTTTGACCCTAGATGCAACTGTAATTTTTTCAGTATCCTTTCAGACAATTTATATGTATACAGGTATAGGAGAATATTGTTTCTACTCTCTCCTTTTTAACATAAAGCTAGATTTCGTTCTAGCAATTATTTTGTTCAATGCCTTGCTTTGCTTTTTCACTTAGTAATCTATCTTGGATATAATTCTCTATCTTTCGTATGTTTTTTCATTCTTTTTTAGGGTGGCCTAATAGCCAGACTTCTATTAATAGACATCTGAAGATGGGGCCAGAACCTTGGAGTTTTTAGTGTTTTTTATATTTTGTTATGGAAATTCTCATTATGGAAAATTTTATGCATTGCAGGTTAAATATCTTAAATGTTTTTTAGCCTGTATTTTTCCTTTTCATCTTTCTCTCCCTTAAACCATTAGTTTTGTCCAATAATGGTAACCCTCAGTTTCCCAGGATTCATTTTTAAAAAGTTTTTATTCAGAAATTGAAAACACCTATGGAAAAACAGCTAAAACAAAGTACAGTTTAATGAATTGGTCTAGAGCAAATATCCATACAAACACTCTGGAGGTCAAGAAATAGGATGTTGTCAGCACTCTGGAAGAACCTCTTGTTTCTCCTTTCTGTTTTCCAATTCCTCTCTCTCCCCCCAGAGGTAATCAGAATCCTGATTTCTGTGGAAATCTCTTCTGAGATTCATTTTTACTTTCCCTTATGGAATTTCCTGGGTATTCTTACATCATGCAATCTGTGTCTGCAAAAAATGTTTTGAGCACATTTACCTTAAAAATGTCATCAGCTGTGCAGCAAAGCTCCACTTTTCTGTGGGGAAGCGCTTGCTCTCCATCCTTGTGCTGAGGGCCATCAGGCTTGCTTACTCTCGCTTTGAGCTTCCGGAATGTTTTGTTCGAGTCATCTTTCTGAGCCCCTTCAGGATGGAGGCTGCATTCATCAGAGTTCTTAGCTGTAAGCAGTAGGAATCATCTTTGGCTAATTCATTAAAAGGATATGGGCGAGCCCTCAGCTTTCTAAGGTTGGGAAAGTAGGCTTGAAGACCACACTGCCAGGAACGGAGCTCAAAATCATACCACGTAAGTGGTCCCAGGAAGCACCTCTGCCACCAGGCTGGGCATGGACATTGCTGCTTGTGCTCCAGACACCACTGATGATGGCCTGTGGGTGCCACCATGACAGCCCCTCTCTGCTCTCAGACACCGCGTGTGACTGCTCCTCCTGTCGCCATCCTCGCTGGGTGGACTCTTGGGAGTTCTTTCTTCTGCAGGTTGCTTTCTATTTGACGTCTGGAGCAGATGCATCTTATTAGTGGAGCTTGTGTTATGTGCCCCCGTCTTAGTTTCAAAGAAAGATGGGAAAACACATGTTTTTTTCTTACTTTCTTCGTACTTTGGTAGTGTTATACATGTTGCATAAGGTAGTGTGTACATTAATGTAGATCTAGACTCAGCATTTGGATGGTCAGGGACCCAAAAGAGATGTCCACTCTAGAAGTTCTCTATCAGAAATCTATCACTTTTAAGCCAGTTTATTCTAGCCACTTACATTGCTAGTATAATACAATGAATGTTTGACATGGGAGTATTCCTTATTTCCAGATGATAATATTGCCAAGTACAGTATAAGGCCTGGACCAGAATCTGTATTCTGATGAACTATATATTTTAAAAACCCGTCTGCCTACAATGTGGGAGACCCAGGTTCAATCCCTGGGTCAGGAAGATCCCCTGGAGAAGGAAACAGCAACCCACTCCAGAATTCTTGCCTGGAAAATCCCATGGATGGAGGAGCCTGGTAGGCTACAGTCCATGGGGTCGAAAAGAGTCAGACACGACTGAGCGACTTCACTTTCATTCTAATTTTAGCTGGTTTTAGAGAATTCCTGTTTTATCTTATTAGATGTAATAGTTAAAATCAGGCCGTAACAAGCATTTGTGTCCTGACAGTATTTTCACTGAGAATTTTCTGGCTTATCAACCCTTTACATTTTTTCCAGGTATGATCTTATTGTATACAAAAAGTTTTGGAAAATAGACACTATATTAGAATTGGTAAATATGATAGGTGGACATATGATTTTCAAAACCAAGATGATACAGTTCTCATTATTGCAAAGGTATTTTACTCTAAGTTACTATGGCACTTTGTAAGCACAAACTTCATAAAATTAACACAAAAAATGGGACTTCCCTGGTGGCCCAGTGGCTAAGACTACATCCCCCAGTGCAGGAAGCATAGGTTTGATCCCTGGTTGCAGAACTAAAATCCCACATGTTGTATGGTGTGGCCAAAAAAGAAGATGATGCTGTTCTTCAGTAAACTTTAAAAAAAATTAACGCCAAAGCCCATTATATTTGTCATTATATATGACTTAAAAATCCAGCTAGTGAAGTTTTCATCTTCTCTGAAACCAGGGTGTAATTGAATGGCTGAAGCAGTGGCTGCAGGGGTTGGGGCCTTGCTGATATTGTCCTGGTTGTGCAGGTGGTATACAGCTTTGCTTAGGGTAGATCATTCACGTTCTACATTGCATCTTTCTAGTTCCTGCAGAAGAGTTCATGTCACTGTCCCTTCTTTGCTTTTCTCACATTGGTGATAGGAGAAGATGAGACACAAATGTCTCAGATGAACTTCTTAGAATAAACACATGGTAACGTAAAGGCTGTTCCAGAAAAACAAATAGAGATGTACTGTAAAATCTTTATAGCAATATGTATCCTGTTTCCTTAGTACAAAGACATAAACTGTTGTTATAATATCCTGATGGGAGGACACGTTTTTGAATCACTGTTCAAACCAGGTGGGGCCTCAGGTTTGAATACTCGAACACTTCAGCTGTGAATTTAATAGATTAAGGTGGCGGGATGTTTATTTCAGGTTCCGTCTATTTGATCTTTGCTTACAAATCCAACAGAAGTTGTTTTACAGGGTGTTTCTAAACTCATTTCTAAATGAACCAGTTTGAACAATTTTCTCATAGCATATGTGAAGCCTTAATTCTATAAAGGAAAAACAAGAATACAAGTTTTCTAAATGTGGTAATATTGTAACATAAGTGCAGGAATCAGTTTACTGGTTGCTTGATATTTAGTGATACATTTGATTGCTTTTGTGATTCCAGATAGCAATTATTTCTAATATAATTTATTTTGCAGTGAGGGCCGAGGCAAGTTGACGGTATTTTCAGTTAAAGCTATGTTAGCAACCATGTGTGGTGGAAAAATGCTGGACAAATTGAGATGTAAGTATTTTTATATTATTTGAAAGATTCTATTTTCAAATTAGGACTTTTAAACACTTTTAAATGAATGTTTTTAGAATTTTGGATGATTATCTATTGAACGTTTTTGTTTTTTCTTGCTACCATATCGCTTTCTTTGCAGCTACTGGCTCAGAATATTCAGATTATGCCACCTACTGGTCAGATGGAGAAGTTGGTTGAATTGATTTATTAGTTTTGTTTTTTTTTTTTTCAGTTTAAAGCAAGAAAACTGAAAAGGTTCAGAATAGTAATGTTGACATTTAAAAAATTCTCTTTCAAGCTGTATGCTTAAAAATGTTTTCTATGTTATTAAAAATTATGCTTGAAGTTAATTATGTTGGTCACTTTTAGTTAGAAAATAAATTCCATTACTTTTACCAGGCTTGGTCAAGTTTAGCCCTTAATCACTCCATGCTTTATCAGGTGGTATTGTGATTAAACTGCTTTTTAGTACTTTAGAGTCAAGTGTACTTATGTAGAAATTAACAGCCTGTTTATTCAGCTATTGTTCCTTTTTTTCTTATTGTTTTCAATTTTGGCATTGTGCCGTTGAGTGGATACTATTAGAAGGTGGAAAAATGAAGTGGAAGAAGGTAAAATCCACAATTACTTAATTTTTCTGCTTGTCCTTTTCATTTATGCACTCTTTAGATAGTCCCTGACTGCCTCAGATACTCCAAGCATTGTGCCAGGTGCTTTACATATATTTTCTTACTGAGTCTTTAACATGTCTTTGAGCAGCACATGATATTTTCTGTTTCACAGCTGAGTTAACTGAGGGGATTTCAACTCAGGCTGTAGATTCAGAGCCTGCTGTAAGCTGCTTTGTTGTTCTCTACCCTGCTTGTCCTGTAACGAGAGACACCGTGTGATCCAGGTGCCCTAACACAAGTACCTGTGGAGTAAGACACTGGCAGGTTTCAGGAAGGTGAGGTTGAAGCTGTGGGTTTTCACGAAGCGTTGAGATACCTTGTGAATTGGTTTGTTGAAACTGGGTCATCTGTCCCGTAGCATTTCTCATGGACTAGATTTCGGGTGATGTTCCTCTATGGCCAGTGAGTTTTTGTTTTAATTGAAAGATATGGAGGCTTCATCTGATTCAAGTACAAGCTTTTGGGCAAGATCTTTTCCTAGGTGCATTTGTTTTCTGTGCTTTTTCTTCCATGTTACTGTGACATTAAAAGTTGGAAAGTTAGGTGGCTCATTAGATCTAGATTTAGATGCCTAAAGAAAGATCTTAGATAACATATTTGGTCAGTGTTATCTAGTTATCTCTCTTCAAAATCAGCTGCAATTTAAAACGAAGTTTTGGTGGAAGAAACCCTTCTGAGTTTTTTTTCACACGGTATCTCAAAATATTACCCTTTGGAGCTGAAATTTCTTAGTATTTTCTAAGTTCTAGTGTCATTTTTCTTAGGAAGATAATATAATATGGATGAAATTATGTTTCATTCAAACACAGAAAGAAAGTTGGGCTTTTTTCTGCCTTTTAATGACGATGATACCAGATAAAGAAGTACTGGAGAAGCTGGTTGAAAATAGGAAATTGATTAACTGCACATTCTAGGTGATTCTGGATTCTTTAAGTATCTGTGATTAAATTGGCTACATTTATATGCAGATTTTATGCCAGGTAGGTACCAGCAGCTAGGTACTTGCTGAAAAATCCCATGGACAGAGAGCCTGACAGTCCAAAAGATCGCAGAGTTCAACACAGCTGAGCAACATAGCACAGCAGTGCAAGAAGTTCAAAAGCCACATTAAAACAAAACAAAAACAAAACCCCACTATCACATGGATCCCTTCCATACTTCACAGAGAATTAGAATTTGCACTTTTTCACTAATAGTTACAACAGAGAACTGCAGTAATTTTAGTTCTCAATCAATAATTTACATTTGGTGAAATTTTAGCTTATCTCCACTTTTTTGTTTTAATCAACCTGGGTGGAAACTGCTTTGTATAGTCTGTGCCTCCTGTTTTAAACAGAGCTTACTAATCATAGTTTAAACACTTTTCATTTCTTAGGGATGTCATTCTTTTGATACATTTAGGGCTGATGGTGAAATCCTGGGTGGTTTGTTCCTTCTTGTGTTTTCAGACTTCTGGGCTTTTTCAGCTCTTGAATTTCTGGTTATCGGTGGTGGCGGTGTATGTTTGCGTCCTTTAGAGCTGGTAAACATGATGGTATTATCAGTGCTCCAGTCTCTACAAGTCTCTCTTTGCTTCTGGTCCACTTTTCATATGCTACGAATGAGGAAACATAACCAGCCTTTGTATTCTATTGAAGTACAAAAGAAGTGATTGCTCATACTGAGAGAAGCACTCACTTTCGTAGTATGATTGTCAGTTTTGGCTATTGTGAGAATCCATTTTTCCTTTTCTTTCTAGTCACAGCTATGTCCTACTTAGTTGAAGCAGCTGAATAATAGTGTAGCAGAAATTAGCTGTAAGACTGTATTGTAACATCAATTGATATTTGACCGTTTATTCACTTTTTCTGCCTCCTTATTCCCTGTCTTTGTTCTTAGTTCCTGCAGCCTCCTCCCACTGACTGTACTTTTGCTGTTACCTCTGTTAATGTTCCCATTAAGTTAGATTTTTCTAATTTATGGAATATGCCTTAGCATTGCTACTTTTATTTTGATCTTTCTGCTTTTTACCTGTTTTAGGATTTTTTTTTTTCTTTAATTTTCTCTCCTTCCCCCATTTTGGGCTTCCCTGGTAGCTCAGATGGTAAAGAATCTGCCTACAATGCAGGAGACCCAGGTTGGATCCCTGTGTCGGGAAGATTCCCTGGAGAAGGGAATGGCTACTCACTCCAGTATTCTGGCCTGGAGAATTCCATGGATAGAGAGGAGCCTGGCAGGTTACATTTTTTGGGGTCACAAAGAGTTGGTCATGACTGAACGATGAACACTTTTACTTTCCCCCCATTTTATTTGATCTGTTTTTGTTTGCTTGCTTGTTTTATTGTTAAGATAGCATTTTAAATGACTTAACCAATATTTGTGTTTTTAGTTTGAGACATTTCTTCATTAGACTTTTCAGGTCTCTCTTAAGTAAGTTTTTGTTCCCAGGGATCATTCATTTATAGATAAACGGTTAACTCTTATGGCCATTAGGGACTGTATCCAAGATTCAAAGGCAACTTGTCAGGATTCTAAATACCAATGATTTATAATCAGAGAATACAGACTTTAATTATCAGCATGATGAAGACTCAATAATGTCAGGAATCTTCAGAGAAACAAAATTTGCAGACTGTAAGCCCATTATTGATTAGACCATACTTATCAATTAATTTAACTGTGTGATTTGCTTTGCCTAATTCTGCTGTTTTCTAAGAAACTTGATCTCTTATTCAAACCCCATCTGTCTTGCACTAAAAGATAGGAACAGATGATTCATGCAATTTATTTTTAAGTCCTTGAGAAAACTGGTGCCATCATTTTGAAGGTCAGTCTGACAATGTACATCAGAAAAGCTGTAAGAATATTTGTCTCCCGTAACTCAGCCTGCTTCCTGTTTATCCTGAGGAGTTAAAAATCCCAAGTTTTGTATATATTTGTTGCAGCATTTTTTATAATATTCGAAGACTTGAAACAGCTTTAATGACCACAAGTGAGCTCAGTTACGCTTTGGGATACTGACAGGATTGAATATACTGCCTTTAAAATTATGCTTCAGATCAAAATGCATGCATAAATGTAATCCAGTTTTAAACAAAAAATTATGTGCATTAAAAAAAAATCCCCAAATGATAACACCGTGTTAGGCATTTTCTCTGAGTTGTGGCATAAAATGGTTTTTTAATAATAATTTATATTACTTATTGCTTTTGTGTGTTTTTGATAGACCACATTTTGAGTAGCCAAGGGAAAGATGACCTGAGGTGGTGTTTTTGCTCAGAACTGGCAGTTCTAACATTTCAGTTGATTTGCTCCCTTGATGTTTCATTAACAAACTATAGGGAGTCAACCTTTGAAGTTATAATTAAGCAGTTTCACCTGTTCAAAATTTAGCATCCTCTGCTATAGTCTTTAACCACCTGTCACTGCTTATTTATCATGGCTGGTACTCTTAATCATTCCTTCCCTTCATTAGCAGGAACTGACTCTTTAATCCGAGTATTTGCTCACATTCATATTTCTCATGTAACCAAAATGTTTTAAAACTGAAAGCAAGAAATGACTGCCTCATCTGCATTTTATGAAAAAGAAAAAGATAAACCAAAAGCAAGGGAGGCCTGGAGACTTGCCTAGGGTAGTTACTGACTGAGTCAATACTAGAAGCCCAAGGCATGGCTGTCTCCCATCCTCCTGCCTCACTTCGACTTAGTGAATGATGTAGGCATATTCATGAGTTTGGGAATAAAATATGCACTTGGATTTAGTTACATATAGATACTTATAAATATGCAGATGTGTATACATTTTTGTGTGTGTGTTTGTGTGTGGTTTAGGTTGCTCAGTTGGTAGGAAGATGGCAGGAGAAGATGAGAGTCATTTGCCAGCAAAGCTAACATAGAAAAGAAAGTGACTTTCTTTTCAATAGACTTGAGTCCTTTTGTAAACAGTCCTGTCACCTTGCAGAAGAGTATGGTTGGTCATGCAGGGCCAAGAAGGGAATGGATAGATGCAATGAAGAAAGCCAGGGTCATTATCACCAGAAAAAAAAAAAAATCAATACATATGTGAGGATGGTAGAATAGTAGCATTAATTTGGCACTACACAAAGGACAGAGTATTTTTGAAAGTTTGTACCCGTGTGTGTGTAAGGGCTTGATTGTGGGTTTTTCACAAGGGAGAAAGCGTATATTTTTATCTGGAGACAAGTAATGGGAAATCAGCATACCTTCTTTCAGAAGTGTATAAATAGAATTACTGGGGAATTAACCGGTGATCTGGGAAGCAGTTTTTTCCTTTAATGTCAGAAGGGTTTAGGGCTTTAATTAGAGGGCTAGTTGAATTCTGGGGATATTTTTTATTACATTTAATTAGCTCCTATTTATTTCTTTGCTGAGATATCTTTATAGGTATATAGTAAATCGTATTTGCTGTTATAGATTCAATGTTATATTTCATTTTGTTACGGATATGAGGTGCACTTAGATTCATTGTTATATTTCATTTATGATAAAAAAATCTAGCAATTATTTTCAGTGTTTTTCTTTACAGATATGAGAAGCCTAGCTTAAAAAAAAAAGGAAAAACTGTTTTTAAACCACTAACTCTAGAAGTAATGCCTTCTAAATAATTACTTAACTGTGTGTTCAGTTTTAGTCTAGCAGCATTTCTTTTAAAACCAACCACCCAATGAACATGTTTCTGCTTGTTCTCTTACTAGTGTAATATAAACCTATTAAGTTACAGTTTCTTTTCTCATGGACTAAAACTTTTTTTTTTTTAACTACTACTTTGTATTTATTATATGACCTAATAACTAAGTATAACTGGAAATAATGCTTTTTTTTTCGAGGGGAGACGTTAGACATTTCACAATCTCTTCAGTACTGCTGTGATTGAGTTAGGTATAAATTTGGTGGTGTGGATGTATGCACGTATGTTTTTGTGATTCGAAGCTATGTACATATGTGTGTGTACATACTTTGTAGCTGAAGTCTCTGGTCTTGAATATTTCTACCGTTAGTGACTACACATTAATAACTGCTAGTGTATCAGTTGTGAATACATGGAGTGGCATCAGAAAACTTGACTAGGAGTGGCATTAAAACCATTGGGATTTGTTTTTCTTGTGGAAAAATAAGTCCAAAGCTTGGCAAGTTCACGGTTGGTACCATGGCTCAGGGAATCTCATCAGCATTTGGGTTCCTCCTGTTTTCCTGCTCTGCCATATGACTTGCCTTTTAGGATTGTGAAGCTGGAAACTTAAAATAATCCTAATTTTAGAAATTCCTTTATTTTCTAATCCAGTTTGCCATCAGCTTCGGTTGCCTACATTGGAGTGGACCACCCCTCCCCCCATCTGCCGCTTACTTCCTTATCTGTGCATCGTTTACAAAGTCTTCTAGCTGATGTCTCCAGTCTCATTCTTCCTCTTTTATTCTGCCAATCATTCACAGTCTGATTTCTTGAAACTTAACTTTCTAAATATTTCTTCCCTACTTTTAAGCCAAATCTAAATTGTTTCCTCTTTGAGTTTTCATTCATAACGTGATTACTTTTCTTACTGAATCTTTATTTATCTTTCCTTCTCAATATAAATTATCATAGAACATTCTCTTCGGTGCACTGTTTCCTGTCTGCCATCACTAATAGACACACTATAAACTCCCGCCATGGAGATTTTTATCCTACTCTTTTTTTTTCTCAATTGAAATATGGTTGATTTACAATATTATATTAGTTTCAAGTGTGCAACAGAGTGATTCAGTATTTTTAGAGATTATGCTCCATTTAAAGTCATTATAAAATATTGGCTATATTTCTGTGTTATACAATATATCCTTGTAGCTTATTTATTTTATACATATTAGGTTGTACTTTTTTTATCACTTAACCCTCATTCCCCCCTCCCTCTCCCCATTGACAGCCACTAGTTTATTCTCTGTTCCTGCTTTGTTATATTCATTCATTTGTTTTATATATCTCTGTTTTCTCTAGTTGTGTCCCCAAACCCCTACTCCCACCATGTTTTTACTTCGTTTCAAATCCTAGTTTTCAAGGCCAAGCTTCTAAATTTCTTTACAACCCCTGCCTATGTATTTTTTTTTTCTATTCTAGGAATGTCTTTGGAATCAGTGTGAGTTTAAATCTTGATCTAGACGTAACTTTTTGACCTTAAGAAGTTTAACTTTTCTAAGCTAGTTTCCTTAGCTATGAAATTTAAACAGTTACATGCATACACACGTGTTTGCGCGCGCGCGCGCGCACACACACACACACACACACACACACACACTCTCAGTGTTTTTGTGACAGTAAAATGGGGTAATGTTTAGTAAAGTTTAGTAGTACTTAATATTAGGGATTACAAGATGAAAACAAAAATCCTAGGATAACAGTGTTAAACAAAGTTGAAGTTTATTTTTCTCTTATATTAAGGAAGTCCAGGGGTATGTAGTCCAGGATTGATACGGTAGCTTTGTGTTCATCTGACACCCAGGCTTTCTATATCCTTCTTTTCTATCATTCTGGTGTATGATTTTTACATAAAGTTTGAGATTACCACATGGTCCAGGGCTTCCCTGATGGCTGAGACAGTAAAGAATCTGCCTGCAATGCGGGAGACCCAGGTTGGATCCCTGGATTGGGAAGATCCCCTGGAGGGGGGCATGACAATCCACTCCGGTATTCTTGCCTGGAGAATTCCAGGGACAGAGGAGCCTGGCGGGCTACAGTCCATGGGGTTGCAGAGAGTTGGACACGACTGAGTGATTGACACTTTCACTTTCACTTTTCATAGTCTAAGGTGGCTGCTGGAGCTGCAGCCATCATGGCTGCATTCCAGATAGCAAGAGGAGGAAGGAAAAAGGGATCTATTTCCAGTGCAGTCAACTTTCTTTAACCAGCCTTCCAGGAAATCTCTCACAACCTTTCTGCTTATAGTCTCCAAACACCTAGTCACATGACTGAAACGTAGTGAAAGAAGGCTGCAAAGTGTGATCTCTTAGCTGGGTACATTGCTCCACAAATAAAATTAGTGTTCTATTACTAATGAAGGAGGTGAGAATATTGGGTGTCGACAGGCACAACTGAAGCAACTTAGCACGCCACACACACAAGCAGACTCAGCCATAGCAGATGGTGAGGTTAAACTGATATCATATGCCTCCTTTCTTTCTGTTCTATTTAAGTTAGCTTAGTGTTTAATTCTTCTTTGCTTCATATGTGTCTTATTTTTCCCAGTTACTTTGAAAGTGTCTTGAGGGATAAGGACCAGGTATCGTACTTCCCTGTTGTTTTTCAAAATACATGGCAGAATGCTTGGCACTTGGACCACTCAGTGAGATCTTAGTATGTATTTGTTAATTAATTGATTTTACTTTCCACTAGGACTGTGTTTCTTTTAGCCTCTTGTTGGATTTTCCCCTCCTAAAGTTATTTAATGCTTTTCCCTCAACTGCAAATAGCAGCTATCATGAAAGGAATGTGCCAGAGATTTTCCTATGATAACTTTCTGTTTTCTGATGCCTTAATAGTTACCCTGTGGTGCTGATGATCTAAATTTTATCTTTCTTTGATTAACATATTTTAAATGTTTCTTTTTGTTTACCTAGTGGTTTGTGATAAAATCCCCAGATTGAACCTAAGAGTAATGTAAAAATGTATATTGTATGTATCTATTACATACATATTTCTAATATACCTTTTTATTATGAATATATAGAATATTATTTTTCAAAATACCATGGTTGAAAAGGCCTCAGGAAATTTTTTTTCTCTGCATATTTAACTCACTGATTTGTTTGTAAGAAAGCTGAATAATTTGAAAAGAAAGCTTAGGTTATAGTTGTCAAGTTGTTTTGAGCTCCAGGTTATTTTTCTTTTTCTCCTCAACTGTGGTTGAGAAGAGGAGAATTACTAACCAGAGATAGAAAGCTCTAAGAAGATAAAGAAATAGTAATACTACTGGAAACCTCTTTCTCAGCTGCTTGGGTCAGACATTATGTAAAAATAGAATTTTATAGTATCAAAGGATCTTGTGATAGAGAATATAATGTGAGTTCTTTTTATTCTACTTTGGAACTTACTAAATGGAATGTTTTAAATGAACATACTACATAAGAATACATTACATCATTAGTATATGAATACACATGTATAATACAGTTTCTTTCACACCCTTCACCAATATTCAACTATATTCATACACTCAAATATGTATATGTCTTATATAAGTATATACATAAATGTAAGAGATAAAGATGTGCTGCTACAAATTCTTCTTGGAATAAGGTGAGGTGTAAATAGGTAAAATAAAAAGTTATATATTATCCAGTTACGTATGCTCAAAAAAAGTAGGTAGGTGGACTATGCGAATGGTTATGTGAGCTTTTGGTAGAGTATTCAAAGATTGGGAAAGAGGAGCCCTCTCAGCAAAGTAACCACACAGTGTGAAAGAGATTGAGAGTACATGTTAACTAAAAATCATAGTAACTTTATGATACTTTTTAATGATGCTTTTGGACTGGTATACAAATGACATACAGCTGTTTATTAAAAGTTGGTGTTTCTTTATAGTTTGACTTTATTTGGTTTTATTCTCATAGATGTTTTCTCCCAGATGTCAGATTCCAATGGCTTAATGATATTTAGCAAGTTTGACCAGTTTCTGAAGGAAGTTCTGAAGCTCCCAACAGCTGTCTTTGAAGGGCCATCTTTTGGTTACACAGAGCACTCGGTCCGCACCTGTTTTCCACAGCAGGTAAGGACGTTTTAATAGAACATAGGACTTGAAGAGCTCTCATCTGCCCCTCTACCTTTAGTCAGATTTTGCCAGATTGCTTCACTCTAGGGATATATGTCTTGAATATGGGAGGAAAAAGAGCTTTAAATCAGAGGAGGGGGTATAAAAAAGAGGGAGGATCAAAAATTCACCTGAGAACTCTTTGTGGGAGAGGGGAGGGAAGTCTTTTCTGAAAACAATGATAGGATTTGAAATATTTCAAATTACTAAAAGTTTCCAGGAAAATATTTGAGATGAAGTATTTGTATTATTGCTACTAGACATATATTACTCTCCCTGGTGAGTTATTAACTGTGAAATACAGGAATTTTTATATAAAACTCTATACAGTTCAGATCATTGTTTCCTGAGCACCAAAGACAAGCAATGCTGTACAACTCTCAGCTGTCAGCTCACAGTCTCTCAAGAGTATAATGCCATTTTCATATGAAAGAAAGATAGATTTGATTTCTGCTTTATTCGTGAGTGTCCTTGTGTGGTCTTGCTCCAGAAGTTAGTGTGAGTATATTCCTGAGATCTGAACAGTTCCTCAAAGAACTCAGAGCAGAGTGGGTGCTCGCTGTAGCAGCCATTTTTTTTTTTTTTTCCAGGTATAGGTGAGATAACAGAGCTTCAGTAACTTGGCATTAGAGGAACCTGTCAGATACCACTTTAACCAAGTGATCAAGCCCACGTCTCCAGCAGAGGGAGAGGCTGACAATCCTGTTTCCTAGTAGGATGCCCTAAGAAGCAGCCAGTATGATTTCTCTTGAGAGAAAAGCACAGTCAGGGTCTCACTGGGGAAACATTCAATAATGCCAAAGGCAGGATTTCTACAACATAACTTTAAAAGGGCAATGTCATGAAAGACAAAAAAAGATTGAGGAGCTGTTCCAGATTATAGGAGTCTAAAGAGACATGAAAACTGAAACACAACCATGATCCGGATTTTTGTTGTTGTTGTTATAAAGGACATCATTGGGACAATAGAGAAAATCTGAATCGAAGCTGGTGGACTAGATAATCGTATTCTGTCAATACCATTGATTTCCTGATTTTGATACTTGTATTTAATCAAGAGAATATCCTGATTTTGCAGAAGTAAAAACTTATTTAAAGTTATAAGTAGATCTCTCTGCAGTGTTAACATTTGAGGAGTCTGGGTTAATGGCAAATGGGAATTTTTAAATAATCTTCTTATAGGCTTTCCATAAATCTGAAATTATTTAGAAGTAAAAGGTTAAAATGGCTTCCCTGATAGCTCCGTAGGTAAAGAATGCTCCGTTGGTAAAGAATCCGCCTGCAATTCAGGAGACCCCAGTTCGATTCCTGGGTCGGGAAGATCTGCTGGAGAAGGGATAGGCTACCCACTCCAGTAGTCTTAGACTTCCCTTGTGGCTCAGCTGGTAAAGAATCCACTTGCAATGCAGGAGACCTGGGTTCAATCCCTGGGTTAGGAAGATCCCCTGGAGAAGGGAAAGGCTACCCACTTCAGTATTCTGGGCTAGAGAATTCCATGGATTGTATAGTCCATGGGATCACAAAGAGTCGGACACAACTGAACAACTTTCACTTTTACTTTCAAAAGGTTAAAATATGGGATATTTAGCCAGGCCATAGAATAACATATCCGTACATATATCCACCAAAAGTTATATTACAGAACTTCCTGGAAATTCTGACTTTGTTTTCCTGGACATTGAATAAAGTTTGGCAAGAGTTGACTGGCATATGAATATGTGTGTGTGTGTTTCATAGGTATCCTAATGAAGCAAAATTTATAGTCTGTGTTAGCAAGCCCCTCGTTACCATTATAATCTAGTGCGCATTATTACTATTTTCATTGATTTGAAGACCCTTTCCACGCCTGACATCTCTCTAAATCTCTCGTATAGCCCGTGGCATCTGACCATTGCTTTTGGCAGGTGGTGTTATGATGGGTTGTCATTTCCTGCGCATATGTAATAGCTTGATCATAGCTGTTGCTGTCGTAGGCACTTCAGCTGAGTTATGTCCCCTTTTGGTCCTGCATGTGTTGTCATTTCAGATGTCCTCAGAGAGAGTATACTCTGATTCAGTATTAAAAAGTTGTAAACACAGAAGGTTGTGGACATAACAGAAATAAATTTCGCATTAGTGAGATAAATATTCATCATTGGAGAAACTACGTATTTTCTTACAAAGCAACATCAGGTGCTTTACAGAAGATTTTCTTTCTTCTTTTTGTTTTTTTAAAGGAAGATACCCACAAATAGATGAAGCTGTGTTTTTAATCATTGAGATATGACCAAAATCTTGTCAGTTGAAGCAGTGCCACTGAACCTTGCAAAATTGCCAAATCCTTCTGAATAGATGAAAGGAATTTCAGTTCATCAGGAGGCTGGTGGGACTGATTCACATGTCATGAAGGATTATAGTTAATTAAGTCATTGAGTTAGTTTAATTGGCTGAGTGTTTTTCTTTCTTAGTGGCAGGAAAAAAAATAATCGTGCATCTTACAAATGATGGTGTCTTAGATTGGATGAAATACAGCATATAACATGGATTTTGATATGAACAGGTCTATGGTAATGAGGCCTATATTGCTGGCTTTCATTAGATTGAACAAAATTGCAGAGAGTTGAAACTGAGATTTTACCCTAGTTGGGCCTGTGGAGGAGAATGTCTTGCTAAATTATTCCTTAGGTAGAAAAGATGATGGCTCCAAGATTGTTTTCTTTTCTTAAGATTAATTTTTAATGGAGTACAGTTGACTTATGTTTTCATTTTTTTAAAAGATATTTTTGTCAGTTAACAATGCTTACTGTGAACATTGCTACAGAACAGGCCCTGCCCTCTGCTGTTACTCATGAGCTGAGAGCAGGGTTTGATGGTTCCCTGGCCAGTAGGCAGGGCTGGAGGTTGCTGGGCGTGCAGTGTTGGGGGCTCTCGCTCAGCTGCTTCTCTGCGACATAGTCTACATGTACTCCCTACTCGAGTCTGTGGTTCACTAGTGGTAAGCAGGAAAATTCTTTGCCAAGAAAGATCTAAGAACCGTGGACTCCTAGTCACTTTACTTCCTGCCCTAATGGCAGCCTAAAAGAAGAGGACATGCCTGCTCAGATGCTGCTTTTGATTCATTATTCCTTTTAAGCATAAGCAAATTTGAGTTTGATAAGTCATCATTTTAAAAAACATCCCTGTTGATGTCCCTATTTTGCTTTAAAAACAAACCAACCAACCAACCTTGCAAGCTCCTCATTGTCTACTGGATTGCTAGCCACACGTGGTGGTGCTTATCAGTCCAACTGCAGCCTGTCTTTTCTCCTTCACTCCTACCCCTTTGCCTCAGGATGCCATGGGTTCTTTTTAGATATTGCCCCAGTGCCCTTTACATTCCCATCAGCAATGGGTAAGGCCATCTTATTTGCAGCCTTGCCAACAGCACATATTCTTTCATTTAGGATTTTTTTGCCAGTCTGAGAGATGAGAAGTGTTATCTCAGCATAGTTTTGATTTGCATTTCACTTGTTTTGCATAAGCGAAAGTGATGTTCTTCTCTTCTTCATGTTCTTAGCCCTCACTGAGATGCAGTAGCCCCTGACCTTTTCTCTCTCCTCCAACAAAGGCCTCGTATTTCATATCACAGCTCAGTATCTCCTGGTCTTTGATGCTCTGAATCTTTCAATGTAGGATCAATTGCTTCCTGTTCTGCAGTCCCTGGCCAGTTATATGTAGCTCACTAATATCCTGAAGGGATGCACCTTGGTCTTCTTCAAATTTACATCCTCGTGACTAACAGTCTAGAAAATCATCAGTGCTTATTAGTTATTTGTTGGATTAATTGAGTAGTGGTTTTTAAATCAAATATGGCATGAGAAAGTATCTGGGTTTGAATTCTAATCATAAGCTTAAAGCTTGTGAAATATACTTGCAACCTTATTGTTTTCATTGATTCTTTTATTCCATCATTTTCTTAAATGAGACTATCTTTACAATGAGGAAAATGCAGAATTTCAGATTTTTTAAAGACTTTTTCCATTGTTTTAAATGCTGTAATAAAAGTAGCTCTGACAAAAAGCACAGCAACTTTATATAGTTGTGTCATTGCAAAGTATCCTAATTTTCAAAGTCAAAAATAAATCTGTGATATGGACAGATTCAGAGCCTTTTAATAATTGAAGGCCAATCCATAACACTGGTCCCATAACAAGTTAATGTGTGTTTGCTCTTGTCAGACAAAATATTTTTATAACTCTACACAAAAGTTTATATAAAAACATTTAATCTGAAAGATTTTTAAAATGATATGTTTAAGGCTTTTAGCTAAATGTTGTACACTGTTTAACTGATGACCAAGTAAGTCATAGGACAATGGATAAAAATTATTTACCTATTGCCCATAAGAAAATAGAAGTTTTTAATAAAAATGATGAGATTGGAAATTGCAATTATGATGATCTAATGCTAAATTATTTTACTTGTTTTCTCATATTATTTTTGTGATACTGGATTTCTCCCTTTTAAGAGATAATTTGTCCCCTCTTTTAATGCAGGAAAGTTGTAGCTCAAAGTGGAGGGAGGGAAGTGAGAATGGATGGCATCTAGACTAGTAACTGTCAGTACTGAGGATTAGAATAACAAAGGGCAGGGAGGTAGGTGACGAACTGAAACACTAATTAAAAGAAAAATATGAAAGTACATACAAAGATAAAAACAGCCTCAGTGTTTTATTGAGGAAGGCGTAAATAAATCATGGTGTTTTTGCTCAGTGGATAAGGCAGCTGTTAAAATGATTAGAAAAGAAGACGTTGTAGCAAAACAATAAAGTATTTAATAAAACAACTCAAAAAACAGATCATATATTTTTATCTACTCTATGTACATATCTCTATAGAAGCATACGCATTTGGAGGGAAATAATCGCTTCTCAGCCTTTTGGCTAAGATCAAGTGGTGGCTCAGACGGAAAGCATCTGTCTACAACGTGGGAAACCTGGGTTCGATCCCTGGGTCGGGAAGTTCCCTGGAGAAGGAAACAGCAACCCTCTCCAGTACTCTTGCCTAGAAAATCCCGTGGATGGAGGAGCCTGGTGTCCTGGGGTCGCAAAGAGTTGGACACGACTGAGCGACTTCACTTTTCTTTTTTCTTTACAGAAAAATGAGAATTGTAATATAATGCAGTTTTATTACAGCTTTTATTGTAAATATTGTGCTGTAAAAAATAAAGAGAAATGCAAAGCATGTGTTCAAAAGCAAAACCAAAATAAAAAGGTAGAGAAAGAGGCAGTCTGTTTTTCACATAGTTATTTTCTGAGTCATGAAATTTTAGAGCTCGGAACTCTGTCCCATAAGTTCTCAAACTTCCTGGTATCAGGGCCATTTTACACTCCAGAAAACATTTGAGAACCCCAGAGAGCTTTTGTCTGTATGGGTTATATCTATCACTATTTCCATGTTAGAAATTAAAATTGATAAATTAAAAATATTAAATCATTTTAAAAGAATAATGACAAGTCTATTATATATTAATACAAATAATATATTTTATGAAAAATATATTCCAAAGCAAAAAAATTTAATGAGAAGAATGCCATTGTTTTATATTATTGGCAAATTTCTTTAATACTTGGCTCAATTGAAGGCAGCTGGATTCTCATATCTGCTTATCCATTCAATCTGTTGTGATATGTTGTTTTGGAGTAAGTATGGAAAAAATCTGGTCTCACACAGCTGTGTAGTTGGAAAAGAGGAATATTTTAAAAGCTTTTGCAGATAATTATGGATATGCCATGTTGCCTCTGGAACATTCCACCGTACACTCTTGAGAGAATGAACTGGAAAAGGCAGATAATATCTTAGTGTTATTATGGAAGTAGTGTTGGCCTCATGAACTCCCTGGAAATGATTTAGGAACCTCCCAGGGGGATCTCCGACCATACTTGGAGAACCACTGCTCTAGCCCTTGAGAGATAAGAAAACCGAAACCAGATTATTAGGTGATTTTCCCCAGAATCACGTAGTTAATGGAAGACAGAGTCCTGGGACATGGTTCTTCAGGCTTCACTTCTCATGCTTTCAGTGGACCTCCAATTATGGTATGATTTAGGACAACTTAGGACAAGAACCGACTCACTGGAAAAGACCCTGATTCTGGGAAGGATTGAGGGCAGAAGGAGAAGGGGACGACAGAGGATGAGATGGCTGGATGGCATCACCAACGCGATGGACATGAGTTTGAGTAGACTCTGGGAGTTGGATGGACAGGGAAGCCTGGTATGCTGCAGTCCGTGGGGTCACAAAGAGTTGGACATGACTGAGTGACTGAACTGAATTGAACTGAGGACAACTTTTGGAAACTGATCCTGAGTGTATTTATAAGGGAGTTCTGAGATACCAGATATATCCATTCCTCTATCTGTGGACTTTTAGGTTGCTTTCATGTCCTGCAGTGAGCCTTGGGGTGCATGTAGCCCTTCAGACCATGTTTTCCTCTGGATATATACCCAGGAGTGGGATTGCAGTGTCATATGGTAGCTCTGTTTTTATTTTTTTAAGGAACTTTTTCATCTTGAAGATTTTTTAAAAACCGGTAAAACTCCATGATAGGTAAGTCAAGACTTTTTAGGGAAAGTAACATTAGGATTATAAGTGGGCTTGTAAAAATGTAATTTTTAACAAATATAAGAAGATACTGATATATTAATTTAAACATTTTCATGAATGATATGTTTAATATTTGTTAACTACCTCTGACTAGTTTAAAAAACTTCCTAGCATCTTCTTTCTCAATTTTAAGTGGATGCTTTTAATTTTATTTTGGTTTATTGCAGTTATGTGCATATCCACTATAAGAGATATTTTCCATGTCTGAACTTCCATTCAAATGTTGGGTGACTTACTGGTTTTATTTTTATGTTGTTTACCCATTCCTCCCAATTTCCATTGAAATCTCAGAAACAGTGGTAACTTGGATGCCTGAGATGGAAAATCCTTTGGAAAACTTTAGCCTATTTGAGGAGGCATTTCTCAAACCATACCATCAGTGCACAGCTGTGTATAGAGGGCCTTTGGATGGGAACTTCCTACTGTTAGCACCCTCAGCCCTCTTGCATATATGTGAGACCCTTTCCCTCTCTCCATTCACCGCTGGCCTGTACTCTGTCTTGGATCTGAGACTTTGCTTCAGATTTCTTCAGAAGTAGTTTTTTGAAGGATACCTGAATTGTTCTGATTCGGTTAGGACTTTTACAAGTCATTTAAATGTGTTATTCATTTATTGTCTCATCTGTAAAACGAAGATAGTAATGCCTATTTATCTTTTTTCATTTCATATCTTTATTGAAATACAGTTGACTTACAATATTAGTTCCAGGTGTGTGTGTGTGTGTTAGTCCCTCAGTAGTATCTGCCTCTTTGTGACCCCATGGACTGTAGCCTGCCAAACTCCTCTGTCCATGGAATTCTTTAGGCAAGAATACTGGAGTGGGCTGCCATTCCCTGCTCCAAGTTTCAGGTATGCAACACAGTAATTCCATCCTAGCCTATTTGTCTTATACAGTTGTTTCAAGACTCAAAATAAAATAATGTAAGAGGAAATGCATTTGAATATAGCAACAGTATTTAGGATAGTGTGTTGCAATGTCTGTAGTAATGCAAAATATTATTTTGCTATAAAATTTCCCGTGTAATTCATTACACCTTGGTTGTGAGAATCCTAAGTTAGCTTAACATTGGAGTTCAGAGGTAACTTGAAAAATAAGTTTTTTTTCCCTTCTCTTCACAGAAAAAGATAATGCTAAATATGTTTTTAGACACAATGATGGCCGATCCTCCTCCCCAGTGCCTTGTCTGGCTACCTCTCATGCACAGGCTTGCCCACGTGGAGAATGGTAAGCAGAACTTTCATCATTCAGTCCCCTGTGCTACAGGAAGTATGTGAACTGATAATATTTGTAATGTTCTTAGCTATTGTCACTGAAAATTGTAATTGACATTTGTTGTCACTCCATCATTTGAATTTGTAGTTTCGGCTTTCAAAGAAGAATATTTATTTCTCAAAAAAAAAAAAAAAAGAGGAAAGGTGACATATTACTTAGGATACCAATGTAGTAATATCAGGTCAGAAAACTTTGTGTTTCAAACTCTAGGCTTTTCCCCCAAAATTCCAGATGATTGTTTTCTGCTTGATCGCACCCAACTTAGCCATGACTTCCTTTTTATCCCCTGTAGTTTATAAAAAGCTTAGCTCCAAAAAATGGAATGTATTAAATATCCACCATTAAAATTATAATTATTTTGGAATAGTTTAAAGGAAAGTAGCTAAGATAGAATTTGGTACTTGGTTTTACCAGTACTGTTTTTTCCTTTACTACTGAATCATTCTCAGTATTCTCCCCAAGTGCATGCATGCTAAGTCGCTGTAGCCGTGTCCAGTTCTTGTGACCCCATGGACTATGTAGCCTGCCAGGCTCCACTGTCCATGGAATTCTCCAGGCAAGAATACTGGAATGGGTTTCTTCCTGACCCAGGGATCACACCTGTATCTGGCATCTCCTACTTTGGGAGGCGGGTTCTCTACTGCTAGTGCTACCTGGGAATCTGTTTCACTTGGAATTGAAATGGTATTTACCTCTGAGTAACTTCTTAGGTTTTTCTAGTATTGTTATCAGCTTATCTCCTTGTTCAGGTTGTTTCAGTTCATTAAAGGAAAGGCCCTAGTTTTCTCTGGACCTTCCCTTCTCTCATGGCTCTTGCCTGTCTCCTTATTCCACAGAAGAGAAAGAGTGAAAGGTGACAGGCAGTGAAAATTAGAGTCCTCTTCTTCATTTTGTAAGAATGAGAGAACATAACCATACTCTTATATTTTCTGCCTCCTATTCATATCTTTTATTTTTTTTAATTTCTCAGCCTTTTGCCCAATTATGACTTTAGTTCACAAGTCCTTAGATGCAAGATTATTTTCCAAAAGTTCTGGAATTTCTTGAGTAGACTAAAACAGCTAAATTTTAAACAGTATTTTTGGAAAGAGATTTTGCTATTAAATTATAACAATATTGCTTCCTTGGGGGAGCAATACTTTTATAGTCCTAAATGTTTTAGTAGTTTCATATCCAGCTCATCTTCATAAAATCATTTTAGGCCTACTCTGCCAAGTAGAGGGAATCTCATTTGTTGAGATGTATTATCATCATCCATGTGAACATTTTGTTGTGACTTTCTACGTAGTATTTATTGATTACATTCTTATGTGATTAACACTTTGATTATTCTTTAGAAATATCTTGGTGACAAAAATTTAAATTTCTTAGAGGAAGTTTAAACTTTCAATTTCTCATTCCAGATTTTACTCTTTCTATTATTGTTTAGTGATCTTGTTGCATTATTTTTTTCACCAAGTGCTCAGGTTTTGTCCTTGTTTGTTTTGAGTCTTGATTCTCTAGTTAACCTACATTTTTGGAAGCAGGACTAGAATTCCTTATAATTGAGATAAGATTGCCTTTGTATCCATAGGGCCCTAAAGAGCTATTCAAATGATGATTTGACTATTACACCCCTCTTTCCTTTGACTTAGACTTCTTGTGTTCAGAACTGAATTGGCAAAGGGAACAATGTTGCTTTCAACATTTAAAAGTATAAATAACAATCTGTAATACACAGTTGTGCATTTATTGCCCACTTTCCACTCAATGAACTAGACTTTCAGGCCCCAGTAACCATTATAAATCCTAACTGCCAGCTGGCAGTTTTCCACCAGGTAAGATGCTGTGTGAGGTGGAGAAAAGAGTGGCAGGTCACTGAGTTTCCCTTCCTCCAAATCACTGCCCCTTCATTGGTTAGATTAGAGTACTTTATTTTATGTTAGTACTTAGAGCTCTTACCTAAAACTAGTACTTTTTTAAAAAATTAAAAAAAAATTTTTTTAATTGAAGGATGATTGCTTTATAGAATTGTGTTGGTTTCTGCCAAACCTCAACATGAATCAGCCATAAGTGTACATATGTCCCCTGCCTCTAGAGCTTCCCTCCCACCTACCTCCCCCTCCCCACCCCTCTAGGTTGTTACAGAGCCCTGGTTTGAGTTCTCTGAGTCGTACAGCAAATTCCCATTGGCTCTCTATTAAAACTAGTATTTTGATGTGGCTTGCCTTACTTTTTCTTTTTCACCAGTTCCCATTTGCTCCCCAGTATGTAATAGTATTTAATTCAGCAAACATTTCAAGACCCTCAATCGAAGGGACTCTGTGAAATACCACTCACAGCTAATAGAGACACATAGCATGTCGTCCTGACCCTCACAGATTTTATGTTAGTGAAGGAGACGTGTCCACAGCCAACAATATACATCTCTTTAAAAGAGATAGGATTGGAAGAGAAATTTGGAGTGAAGGTGTCTCTCCTCCTTACTTATACATGTATGCAAACTTTGAGACATGAATGATGTTTTAAAGAAGGAAACTGGTTTCTAAGGTGAATTGTAATCGATTCTCAATGGGACATTTTGGTATTGTCTTTTTATTTCAGTAAATGGCTGGTTCAGTTCAGTTCAGTCACTCAGCCGTGTCCAACTCTTTGCGACCCCATGAACCACAGCACACCAGGCCTCCCTGTCCATCCATCACCAACTCCCGGAGTTTACCCAAACTCATGTCCATTGAGTCAATGATGCCATCCAACCGTCTCATCCTCTGTTGTCCCCTTCTCCTCCTGCCTTCAATCTTCCCCAACATCAGGGTCTTTTCCAATGAGTCAGCTGGCCCAAATATTGGAGTTTCAGCTTCAACATCAGTCCTTGCAGTGAACACCCAGGACTGATTTCTTTAGGATGGAATGGCTGGTTAGATGAACTAAATAGAAGACAGTTGCAATTCTTCAGTTCTAGTTGTGTTTCCACCTTGGCTTTTATGTTACATTTGGTCTTCCACTGCACTGACCTTCTTCTCCAAATGACAGTGACTTCTCTCTCTCTCTCTGGCCCTCTCCTCCCTGCCCTCAAGTCTTCCACCCTGTGGAGTGCTCCTATTGCCGCTGCGAGAGCATGATGGGTTTCCGGTACCGGTGCCAGCAGTGCCACAACTACCAACTCTGCCAAAACTGCTTTTGGCGAGGCCATGCCAGTGGCCCTCACAGCAACCAACACCAGATGAAGGAGCATTCCTCTTGGGTAACTGTTCTGTGTCTCAGTGTGTGTCCCCAGCGCTTATCTGTTTCATCGGTAACAGCACTAAGGGCTTCTTTCCTGATAGATGCCTATCAAATGAGGATGTGGCATCAAAAAATATTAACCCTGACTTTTATGATGGGGTTTGCAGATATGTTGTGCTTCACCATTTGTGCTTTTCTTGGGCATTTAGGGTCAATGCTGCAGTGCACATGCTTTTGATGAAATCTTTGTGCACATTCTAAATTATCTCATTAACATAAGTTCCTACAAGAAGCTAGCTGTGTTATGAGGAAGATTTAAATTTCTCTTTTGCAAGCAAATTTTATTCATGCTTATAGGATTTAAATGTTGCAAAGAAAGCTGCATAAGATGAAGTTAGATTTTTGCCTCTTGAAAATTAGGGAAATAATGTATTTTACAGTTGCCATATTGATGTCTACTTTCAAAAGTAGTCTTCTAAATAATAATATTTAGGTGGAGGTCAGTGTTTTTAATTTTTCTGTGTAGTGTTTATAAATCATGTAACAAGTTTAGCATCAGACATTTTTTTTCTTCCCTCCTTCCAGTTTATTTCCAGAGTTTTAAAAAATGCCATATTTTTATTTCCTAACAGTTGCTATAGCCTTGTTTTAAAGCTTTTTCCTCTAGTTCTTGTTTGTCGATTGGTTGGTTGGTTTGCTAAAAGGTAGAAAAATATTTAGGGTCATAAGTATAATTGTGGATCTAGGTTCTTTAGCCTGGGCATTGTACTAAACTTTAAGTATTAGAAAGCTTCATTATGGGGGGCCAGGAGCAGGTCTTTTTTCTTTTAGTTAACCTGCTTAAAACTCAACCAAGAAAAAGGCAAATAAGGGATTAGTTAAAATCCAAGAGCAAACTTTAATCAAGTGTGTACTTCATTTCCTACATCTTTGATAATGTGTTAGAGATCATTTTTTATTAGATGGCTTTTCAGTTACAATTAAAACATAAAATTTTGTTAAACTGAACCTCCTGTCCTGAGTCTTGTTGTATTGTAAATTCCAAATTTTGTTTTTGGTTGAGGAGACATTATTTTAAATTTTTTAAAAAGGCAAAGGGGAGGAAAAAAAAAACCCAATAGTTTATTCTCTTTCATTGGCTAGAAAGAATTTATAGATTTTAAAATTGCTACTTTTTCTTCAAGTTTAAGTATCCCATGCTCTTAACTAACTTTTTAGTATTTTTTGGCTGTTTCTTGTTTAGAGCTTCACTCTTTACACTGAGATAGCTCTTTGCTATCTCAGAATGATTGGATTCTCTGAGTGTATCTACTGAAAATTCTCCTTCTAGATGTCAGGGCTAGGAGGATAAGGATCTTCTTTTTCACCTTGGTTTAAGCTTGCTCATTTAGCTAATTTATAACCCTTGTATAAATGGGAATTTTACATTTACTTAAACATCAGTGACTGTTTGAATATTGCTTTATGATTTACAAAGCAGTTTTTCATACCCTGTTGATCTATAGCATACCTAAAGTACAGAAATCACATGTGAATTTTAAAATTTCTATTTGATCCTCACAGCACTCTTGTGAAGTAAGTCTTATACCCATTTAAAAAAAATTTCATTTTTCTAGTTTATTCATTCATTTCTGTGGTGGTGACTTAAGATTTCAAGAAAATCAAGTGGTATCAGCATATGTAATTTTGATCCTGGTGTCATAAATGTATCAGTTCTGAATTTTGATGAGAATGTGCATTACGATGGTAAATGCATCCTGGGAGGATCTTTTAACAGTGTGTGTGTAACTTGTTTTTAAGATTAGGGCTCTGTGTGCAATGTTCTTGTTCTTTGGGGAAGATATGGATGAATTTTGAGGCTAATTGGGTAAAGAAGTTTCCACCTAAGAAAAAATAGTCAGTTTAGTGGTAATTTTTTTGAAGTTTGTCCACTATATTTGTATTAATATTTTGAATGAACGTTTCTCTGTATGTTTATAACAGATGAATATAGTGTGCATGAATTCCATTGTAGATTTGATATGTATATTGTTGGTGCTTGGAATTTTTATTTTTTCCAAAAGTTCTGTTTAATATTTTATGTAAGTAACTATGCAGTATACTTCATTATTCTTTTAGTCATCAATCCATTCTTTACCTTTCTTATAGAAAAGAAGCCATATGGTACCATACCTGTGATTCATTCTGTCCATTTATTATTTATTCAAAAGATATTTTTTGAGCATCTGCTATGTTCCAGGCAGTGTAAAAGGCTTATGAGATCTGTCTATGAACAAACCAGACAAAGACTCCTATCCTCAGTTCAGTTCAGTTGCTCAGTTGTGTCCGACTTTTTGTGACCCCCAAGGACTACAGCACGCCAGGCTTTCCTTTCCATCACTGACTCCCAGAGCTTGCTCAAACTCATGTCCATTGAGTAGGTGATGCCATCCAACCATCTCATCCTCTGTCTCCACCTTCTCTTCCTGCTTCAATCTTTC
Source organism: Redunca redunca (assembly GCA_006410935.1). Taxonomy (NCBI): domain Eukaryota; kingdom Metazoa; phylum Chordata; class Mammalia; order Artiodactyla; family Bovidae; genus Redunca; species Redunca redunca. The sequence goes on from SJYQ01007999.1 coordinate 243,265, forward strand.
CCAGGATCAGGGTCTTTTCAAATGAGTCAGTTCTTTGCACTAGGTGGCCAAAGTATTAGAGTTTCAGCTTCCGTATCAGTCCTTCCAATGAATATTCAGGACTGATTTCCTTTAGGATGGACTGGTTTGTTCTTTTTGCTGTCCAAGGGACTCTCAAGAGTCTCCAACACCACAGTTCAAAAGCATCAGTTCTTCGGTGCTCAGCTTTCTTTATAGTCCAACTCTCACATCCATACATGACTACTGGAAAAACCATAGCTTTGACTAGATGAACCTTTGTCAGCAAAGTAATGTCTCTGCTTTTTAATATGCTGTCTAGGTTGGTCATAACTTTTCTTCCAAGGAGCAAGCATCTTTTAATTTCATGGCTGCAGTCACCATCTGCAGTGATTTTGGAGCCCCCCAAAATAAAGTCTGTCACTGTTTCCATTATTTCCCCATCTATTTCCCATGAAGTGATGGGACCGGATGCCATGATCTTCGTTTTTTGAATGTTGGATTTTAAGCCAGCTTTTTCACTCTCCTCTTCCTACTCTGGTGGAGCTTAAATTTTAAGGGACGTTAAAGAGACCACTAGGGCTTGCCAACATCACTGTTTTCCTGTTCTTGCTGGGCACACATCTAGACTACATTTTTCAGCCCCTCTGTATCTAAAAGGACCGTGTGAATAACTCTTACCAGGGGAATGTGATTAGAGTGATACATGTCTTTCCAGAACAAGGCAGTTAATAGCTGGATGCCTTTTCTATTTTCTTTATCAGCTTAATGGAGAGAATTTCTTTAGGATCCAGAGAGGGTGAAACTATAAAACTTCTTAAGGACCCAGAGAGGGTAAAAATGTAAAATGAAAGGAAACTGGGTTTTTGAACAATGGGTGAGAAGAATCCTGCCAGCCTGTGTGACTCTCAGGGGAGCAAGAAGAAAACCTTGTATTAAGCCACTGAGGTTTTAGTTTTTGCGACAGTGATTGATACTAGAAGTGGAGTTCTATTAAAGCAAAACCTTTAAATTTGTTTCACTGACTTAGCAGTCAGGTAGCACACTGATGAGGACACTGACATTGGGGATGGGCAGGACAGAAACCCAGGTTCCACAGAAGTGACCAGTTTCGTAAATTTGTCATCCATGTAACTTGGGAAACCTACCTCATGCCAGGTTAACTCTTGGTCAAACATTGGAAAAGGTCACAGTGTGTGTTGACTTATTGTTAAGGTATTACATGAAAGAGAGGAGTTAAGGAAAGAATTGGCTAGTTTTCAGGCAAAAAAATGAAATAGAGAAAGTTCTGAGAATTGGGACAGAGAAAGGAAAAGCAGACTGTTTTAGAGAGCAGGAGATAAGAGTTGAGAGAGGCTTCGAGCATCAAAGACCTAGTAAACATTCTCAGTTGAAAACAAGTGACCCAGTCCTGTGGCCAAGCTCAGATGAAGGGTCAAAGTCCATCAGAACTGCTGCTCTCACAGAATTATCTTGCTCCCACCTGCACAGCTTCTGATTTACTGGCTCCAGGATACACAGAACCTGGACACAAGCCGTTTTTGAAAGTTCCCCCAAGTGATTTCTGTTTTGCAGCCAAAGTCGGAAACCGCTGACCTATGGTTTCATCTGGCCTCCAGGTGGCTGCTGTTAGTTGAAAGCAAGAGTCATGGAGGCAAACGCATAAATCAGGATTGAGAATTGTGTCTGGGAAAGAACTTTGTGTGTGGTTTCTGGCACATGGAACTGAGTAGAAACAAATAGATCAAAGACCTGCTAAGTTTTTGAGGGAATTATATTGGCAATGGAACCATGAGCCTGACTATTTGAGCTGTAAATGTAAAACTATTTAAGGACCCAGAACTTGCTCTGGAAAGAGGTGGGTTGTGAAGGTTTTACAGCCCCTTAGGAGGGCATGCCAGAGCCCACTTGAACCAAGGAGGATATTGGATGAAGAAGAACCTTCTGCTCTTGCCCTGCTATTGTATGTTGGGACTAGGGAGGGCGGGTGCAGATAACACACTTGTTCAGTTCATAGGATGCAGGCTCAGGAACTGCACATGTTCTTGATGAAGAAGAGTGTGCAAGAGTCAGAGGTCCTGCACTTGTAGTTAAATGCCCTGACTGAATCGGACTTTAGGTTTGCTTTTGGGTAGTAGGGGAGGTTTGAGTGTATTCTCTGTGTAGCAGAAGAAAGATGAGGTTATTTACCAGTATCCATGCTTTCCTTTTCTTCCTGGATCAGTTCAGTTCAGTCACTCAGTTGTGTCTGACTCTTTGCAACACCATGCACTGCAGCACGCCAGGCCCCCCTGTCCATCACGAACTCCTAGAGTCCACCCAGATCCATGTCCATTGAGTCGGTGATGCCATCCAGCCATCTCATCCTCTGTCGTCCCCTTCTCCTCCTGCCTTGAATCTTTCCCAGCATCAGGGTCTTTTCCAGTGAGTCACTTCTTCACATCAGGTGGCCAAAGTATTGGAGTTTCAGCTTCAGCATCAGTCCTTCCAATAAATATTCAGGACTGATCTCCTTTAGGATTGACTGACTGGATCTCCTTGCAGTCTAAGGGACTCTCCAAAAGTCTTCTCCAACACCACAGTTCAAAAGCATTAATTCTTCTGCCCTCAGCTTTTGTTATAGTTCAACTCTCACATCCATACATGACTACTGGAAAAACCATAGCTTTGACTAGATGGACCTTTGTTGGCAAAGTGATGTCTCCTGGGTATATAACTAGATTATATAACCCATCCTCCTTGTAGCCAAATGGGCTGTGGGACTAGTTCTTACCAATGGAATTTGTTTGGAAGTGATCTATATTAGGGTAAAGGTTCAGTTCAGTTCAGTCACTCAGTTGTGTTCGACTCTTTGCAACCCCATGAATCGCAGCACGCCGGGCCTCCCTGTCCATCACCAACTCCTGGAGTCCACCCAAACCCATGTCCATTGAGTCGGTGATGCCATCCAGCCATCTCATCCTCTGTTGTCCCCTTCTCCTCCTGCCTTCAATCTTTCCCAGCATCAGGGTCTTTTCAAATGAGTCAGCTCTTCGTATCAGGTGGCCAAAATATTGGAGTTGCAGCATCAGTATCAGTCCTTCCAATGAACACCAGGACTGATCTCCTTTAAGATGGACTGGTTGGATCTCCTTGTAATCCAAGGGACTCTCAAGAGTCTTCTCCAACACCACAGTTCAAAAGCATCAATTCTTCTGTGCTCAGCTTTCTTTATAGTCCAACTCTCACATCCATACATGACCACAGGGTCAAGGTCGTTTACAGCAATTGTGTCTTCTCCAGTCTCTCTGTCTTTACGCTTCCCACTCCCTCTGTACATTTGCCCAAATTAAAGGATCTCTGTTAGTTCCCAGAGGCAGAGTCCTTAGATGAAAGGAAGCTGGGTACCTGAATGCCTGGATCAGAACCCATCTGCCAGTTTACACTCTCACATGAGCAAGAAATCAGAAAAAGGAATGAAGTGTAGGAGTGGGGAGAGTCTTAGAGGCCTTGATGACAAAATGAGATTTGAGCGGTCTTAGATGTATGCCTACAGACATCTGGGAAGAACAGGAGTTTTCAGTGTCATGGCTGTAGAGCAAGACTGTGCCTGAATTCAGGGAACAACAAAAAAAACCACAAGAGTGGACAGAGCAAGGGGAGAGCTGTAGGAGAGGAGGTCAAAGAGGTAACAAGGGCCTTGGTGGCCATTGTAAGGACTTTGACTTTTACTATGAATGAAAGAAGGAATCTTTAGAGTTTTGAGTAGAAAAATAGCTTGCATTGATTTATATTTTTAAATGATCAGTCTGGATGCCATGTAAAAAGTGAACAGTGGAAGGAAAAGATAGAAGCAGACCATTTTGGAGAGGTAATTGCAGTAATTAAACAAGACATGATAGGATATTAGCAGTAGAGATAAAAAGAATTGAATTAAGATATATTTTATAAATCAGTCTCATGGGTTGAATGTGGCTTGTGAGGGGAAAGGAGTCCAAGGAAATGCTAAGATTTTGACCTAAACAGTTATAAGGATGGAATTGCCATCAGCTGAGGCAATGGCACCCCACTCCAGTCCTCTTGCCCAGAAAATCCCATGGACGGAGGAGCCTGGTGGGCTGCAGTCCATGGGGTCGCTAAGAGTCGGACACGACTGAGCAACTTCACTTTCACTTTGCACTTTCATGCATTGGAGAAGGAAATGGCAACCCACTCCAGTGTTCTTGCCTGCAGAATCCCAGGGACAGGGGAGCCTGGTGGGCTGCCGTCTATGGGGTCGCACAGAGTTGGACGTGACTGAAGCAACTTAGCAGCAACAGAGATGGGGAAGGTTTGGGCTAAAGATCATTTAACGGTGATTAAAAAAACCCAAAAACCTACAACACTACATCTAAAATACTTTAAAGAATCTTCCTCTAAATCTGAGTCATTTAAATATGGCAATAAAAATTCTACTAAATATAATAATGAGTAGTTATTTGAATAAAGTTTTCCTTTTAAAAGGAAATTTAATAGAAATTTAATAGAAAATATAGTCTCTGTGACTGAGTTAAGCACTTAAATCCTCGTTGAGGTCATAAGGCTGGGATGATTGACAGGAGCCATCTCTATGTGGGCCTCTGAATGTGGCTTGTGCTTTTCATGGTGTGGATACTGTGTTTTAAGAGAGAACATCCCCGCAGGAAGCAACTGGAGTACCAGTGTGCCTGGAGCGCTGGAGAAAGCCACAAGGCCTTGTCTGACCTGGCTGTGAAGTTATATCATAATATTCCACCATATTCTGTTGGTCACAGTTGCTAAGGCTAGAGAAGGGACTTCATCCCTGATGATGGTGGGGTGGTGATAAAATTTATCACAGTGAGCATGGGAGGCAGGAGGGATCACTGCAGTTATGTTTGGAAAATACAGTCTGCCACCCAGAGGATAAAGCCTTACAATCTGAACAAGGATTTCCACCCAGCCAAGGAGACTATCAAGTTTTTCTACTAAATTAGTACAGTTTGGCGGCATTAAGTTTATTCATATTGTGCAGCCATCACTGCCATCCATCTCTGGGACTTCTTCATCTTCCCAAACTGAAACTCTTAATCCTTTCCTAATAATGCAAGGAGGATGGAGATAAACAAGCCTGCTCCCACTCCTTGCCTTCCCCCCTGCCTTACATTCTGATTTCTGTGCATTCTGGTCTTCAGTTTACCAAGAGAAATTTGACCAATTCCCATGTGGTCGTCACTTCACGGTAGGGAGTATGTGTGTGTGTACAAAGTACACTTGTACCACAGTACAGTTTGTTGGTAGAATGTCTTGGTAGAGGTAGTTATGTAACTTAGCTGAGGATATGGAAATTTCACCTTTCTTCCCACCAGATGGCAGACTCCACCTCAGAACAAGGTTATCCTATACTTGAAAGCCTATAAATGACAAAGTATTGGATTTAACAACCTCTATTACTGTGATTGCTTGTTTTCTTTTTTGAGTAGGTGTTAATGGGCAACTCATGTATGTCCAGTGTAGTTGTTTGGGCAGTAATGATATTAAACCATTTACTTGAAGGAATCAGAGAAGCTGAAACAATCAGCTGACTTGAAACAATTAAGACTGTTGACTTTTGTCAGAAGCAGATTTCATTTTCATGTGGGCAGTATACCTTGCCTCCCATCTCTAAACTTCTAAAAGACAGTATGTCTTCATGGAGGAGGAGGTATGTTTCTTGGCCATGCCCCTGTTTAGTTCTAAATAGCTTCATGTCATAGCTCAACAGCTACTTTATACATAGTACAAAATGAGGCAGGAAGACTATTTTTTACTTTTTTTTTATCTTTATTATTTATTTTTTTGGTTGTACCACTTGACGTGTGGGATCCTAGTTCCCTGACCAGGGATCAGACCCATGCTCCTTGCATTGGAAGAGTAGAGCCTTAATCACTGGTCCACAGGGGACATCCCAGGAGGACTATTTTTTAAAGGCATAAAACAGTATCCTCATTTTTAGCAAGTTATAGAAAGAGGTGAGATACACAGGTGAAGAACATTGGTACAAAATCTAGTCCCTTAGGCCATTGCCCCATGCTCCTCAGAGAAACTGCTGAAACTTACACACTGTGGCTTACACTCCTTGTTGACAGCAAGGAGAGCAAACCAGTCCATCCTAAAAGAAATCAACCCTGAATATTCATCAGAAGGACTGATACTGAAGCTCCAATCCTTTGGCCACCTGATGCAAAGAGCTGACTCATTGGAAAAGACTGATGCTGGGGAAGATTGAGGGCAAGAGGGGAAGTGGGTGACAGAGGATGAGATGGTTGGATGGCATCACAGACTCAATGGACATGAGTTTGAGGAAACTCAGGGAGATAGTGATGGACAGGGAGGCCTGACGTGCTGCAGTCCATGGGGTCGCAAGGAGTTGGACACCACTTAGTGACCGAACGACAACTCAGTGTTAAACAGTTGCCATTGAGCTGCCAGTGGTGCTCCTAGGTGAAACCTGAGAATTCTCTTTTGAGAACTGGAGATACTCTGTCCACACAAAGCTTGTACATGAATGTTCATAGAGACAGCATTCAAAATGCCTAAAAAGTGGAAATAGACCCAAATGTCTGCCAACTGATGAACAGATAATCAAAATGTGTTATGTCAACATAGTGGAATATTACTAGGCCACAAAAAGTAACGAAGTACTGAGGCATGCTTTCAAGGGAAGAACCCTTGAAAATATGTAAGTGAAAGCAGCCAAACAGAAAATGGCACATAGTGTATGATTCCATTTATATGAAATGTCCACAATAGGCAAATATGTAGAGACAAGGTAGGATAGTGGAGTGGGGAAAAAGAGTACTGAGTTTCTTTTGAGGGTGAAAAAAAGATCTGAAATGAGATATTAGTTTTGGTTAACAACTCTTTTGAATATATTTTAAAAACCACTGAATTGTGACTTAAAAAAGGTGAGTTTTATGATATGTGAAGTATGTATCTCAATAAAGCTGTTAAAAATTGGTCAGGGAAAGTTTTTCTTAAGAAGTGACATTTGAGCTGAGATTGGAATGACTAACTTGAGGTTGGTGGTTATGAATTCAAAGTCAGACCAGTTGGTGTAGTTGTGCATTTTACTTCCGCCCCATCCAGTGTGTGAGAAGCAGAGTAGGTAGAGTTGGTATTTTAACAAAAGAGTATGATGAAGGGAGAGAGCCGGTGAGAGAGGTTGGAGAGTCAGCAAAGAAGTGAATGTAATAATGGGCCGTGGTGTGCAAGTTGGTTAAAGAGAGAAGTGAGACCGTGAGGAAGATAAGGGGCTGGGTGAAGGTGGTAGGTTCAATGACATTTAGGTCCCACTGGTGTTGAAGTGTTGTTGGAGGCAGGACACTGGAAGGAGCGAGCTGGAAAGATAGAAGTTGGTGTGCAAGTAGGGTGCTTGACTCAAGGTTTTAGGTAATATATGACAATTGGTAATATAGTGTTCTAGAACAAGACTTGAAACTGGTGGCTGATGCAGAGTGGAGGGCAGGTGGTTGTAGGAGAGTTCAGGGAAGACCAGTGTATAGGTTTCTTAAAGTTGCTGTAACCAATTACCACAGACATGGTGGCTTAAAACAGAAATTTATTCTGTTACAATTCTGGGCACCATGATCTTTTATTTTATTTTAAAGTTTATTTTATTGAAGTGTAGTTGATTTACAATGTTGTGTTAATTTCTACTGTACATCAAAGTGATTCAGTTATATATATATATACACACACATACATATATACATTCTTTTTCACGATTTTTTTCACTATGGTTTATCATAGAATATTGACTATAATTAGAGCTTCCCTGGTGACTTAGCCAATGCAGGAGATGTGGGTTCAATCCTTGGGTTGAGAAGGAAATGGCAGAATGGAGAAGGAAATGGCCACCCACTCCAATATTCTTGCCTTGGAAATCCCCTGTCCATGGTGGGCGACAGTCCATGGGGTCACAAGAGTCAGAAACGACTTAGTGACTAAATGACAACGACAAATCGAATATAGTTCTCTATGCCATACAGTAGGGCCTTGTTGTGTATCCCTTCTATATGTAATAGTTTGCATCTACTAACCCCAAACTCCCAGTCCATCCCTCGCTCACCTCCCCCTTGGCAAACATAAGTCTGTTCTCTGTCCGTTGACACCACAATTTGAAATCAAGATGTGAGCAGGGCGACACTCCCTCTGGAGGCTCCAGGGAAGAATCCATTTGTGTTAGGGTTCTCCAGAGAAACAGAATCAATCGGGTTTACATTTATATAAGAAGTGATTTATTATAAGGAATTGGCTCATGCAACAGTAGAAGCTGACAGGCCCCCAAATCTGTGGGAAGAGGCAGAAAGCCAAGGACCCAGGAGAGCCAAGGATGTAGTTCCAGCTTGGGTCTGAAGGTGTGAGAACCAGAACTGATAACGTAGATGTGTGTCTGAAAGGCCTGCAGGCATGAGACCCAGGAAGAACAGATGTTTCCATTCAAGTCCAAAAGCCAGAAAACCCAGTGTCCCAGTTCAAAAGAATTCTCTCTCACTTGAAGGAAGGTCAGACATTTTATTCCATTCAGGTCTTCAACCGATTGGATGAGGCCCACCCACATTAGAGAAATCTGCTTTACTCAGTATACCAATCTGTGCTAATCTCATCCGGAAACACCCTTATAATGAGCACTCAGTATACTGTTTGTTTGCATGTCTTGGCACACTTAGCAGAGAAGAGTTGGCACACAAAATTAACCGCCATGCCATTCGTTGTCTCTTCCACTTTTGTGGCTGTTGTTCTTCCTTGACTTGTAGCTGCCTCACTCCAGTCTCTCCTCCTTGGTCCCATGATCACTTCTTCTTCTCTTTCTTCTCTAAAAAGGATACATGTAATTGCATTTAGGGCCCATCCAGATAATCCGGGATAAATTCTTCCTTCCCAGATCTTTAACTCAGTTACCTATTTTGCCAGAGAAGGTGATAGTTGGTCTTCTGACATATAGGGTACTATCCTCAGGTTCCAGAGGTTAGGATTTGGGCATATCTTTTGAGGGGTTCACCATTCTATCAACCACAGTAGTGTTTGGGAAAGGTCAACTATGTGGATGTTGAAATGAGTAAGAATTATGGCAGTAGTATTGAACTCCACTGGAGAGAGATACTTAGGGCTTTGGTGACATGAAATTCACGTCATGATCACATGAAATTCAAAAGTAGGGTTTTAAGGAAAAGGGGAGAAAATCTGAGAATAGCTATCAGGTTCTAGGAGGACATCTTCCCCTCACCCCCGCTGGAGATCCAGCTGTTTGAGGGATGTGAGAGAAAAGCGGCTGCCACTTGAATAGCTGCAGAGGAAGCCAAGCCTTCAGGGAAAGCCAGGTTTCCTAGTAGAGCAAGAAGGTGAAAGTAAGACTCAGAGGAGAGGATCCTCAGACAGAGAAGGGGTTTTGCTGATGGTAGACTTGCAGACGAGTTGAAGGATTTGAGAGTGGAGGGCTAGTAGGAGATGGGGTCTTGTGAGGCTGTGCAGAACCTTATGAAATCAAAGTCCAAGTGGGGGACTCGAGTCTCTTAGGAAACAGGTGTAACCTGTGATAAAAGTTGTACTGAAATTAGCCTGTCTCCTAGGCAGATCATGGTGCTGCTGATGAGAGTATTGTTGGGAGAGAGTCTTGCCAGGAGCACGTAGACCTCTGGGTTCCCATTTTTTTTTTTTCTTACTCAATTTTAAAAATTTTATTTATTTTAATTGAAGGATAATTGTTTTACAGTATTGTGTTGGTTTCTGCCAAACATCAATATGATCAGTCATAGGTACATATTGGTCCCCTCCCTTTTGAACCTTCCTTCCTCCCACCTCCCTCCCCATTCCACCTCTGTCGATTGTTACAGAGCCCCACTTTGAGTTTCCTGAGTCATACAGCAAATTCCCATTGGTGCTCTATTTTACATGTGGTTATGCGTGTTCCATGTTAATAATCTCCGTGCATCCCACCCTCTCTTCCTCCCTGCCGTTCATAAGTCTGTTCTCTGTGTCTCCATTGCTGCCCTGCAAATAATTTCATCAGTAACATCTTTCTAGATTCCATATATGTGCATTAGTATACAATATTTGGTTTTCTCTTTCTGACTTATTTCACTCTGTATAATAGGCTCAGATTCATCCACCTCATTGGAACTGATTCAAATGCATTCCTTTTATGGCTGAGTAATATTCCACTGTGTATATGCGCCACAGCTTCTTTATCCATTCATCTGTCGATGGACATTTAAGTTGCTTCCATGTTCTAGCTGTTGCAATTAGTGCTACAGTGAACATTGGGGTGCATGTGTCTTTTTCAATTTTGGTTTCCTCAGGGTATATGCCTAGGAGTGGAATTGCTGGGTCACATGGTACAGCAAAAGCATTTCCAAGAGGCAGGTTTATAGCAATTCAATCCTACATCAAGAATCAGGAAAAACACTGACTAGGCAGCCTAACTTTACACCTAAAACAACTGGAAAAAGAAGAACAAAAAAACCCGAGAGTTAGCAGAAAGAAGGAAATTATAAAGATCAGAGTGGAAATAAATGAAATGAAAGAAACAATAGTAAAAACTAATAAAACTGAAAGCTGGTTCTTTGAGAAGGTAAACAAAATTGACAAACCTTTAAGTAAAAGGTAAAAAAGAGTAAAAAAGTAAAAAAGAGAAGAATCGAATCAGCAAAATTAGAACTGAAAAAGGAGAGGTTACAACAGACGATCGAGAAATACAAAGGATCATAAGAGACTATTGTGGGTTCCTGGCTTTATTCCCTTTCATGGTGGTGTGAAGACCTGGGGAGATGTGACCTGAAGTTCTGATGGCAGCTATACTGGCTGCTTCATTGACCAAGGGCTTCCTTCTGAAATTATGAATTTCTTGGGCCCTCCAAGGGGTAAAAGGAATAGGCTAGAGGTATCCTGACAGCATGTATCAGCAATTTCAGTGGGTTCACTGGGATGTTTTACCTATTGCTCTTTGTAGCATCTGAACATTGCCCCAATCTACTCTGATATTTGGATGCACTATATCCTTAAACCCTTAAACAGCTGCAGAAGTGCTGAGTTTGAAAGCAGAACACTTGAAATGGACCCAGGTGTTTAAAAAGATGGATACTTATTCAAAAAAGTATTGGTGTGTAGTTTATGAAATAAGACTTTTTTTTCAACTAGCCTGATTATTTTTAGAACAGAAATGATAGGGAGGTTTTCCATTGCAAAGAAATGTATGACTTAACCGAAACCAAGCAGTTCTTCAAGTGAGCGGTTTCCTCTGGCAGTCATCTCGGGTGCAGCCCTTTCTCCAGCGTTAGATCTCTTTTGATTCTTACAAGTGGCCACCAGAGCCGAACTGAGGAATGTGTATCCTGCTTCCATGTGTAGAGAAAATTAGAGGAAAATGTAGGACACAACAGTGTGAATTGTTGGTCTGTTTCTGCATTAACTCAGATCTATCAGTGATGATTGCCAGTGTGTCTAATACATTCTGAGATCTTTAGATACAGATTTATGGTAGAACTGTTTCTCTAAATAGACATTATACATGTGTATTGTGTATTTATCACCTTTTATCTCTGCTTAATGACTACAAAATGTCCAATTATGAAACTTTGATTATCTACAATAAACCCATATTTTCATGGGTTGCACCATGAAAAGGAACCCATATTCTGTGCAGCATTCTCTCCTGAGCTGCTTTTTTTTTTTTTTAATTGAAGTATAGTTGATTTACAGTATTATATTTGTTTCAGTTGCACAACACAGTGATTCAGTGAGCTGTCTTTTCTTCTCTTGCTGCCGCCTCTGAATGTTTTCACATAGTTCCGGGTTTTAGATGACCCTCCCCACCTACCCTCCAGCACTTACAGCTTTTTGCAGTTCTGAATTCCAGCCCAGGCTTCTGGTCCAGGTTAAGATTCCTGTATTCAGTGGTCCTATAGACATTTCTATCTTGCACTTGCTTTTCTGTCAACACATGGTTCTAATAATTTTTTCAGTCAATTTTCTTTTAAAAAAATTTTTACTTATTTATTTTTGGCTGTGCTGGGTCTTCGTTCCTGCCCGGGCTTTTCTCTAGTTGTGGTGAGCAGGGGCTGCTCTCTAGTGGCGGTGCATGGGCTTCTCCTTGCAACATCTTCTCTTGTTGCATAGCGTAGGCTCTTGGGTGCGTGGACTTCAGAAGTTGCTGCTTGTGGGCTTAGTAGTTTAAGCCCCTGGGCTCTAGAGCACAGGCTCAGTAGTTGTAGCACACGGGCTTAGTTGCTCTGCAGCATGTGGGATCTTCCCTGACCAGGGATCAAACTTGTGTATCTTGCATTGGCAGGCAAATTCTCTACCGCTGAGCCACCAGGGAAACCCCGGTCAATTTTCTTAGACTTCTAAGTAGCTAACTATATTGCATATGGGAAACAGTAACATAATCATTTCCCAATAGTTATACCTTTATTTTTTTAACCTTTGTTTTGGCAAGAGCTTCTGGATCAGCACTTCCCAAAACTGCCTGAAAAAAACCAGCTGGGCAGCTTGTTTTAAATATACAGAGTACTAGGTCTCTGCCCTTGGGAATTTTAACTTAGTAGGTCTGGGTTGAGGCAGAGGAATCTGTTTTATTTTTAAATAAATACCATAGGAATTTTTAAATCTTAAGATGATGTTGGGAAACACCGTTTCAGAGCTAATATTTTAATAGTGGTGATAGTCTTTGGTTCTCGGCTATGGGGCATCTGTATCACGTATGATGTTAATTGACTTCTGGTTCTGTTCCTGCCTTCACCTATGGCATTGTCTGTGACAGCCGTTGGAGATATCGTGTGCCCAGGTGTCAGTGGGTGGTCTCAGTCAGGCAAAGAACTTTCTGCCCTGATAATCATTCCATAAGCATTTCTAATACCTGTTCTGCTTCAGGCTGCAGAAAGTGCTGCCATACGAAGAAGCACACGGTGGGTCCTGTTGGTTTTCTGACCTTCATGCCTTCTCTAACCTCCACCCTCCCTTTTGTGGGGCTCTGGGTGCCTGTGAAACTTTTTCCATAGTACACTTGTGTGCTCTGCTCCTTGTTTGTCTCAGCAGACCAGACCCTTTGTTTGCCCAAACCTGAAGTATTGGTCATAGTTCTCCCTCCTCATCCTACCCTCACATGCAGTCTGTTACTGCACGTGAGTCAGAGAACCGTCTGTTCCGTATATGCTAGAAGCAGCGTCCAAATCAGAGATGATGTATAACACACTGGGGTTTTATCTTATGTTAATGGAGTAACGGTCTGAAAGCTTCTATAGTTGCGTCTTTGGACTGGGACTTTTAGCTATAGCTCATAGATAGCACTGTGACAGTGCTGAACTATTTCCAATTCTTGTTCTACCATATTTTCTTACTTTGATATCTTTGAATCTGTTGTTCTAGCTACGTTTGTCTCCTCTCTTCCTCATCCTCCTCAATTTCCCTTGCCAACTTCTGCTCAGCCTCTGAGATTCAGCTCAGCCATTGCCTCTTTTCCTGAACCCCAAGTTGATTTATGTGTCTTTTCTTGCTCTGCTGAAGGCACTTGTGCTGTTGTAATTATCTGTTCACTTGTCTGTATATTCTATTAGCTTGTAAGTCCTTAGTATGTTGCTAGCCTGTATGCCCCAAGCATTTGTTAAAGAATTTTATAAAGTTGGCATCTCCCACTTGTTCCAGTTTTTAAACTACTTTTGATCATGAGAATGTTCATTTTGTCTTCTTGACTTGCAAACAGTGTGAGAGATTGATAATGTCCAATTTTGGGGAAAATGTGGAGGAGAGGACTTGGTAGAAGTGTGAACTGATGCAATATTTGAAAGATAAAATTTTAAGTGCGTATAACCCTTGACCTAGCAATTCTTCATATAGGAATTCTCCCACAAAGACCCTTGCACCAAGTATATCAGGGTTTAGGTATAAAGAGATGACCAAAATATCCAACAGTAATGAAATGGTGAAATTTATTATGGTATATATATGTGTGTGTCTGTGTGTGTGTGTGATTATATATATATATAATTATAGCTATGGAATTCTGTGTAGCAGTCAAAATAACTGAACTAGATCTGTATGTTCAGATATGGAAAGAGGTCCATAATATATATTCATTTTCATCCTTCCTCAGAAATAACCTCTGCTTTGAATTTAGTGCATAACACTTTTGTTCATATTTTTGTATTTTTATTACACATGTGTGTGTGACCATTAAAACATATAGCATTATTTCTCATACTTTTTATTTTTATTGAAGGATAATTGCTTTAGAGAATTTTGTTGTTTTCTGTCGAACCTCAACATCAATCAGCCATAGGTATACATATATCCCCTCCCTTTTGAACTTCCTTCCCATCTCCCACCCCTTCCCACCCCTCTAGGTTGATACAGAGCCCCTGTTTGAGTTTCCTGAGCCATACAGCAAATTCCCGTTGGCTATCTGTTTTACATATGGTATCGTAAGTTTCTATGTTACTCTTTCCATACATCTCACCCTCTCCTCCCCTCTCCCCATGTCCATAAGTCTATTCTCTATGTCTGTTTCTCCACTGCTGCCCTGTAAATAAATTCTTCAGTACCATTTTTCTAGATTCTGTATATTGACTTCATCAGAATAGCATCATCCTGTAGCGTCTTTTGTTCACCTACATTGTTTATAAAATGATCTCCATACTGATATGGTTATTTTCAATGCCATATAAAATTCAGTTCTGTTAGTATATCACATTTAATTTATTCTCTTATTGCCTGACATTCAACTTGTTTCTACTTTTCCAAACAAAGCTTTAGTAGATTTTCTGGTATAGGTCATCTCATGCAGCCCAGAGAGTTTTTCTATGGTATAATTTTAATAGTGGGATTCCTGAGTCCAGAAGAGTGTTATAACTTATTTATGCTTAACGTAGCAATTGTTGGTACTTCGAGGGTACCCCTCCCAACCCCAGGGTTGATATGTATGGAACCATAAATACTATATTGGCTGTTGCGGTGCACATAGGAATGTCAGTCTGTTGATGTTGAATGCCAGCAAATCTGTATAATTTTTTTTCCTGAAAAGGAAACTGTTTGCTACTCAAGCCAAGTTCTCCTTTTCTTTACACAACTCCAACCTCAGCTTTTATTGAGCCAGTTGAAATAGCAGTGGTTCCTTTTTTATGGGTCAAGAGGTTATAATTTATAAGCATGTTTCAGAAGCCATATGTGAACTAATTACTTTTTCTTCTACCTAGATATAGTCTCATAAGTGAGAAATAAGGGCAGGAAAGTATTGCTCTTCAGGATAGGAGTAGCATCTAGGGTGTTCTTGCTTGGAAATAGTTGATATGAGCAGCTGCGAGGGGCTCAGAGCAAGTGACAGAGTGACTCTGGTAGTATAACCCGGTGATACAGGTGTCTCAGGCAGATGTAGTGTACATAGGACCTTGGGTTGGAGAGGCAGAGGTGCTTGGTGAATTCTTGGAGAACAGGGATCCTGTGTTCATAAGACTAGCTACAAAGCTTTTCCATGAAGTTGGCACCTTCTGTCCCTTCCTTCGCTCTCACTGAAAACAAGTCCTGCTTTTCCCTTTCAAGTAAGCATGAGCACAGATAGGATAGACTGTCTCAACAAGGAGCCTTGACTACAAAGATGAGCACTTCATTAAAAATCACCAGAAACAGCTATGCAAAGGAGATCGCAGAAGCGTTTATTTTGGACCTAGAATTCATAGAACAAGTGGGACTAGATTTTAAAATTGTGTAGTTGAACTCTTGGAGAGATGTGAACAGTTTTTAAAAAATTAACTATTTTTGACTGTATTGGGTCTTTGTTGCTAGAGCAGGCTTTTCCTAGTTGTGGTGAGCAGGGGCTGTTCTTCATTGTGGTACTTGGGCTTCTCAGAGTGGTGGCTGTTCTTGTTAAGGAGCATGGGCTCCAGGTGTGTAGGCTTCAGTAGCTGTAGCGTATGGTTGCAGCTCTCAGGCTTAGTTGCCCTGTGACATGTGGGATCTTCCTAGACCAGGGATCGAACCTGTGTCCCCTGCCTCAACCACTGGGCCACCAGAGAAGTTCCAAGCTATTTTATCTACCAAAAATAACTTAAGTATTGATTCTGGAATTTAAAAGTTTGATTGTCAAAATAAGAAATTCATCAAGTGGGCTGACCATCAGTGTCTATAACTTAAGAGAAGATTTGTGAGCTGGATACTAGAGCAGAAAATTGTTCTTAAACACATGACGGAAGGACAGAGTAATAGGAAAAAAAAAAAAGACATGGAAGATAGATTGAGAAGTGCCATCTAATAACAGTTCCAGAAGGAGGCTAAAGAGAATGCATAGAAGTTGTGTTTAAAGAAGTAAGAAACCCAGTTTCAAGGTGGTTGACCAAACACATTTTCCTACTTACCCTCTGTACCGAGCCCATAAAAATGACAAAAGTTTAATAAATTATCTTTGAAGATTGAAAAGAAATGTTCCTGACCTGAAGCCATAAAACATTTTTAAGTGAAGGGGTGTATGTAAAGGAGAAGTTGCAGAAAGGAACTGCTTAACAGTGCCTGTTTGAGGTCATCACTGCTACTGAGACCCTGAAGCTCTCTGCTGATTTTGTCAGAAAAGATTCAACATGAGGCCCCCAGTAAGGAGGCCACTATTGGCTAAGATGGCAAGTGAACAGTCCCATGGGAGATGTTTACATGGTCATGAAAACCCAGAGGGAGCTTAGCACAGTGAAATATAAACAGCAGACCTACACCCTGTGGGTTAGAACAGTCAGAAAGAAACTTTAAAAATAGGTCAGTCTAATTTCCTTAGAGGACCAAGGATAGACTTTCATGCTTAATATAAGAAGTAGAAGTTATGAAACTATAAATAATAACGAAAATGAAGAATACAGCTGTTGAACAAACTCACTAGATGGGCTGCAGAGCAAACTGGATATAGCTAAAGAACAGATTATTGAACTGAAAGATCAGGGCAAGAAATTCTCCCGGAACCCAGCATCAAGAGATAACAGTATATAGACAGCATATATGTTTATGTTTGTTTTCATATCCATTCAGCCAGTCTGTCTTTTAATTGGAGAGTTTAATCCATTTATATTTAAAGTAATTATTGATATATATGTTCCTGTTGGCATTTTCTTAATTGTTTTTGGTTTGTTTTTGTAGGTCTTTTCCTTTTCTTATGTTTCCAGCCTATAGAAGTCATTTTAGCATTTGTTGTAAAGCTCGTTTGGTGATGCTAAATTTTCTTAACTTTGTAAAGTTTTTGATGTCTCCATCAATTTTGAATTTTGAGACCCTGCTGGGTAGAGTAATCTTGGCTGTAGATTTTTGCCCTTTCATTACTTTAAATACATCCTGCCCATTCCCTCTGGCCTGCAGAGTTTCTGTTGAATGGTCTGCTTTTAACTGTATGGGGTTTCCCTTGTATGTTACTTGTTGTTTTTCCTTTGCTGCTTTCAGTATTTTTTTCTTTGTGTTTAATTTTTGTCAGTTTGGTTAATATATGTCTCAATGTGGTTCTCCTTGAATTTATTCTGTATAGGACTCTCTGCATTTCTTGGACTTGATTGACTATTTCCTTTCCCATTTTAGGGAAGTTTTCAACTATAATCTCTTCAAAAATTTTCTGATTCTCTTTCACTTCTTCTGGGACCCCTATAATTCAAATGATGGTGCATTTAATATTGTCCCAGAGGTCTCTAAGACTGTCCTCAATTCTTTTCATTCTTTTTTCTTTATTCTGCTGTTTAGCAATTATTTCCGCCATTGTATCTTCCAGTTCACTTATCTGTTCTTCTACCTCAGTTATTCTGCTGCTGATTCCTTCTAGAGTATTTTAAATTTCAGTAATTGCATTATTTGTCATTGTTATTTCTTCTAGGTCCTTCTTAAATATGTTTAAAGTGGTTCTTGCATTTTCTCCATTCTATTTTCAAGATTTTGGTCATCTTTACCATCATTACTCTAAATTCTTTTAAAGGTAGTTTGCCCGTTTCCTCTTGTGGTCTTGTGGGTTTTTACCTTGTTCCTTCATTTGTACAATATTTCTCTGTCTTTCCATTTTATCTTACTATGTTTGAGGTCTCCTTTCCCCAGGCTGTAGGGTCTTAGTTCCTTTTGTTCTTGGTCTCTGCCCTCTGTTGGTGATGTTAGTTCAGTGGTTTGTGTAGGCTTCCTGTTGGGAGGGACTTGTGCCTGCATTCTGGTGGGAGGAGGTGAGATTTTCTCTTCTCTGATGGGCAGGATTGTGTGGGCTGGTAGGTATTAGGGTGTCTGTGGGAGACCTGTCTGCTGATAATTAGGTTTGTGTTCTTGTCTTGCTGGTTGTTTGGGTGAGGCGTCCTGCCCTGGGTGCTGCTGACAGTTGGGCGATGCTGTGTCTTGGATACAGGTAGAGGCCTTTGTGGGAGTTCTCCCTAATTACTACTCCCTAGGATCAGGAGTTCTCTAGCAGTCTAGTGTCCTGGACTCAGTGCTTCCTCAGATTCTCAGGCCTGATCTATGATCAGGGAACCAAGATCCCACAAGCCATTTATCAAGGGAATAAAGAGGATTAAAACTAACAAATAAAAAACAAAAAACTAGGGAAAAAAAAAACCCTACACAGATGGCAAATGCAATAGCAGGTGGATAGTAACAAAAGCAAAGGGACATATACACACACACAAACAAAACCAGAACAGTCCAAAGAAGAGCACAGAGAGTGACCTGGCGGACAAAGGAAATAAAAAATAATACCAACCAGTGGAAAACAACACTAACTGAAACATGAAACAGAACACAAGACCAAAGCAGAGAGCCAGCTGAGGAATAAAGCAAGGAAAACACACCAACATGGTGGGGGAAAAAAGAAAAACAACAGAAATGTAGAGTTAAATAGAAGTATTTTAAAAGATTTAATATGTTAAAGAATAACTATGCCAAGAAAAGAACAGTAAGAAAAACAAAACAAAAAAAGGAAAGGGGGAAAAAAATTCCCACAAAATTGCAAAAAGTCAATGTAGAGGTAGACATATATAGAGAAAATACTAATACAAAGTGTGATTAAGAAAAAAGTTCTCAGAATCTTAAAGTGCATGCTCCTCAAGAAGAGAAGCCACGCCACAACTACATAAAGACCACACGCAGCAACGAAGACTCAACACAACCAAAAATAAAGAAGGAAAGAAAATTTAAAAAGAACATGTAAAGAATCCAGGGACTTCCATGACAGTCCAGTGGTAGACTGCACTTCCAATGCAAGGAGCCTGGGAGGACTGATGCTGAAGCTGAAACTCCAGTACTTTGGCACCTGATGCGAAGAACTGACTCACTGGAAAAGACCCTGATGCTGGGAAAGATTGAAGGCAGGAGGAGGAGGGGACAACAGAGGATGAGATGATTGGATGGCATCACTGGCTCAATGGACATGGGTTTGAGTAAACTCCAGGAGCTGGTGATGGACAGGAAGGCCTGGCGTGCTGCAGTCCATGGTGTCGCAAAGAGTCAGACATGACTGAGCGACTGAACTGAACTGGACTGGACTGAACTGAACTGGATTCCATCCCTAGTTGGGGAACTAAGAGTCCACATAGTGCATGAAGTGAAAAAAAAAAAGAATCCAAATAATATTAGATTAATCATTAGTTTTAAGAAATAACAGCAGAATGTCTTCAAGGGGCTGAGGAAATAAATTTGAACTTAAAATTGCATTCTCATCCAAACTATCTTTCAACAGCATGGATGTTATAATAACATTTTTCAGAATTTAAGGACTTCGAAAGCCCTTTGCTAAAAGAGCTATTTAAAGATACATTGCAGAAAGAAAATAAATGAACCAAGAAGGGAGTAATGGGATTTAACAGGAAAAATAATAAAGAAGCAGAGAAATCAGAAAAACAATGCTGAATGTAGATAAATATTGGTTGTAAGATATATGATGATTTTTAGTAAGTTGTGACTTAAATCAACAAAAATAGCAACTTGGAATTTGTGGTTAAGGAGAGCAAAAAGGGAATTAGAAGCTAACTATAGCCTTCCATCCCCAATGAAAAATATGCATGCAGGATGAAAAATAATAACAAAACTGAAATGCAGAATTCAACTTGAAGAAAAGACAGAGAAATTCTTGGCTATCAAAAATTAAATCCCAAATTGTGGTATCCTCAGGATTTATCGGATTGGATACTGAAGTTAGGCCAGTGGTTGGGGTTATTAGTGCCTCTGAGGTATAGAAAATCTACCCACTGGTACTTTTATAAAGTTTAAAATTTTAGAAGGGCTGCCTCCTTGTGAAAGAGGGGCTCAAATTACTCCTCTGGCCCAGAGAGAGTACAGATAAGATTCCCCTACAAAAAACAGTCTCCACTAAAGGTGAGCTCATTTTCAAATATTGCAAACTCTACTATAAAGCAATCTACTGTGAAGGGGAATCAGCTAGCACAACATACAGTACCTTTAGGGTGCCAAGGACTTTAGAACATTGTACATTTTAAAAATTCAGGAAAAAAGTTTAGGAATAGTGCCATTTGCAAAAGGAATAAGTCTATGACAAAGGAACAAACTGAACTTCTAGAAATAAAAAATAATAAGGTTAGACTCAGTGGAGGGGTTAAATAGCAAATTAAAGACAGCTACAGCAAAAATTAGGAAATGGAAAATAAGTCTGAGGAAATTAACCAGGATAGAGAATACTGAACACAGATACTGGGAAATGGAAAATGTGAAAGTCCATTGAAGAATTTGGAGGATAGAGTGAAAGATCAACCTAGAATTCCATACCTAGCAAGTCTGTTTAAGAGCAAAGAAAGAATATATATTTTCAGAAAAATTCTCAGTGGGTTTGCCACCAATAGACTATTGCTAAGGGAACTAACAAAAGATATGCTTTGGGGGAAAAATGAATTGAAGCAATAAGAAAGAAATGGTACACGCAGAGTTAGTAAATGTGAGTAAATTTAAATAAGCACTGTGTGTAGAATAATAATGACTAATAATTTTATTGGTCTGAAAATAAGATGCAGCTGAAGTACTAATCAACCATGATATGAATATAGTTGAGGCATGGTTAGAATGAAAGGATTTTAAGTTACAAGATGAGAGTACAGATACTGACTAAGGTTGTGTAAAATGTTGATGTTAAATTGCTTAGAGGAGGTCTCTGACTTCTCTGAGGAGGCTTATGTTTCTGCCTGAATCCCCACCAGTGGTGGCTCAGGATGATGTATTCAGAGTAATTTGAAGTGAACGGACAGGAATGGCCTCCAAGACATCAGACCTGAACTTTTTCATTAGGCTGAAGTGCTCCCAAGTGTCAGGGTCTGTTGTCAAGTACCCTGAGATGAAAACGGTGCTGTGCAAGAAATTAGCTTGAGGCTGGTTGAGAATATAGTCATCTTAGCTCAAAAAAATTTCAAAATATCTTAGTGCCTGGTCCACAGTTATCTATATCCTTGCAGCTGCCCTCAGTTGGAGGTGTCCCCACCTCTACTCAGCCAAGTACCCCCTTCACGATCCCCAGTGTAGTACTTGCATCTCCAGTCTGTTTCTGACTTTTTGCAAGGAAGTCTCACTGCCCCAGGTGATCTCTCTGATCCCTTGTATGTCCTCTAAGTTTACTTGGCAGAGGGCTGTGTTGTACTGTGAAAAAGTTAAGACAGGCCTATTTATATGATCTATAGTTTCTGTACCTATAATATTGAGACTGTTAATATCTATTTCATAAAACATTGGGAAGGTTAAATGAGCCTCTGAATGTGTGCAAAGCCCCTCTTAGATAACATGACACTAAATTCTCAGTATACATTACTTCCTTTCAGACAAAGAAAAAAAGCAACCACCAGAAGAGTCTGCTCGGAGAGTATATAATTACCCAAAAAAGGAAAACAAAATGAGAAAGATAAAGCCTAAAAAGTAATTAAGGAAAAAAATAAAAGGAAGGAACTAAAATAATAACAAGCTATAGAAACAAATCCAAATATATTAGTAGTTGGTGAACTAACTAAAATTTTCAGATAAAAAGCAATGATGGTCAAGTGGATATTTTTTAAAAATTTGGCTGTATGCTATTTATAAGAAACAGCAAAAATATAAAAAATATATATACAAAGTTAAAAGTTAAGGATAAAAAAGCAGAAAATTAACATTGTTATATGTTATATATGAAAGTTGTTAAGAGAGTAACTGCTATACATTCACATTACAAGGAAAAAACATTTTCTTTTATTTTGTATCTATATGAGGTGATAAATGTTCACTAAGCTTATTGTGATAATCAATTCATGATGTATGTAAGTCAAATCATTATGCTCTGCATCTTAAAGTTATACAGTGCTGTGTGTCTATATATCTTAGTAAGAAAGAAGAAAAAGAAAAGACACACCAAACTAAGAACTCACCAAAGAAACATGGTGAAAGTTTATTAACCTCAGAAAATAGATTTCAGGGCAAATAGATCTCACAGATTTCATTTCATGAGAGATTAAAATGATGTATTTTATGTTATGTGTATTTTATTACAGTAAAAAAAATCTTCACCGGAGGTAAAGTTTACAAAAGATAAAAGATGAAATCAACAGCTATATATATACAACAGCATGAATATACAACTACGAAACAACCTTGCTTTCTAAAACTGATTCAAGATAGAATAAAAACTGTAAATATTAGTATAATCATTAAAGAATTTGAATTAGTAGCTTAAAATATACAAAGGAAACAACCAGGCCTGAACAACTTTACCTAAGTTTCAACTTTCAAAGAAAGGAATTCAGTATTATAAAAATTTCCCAAAGTCTAGGAAAATAAATGAGCCTTCTGATTTCATTTTTAAGGCTAGAATTACCTTGGTACCAAAATGTTATGAGGACAAGAAAGGACAATTACAGGCTATCCTAATGAACACAAATGAAAGCCTAGACAAAATATGAAACTTAGCTCTGTAGTGTATCCAAAAGACCATGACCACTCTTGTTTTATTCCAGCATTTAAAGGTGGGCTTCCCAGGTGGCTCAGTGGCAAAGAATCTGCCTGCCAAGAAAGAGATGTGGGTTCGATCCCTACACTGGGAAGATCCCCTGGAGCAGGAAATGGCAGGAAATAGCAACTCACTACAGAGGAGACTGGCAGGCTACAGCCCATAGGGTCTCAAAAGAGACGGCTGAGCGACTAAACAACAAGAGATAGATTATTATAATTTAATCATATTCGTAGATGGATGGATTAAATCTGTATAATCAATAAATAGTTATTAAGAGCCCATATTCATTAATAATTTAAACATTTACACACATTATACCTGAGTAATCTAGGGGTAGAAGAATTCCCTTAACCTAATGTAGATAGTATCCATTATACCCAATGATGAAATACCAAGAGTATTTGTTTTAAGATTGAAAACAAAACAAGGAGGCTTGCTATCACTTCTATTCAACATTTTCTTGGAGGTCCTAAGCAGCATAGAAAACAAGGAAAACAGATAAAGGCATTTTAATTGAAAGGAAACAAGTTACTTTTATTTAATGGTCACTGTCAATACGGAAAGACTGAAAGAATCTCCAAATAAATCATTAGAATAAAGCAGGGACAATAAAAGTAAAAACAGATAAATGAGACTATATCAAAATTAAAAACTCCTGTGTAATCAGAGGCACATCAACATAGTGAAAAGGGAAACGATAGAAAGGGAGGAGATATTTACATATGATATATTTGATAAGGGGCTCATATCCAGATTATATAAAGAACTCCTATAACTTAAGAATAAAGAATAGAGCAAACAACCCATTAAAAAATGGGTAAAGGAACTGAATAGATATTTCTCCAAAGATGATTTATAAATGACCAGTATATGTCACACTGTTTAACCGTATATTTAAAAATGGTCAAGATGGTAAATTTTATGTATGTTTTATCAAAATTTTTAAAAATACAGCAAGATTGCTATATGCAAAAATCCTTCTGTAACTGGAAATAAATAACAGATACATACATCCTTTGTGAGCAAAAGTCTATAACTTTATTGGAAGAAATTTAAAAAGGCTTATGGGGGTTTGCTGGCAATCCAGTGATTAGGACTGTGTGCTCTCGTTGCTGAGGGCCCAGGTTCAATCCCCGGTTGGGGAACTAAGATACCACAAGCCGTTCACAGAAAGGAATGTTCAGTATGTGAGGATGTCAGTTTTCCCCAGAAATGTCTATATATTCAATCAGTTTCCATCAGAATCCCAGAAGGGTTTGTGTGTGTGTGTGTGTGTGGTAAATGACTGATGGTAAAATTTAAGTGGAAGTGTGAAGGGTCAAGAAACATGAAGACTCTCCTAATGACGAATGAAAGTTTGAGGCACTGGTACTATATGAAAAGATAAGTGGAAGCCGTACCTGCTAAATTATCGTGAGACTGGTATAGGTTCAGAAATAGAGTGTCTGTCTTGTAAGAGAAGAATGGGTAGTTTATTAAAAGATCCTGAGGCAATTGATTATCCATACTGGATTATTTCCTTATACATATAGAAAAAATTAGTTCTAAGAAGATTCAAATCTAAAAATGAAAGATAAAAACTATAAAATAATGAAGACAATCTGGCAGGATACCTTTATGACCTCAGGGAAGGGCATATTTCATAAAATACAAAAGGCACAAAATATGAAAGAAAGATGAATAAATTGGGGCTGCTGTTTATTTTAAGATGACTGATCATCAAAAACAACAGAATGAAAAAGAAGGACCTTAACAGGAAAGTTGTTTGTAAGGTATACCTTCTGTAAGGTTAAAATACAAAATATATAAAAATCTCTTAGAGTTCGGTAAGAGAAAGACTCTTACAAATCAGTAAGTGAAACACTATCCCAGAGACAGGAACAAGCGTTTCACAGACGAAGAACCACGGTGGCTCATAAACACGGGAAAAGATGCCCAGTCTTTCTAGTAATAAGGAATTGTGAATTAAAACCACAGTAACATTTATCACCCACCAGACTGGTGAACGTGAGAATGTCTAACTGTAACAAGGGTTGACATTAATGTAGAGAGAATCTCTTACACAGCTGATGGGAGAGGAAATTAGTGTAACCACTTTCTAAAAGCAAGTTGGCAGTGCCAAGTAAAATTGAATGTGTATAACTGATGACCCAATAATTCTTAGGAATAACTCTTAGGAAATTCTTTTACATGGTCACCAGGAGACACGGACAAGAAAGTTTTATAGCAGCATTGTGATGGAGAGGGAAAAAATGAAACAACCCAAATGTTCATCAGCGCTGGAATGGCTATATAGATTATGATATAATTGAGCAAAGAAGTACAATCAAACAGTTAAAAAAGAATGAACTACAGATCAATTGTAACATAATTTTTAGTAAAAGAAGTTGCATAAAAATATATATGTAAGCCTATATAGGTTTTTAAGCATGTATTAAAAAAATCATGCATTTTTTATAATACATAATTGCTGAAATAGTAAAATCAAGCAAACAGTACAGAATCCAGGATACTGATAACCAAGAAAGGGGCAGATGTGGTGGGAATGTGCTGTCTTAGATGAGGGCTCCCAGCCAGGCTTCCAAGGGATGGTAATGGTCTGTTTCTCAGACTGTAAGATAGGGGGTAGATGGGTATTTCACATTTTAGAGCATACACAGCCATTTTATATGGTTTTGATGTATTTTAAAAAAATGTAACCGGTAATATTTTTAAGAGATGATGGGAAATGTTTTGAAATTAGGTAAAGTGGATTAAGGTATTGAAAATGCACGAGGATTGAAAATCATCACCTAGGAGTGTTTGGAGGAGATTTAATTTTCTAGGTTAAGGCCTCCCCCTATATCAGTGTTAGGGTTCAACTGAGGGGAAAGGAATAAAAAACCGTCAGAACTTCTCGGGCCTGGAGCTTAAATGAAGTGTGGGGATCACCAGTCCCTATACCTGGATTGCTTTTCCTCCTCCCTCATGCCCTGTACTTCTGTAAATATTTAGTGACTGACTGCCAAGTCCTGGGCATTGTACTAGGTAGGGGCCAAGTAGTCAGAAGAGGTAATGTCTCTGTCTTGGCAATTATAGTAATGGTAGTTTTCAAACTTTTGCTCACAGGCTTTGTAAATCTTAGTTTCCTAATCAGACTGCACAGTGAAATCACTTCATGGCCATATTATAATTCACTCTTTAAGATATTTTTAAGGAAGTCGTTTATTTACTTTAATTTACAATTTAATTGAAAGTGTTGGCCTTCCCAGGTGGTGCAGTGGTGAAGAATCCACTTGCCAATGCGGGAGACACCTGAGATTTGAGTTCTATCCCTGGGTTGGGAAGATCCCCTGGAGTAGGAAATGGCAATCTACTCTAGTATTCTTGCCTGGAGAATCTCATGGACAGAGGAGCCTGGCAGGCTGCAGTCCATGGGGTCGCAAAGAGGCGGACACGACTGAGCAACTGAGCGCACACACTCACCATCTCCCAGAGTTTGCTCAAATTCATGTCCACTGAATTGGTGATGCCATCCAACTATATCATTCTCTGTCTCCCCCTTCTCCTCCTGTCCTCAATCTTTCCCAGCATCAGGGTCTTTTCTGATGAGTTGGCTCTTCACATCAGGTGACCAAGGTATTGGAGTTTCAGCTTCAGCATCAGTCTTTCCAATGAATATCCAGGGTTGATTTCCTTTAGGATTGACTGATTTGATCTCCATGCTGTCCAAGGGACTCTTGAGTCTTCTCCAGCACCACAGTTTGAAAGCATTTGGTGCTCAGCCTTCTTTATGGTCCAGCTCTCACATGCATACATGACTATTGGAAAAACCATAGCTTTGACGAAACAGACCTTCGTGGACAGTGATATCTTTGCTTTTTAATATATATGTATATGTTTATTTCCAGTCTTTTTCTCCTCCCCATACACATCAAGCATCTCTTGATGTTCTCTGTTTGGAATTGGCTTTGCTGTATTGATTTAATCTTTCTATCTATATTTTTGAGACTTGAACTGGGATCTAACCTTAAACCTTGACTTGGAGCAGTGTTTTTGAAAGCACAACAAGCATGCTGCTAGAGAATATTAAGTGGTGGGAAGGGAAGCATTTTTCATTTTAACAGTCTTATTTTAATGTTTATTGTAAAATACACACATGAAACCTGTGATTTCATGGCTGTTATTACTCAGGATGCAACTAACATAGTCTATGTGATATCCCATCTCACGTAGAGTGTGTGAATTAATGGCCCAGGGTGTTCTCAGATGTAGCAAAGAAAACCACAGAATAAATCCATGGATTACAGGCATAGTGTTTAGTTGTAAAGGTGAGTTAAGATATCTCTGGTGTCTTCTGATGGTCCCCTACTCATATCATAACTCTAAAAAAAAAGAATTAAGCTTCTGTGGTTTAGTCAGGAAAAAGCAATCTAGAAAATTCATCTAAGCAAATAATTTATTCAAATAACATCTTCTGTCGTAGGTCGGATTCTGGAAATACACAGATAAATAAAATGTAGATCCTACCCTTCAAAAGCACTAGCCTAACAGATAGTGCAGTGTAGTATTGGAACAGTGCAACAGTGGAAATGTATACTTGTCAAGTGGGTAACTTGGAATAGTGGGCTCTGACTTAGGGTGCAGTGAGGGAGGTCTTCAGAGAGAAAGGAAGACTTGCAAACAAGCAGTCTTGAGAAATGAGCAGAACATTTACAACGAAATAGATTGGGAAAGGGAGATCTCAGAAAGGCGCGGGCCAAGGTACAGATTAACGAGCAGCTTGTTCATGCTGATGTGGGGTAAAGGTGAGGACAGAGAGTGGAGCCAGATATGAAAGCGCTTGTGTGGGAATAGGATGGCGTGTCTTTATATCTTAGTTTATAAATGACTGTTAGCCTTCGAAAGGTTTCAAGCAGAAGACTACATGATGTCTGGGGCAGTGTAACAGATGGAGCAGAGAAGGGGAAGTCAGAATACGTATAGCTACTCACTGGGCAGAGAGAGCAATTGTGGGGTAGTTCAGAATTTCTGCTTTGTTTAACTTCATATAATTTTCAGGAAATTTGATTACATATAGATTTTTTCCCCCAGAATTTAATGTGTTCAAGGAGGCTCAAGGAGTCTATTATAAACAAGGTATTAAGTAACTTTCCCTATATATTCTTAAAGGTAAATAGATTTTGGCTTATTTTATGTTAAAATACCGGCTCCCAAGGTGACTCAGCAGAAAAGAATCAGGAAGATCCCCTGGAGGAGGGCATGGCAACCCACTCTAGTATTCTTGCCTGGAGAATCCCATGGACAGAGGAGCCTGGCGGGCTACAGCCCATGGGGTTGCAAAGAGTCAGACACGACTGAAGCGACATAGCGCACACACATGCATGTTAAAATACATGCAGGCTGGGAATTCCCTGATAGTCTATGGGTCAGGACTCTTGCACTTTCACTGCCAAGGGCAGTTTGATCCTTGTTCAGGAAACTAAGATCCTGCAGGCTGTACAGTGTGGCTAAATAAATAAATAAAAATAATGCAGGCAGGATATTAAATTAAGTGGAGATGTGCTACTGATGAGACACAGCTGCAAACAAATTCTGTTTTCCAGTTAAAGTGGTACATATGGTAATACACTGCAGAGGCAGAAGAATGAAATATTTAAACTCTTTTTGCAACTAGTATCCTGCCAGGAAAATCTCAGACAACAATATTATTTAAAGGGAATTGAGTGGACAATAAAGTAAGTTTATAAAGAGCTTCCTTTAAATATGGGTTTCGTATTCTACATACCTTAGTCATGGCATATTGTTTACTCTTGTTTGTATTTACTATCACACCTTAGGCCTGATAGTCTTCAGATTTGCTGTGTATTGCTCTGCCTTCCCAAGAAATGTATTAGTATGCCAACTTATTTCTGTACCTTCGGCATGTCATGATTTAGAGTCACAGATCTGATGCTGATTGCACTCACTTGTGTCTGTGTCCAGGGCCAGCCCCTTAATACTAAATGTTCTGTTTCACGTTCATTTGGAGGATAGTCTCTTAATATCTCTGGGGATGTGGGCTGGTCAGCTAATTTGCTAACATTCAAGAGTAATGAGCTCAGCATTCCCATAACCTTTTAGTATTTCAGTCCAGCAAAAATTTCTGACTCTGACCAGGGAATTAACTAGAGCATCTTACCAGAATAATCCAGAAGCAACAAAAGAGGTAGTTCCTGCAAAGGGCACATGACATGTTCAAAAGGAAAGTTGACACTAACAGGGTAGTGTGACTGCTTAGTGGAAATGAGGGAGTCAGAAACGAAGGGCCACAAATGACCTTGGAACAGCTGTAGATTCCTTTCTGCAAGGCTCACTAGTGTTCACCATAATGCAGATTAGCATGTATTTGAAAAGATATTTTCAACAGCTCTTGTCATTAAGTTAACATTCTTTCTCGTTCTTTTGAAAATTCAATTCCTATTTCCTTATTTTCTGCTTTGACACAGAAATCCCCTGCAAAGAAGCTGAGCCATGCAATTAGTAAATCCTTGGGGTGTGTACCCACCAGAGAACCCCCGCATCCTGTTTTTCCTGAGCAACCAGAGAAACCACTTGACCTTGCAAATATAGTGTAAGTATATACCTGGAGCGAGATGTGCATTATACTGAAATGGATACCTTGCTGAATTCTTTTGGGTCAGAACTGACTACAGCTAACATGAATGTTTAACCTTGTGGATCTTAATACTTCAGGCTTTCAGCACCTTAAATCACCATAATATCTACATGGAAACCTAGCTCCTGAGCCTGAAGCCTAAGTAATATAGGAATCTCCATCGGAAAATAAACAGATTACGAGTAATTATTATACTGGGTTTAACAAGGGCACCTTTTGTTATTGGTGTTCTTTTCAGCAGTAGGGATCTTTTCTCTACAACAATTAATGACCACTGAGATTTTAAAGTTAATTTAGACAACATGAAAATGAAAATCAACCTCATTTGTTCTTTTCGTATTGAGAGAAAATTAGAAAACACAGACTGTACAGGGACCAGTTTCATGGAAGACCATTTTTCCACAGGACGAGGTGGAGGCTGGGGCAGGCATGGTTTTGAAATGATTCATGTGCATTACATTTATTGTGAACTTTATTTCTATATTATTGCATTGTGATGCATAATGAAATAATTACACAGCTCACCATCATTCGGAGTTAATGGGAGCCCTGATCTTATTTTCCTGCACTCAGATCCCTCACATGCACAGTTCACGTAGGGTTTGTGCTCCTATGAGAATCTAATGCTGCTGCTGACCTGGCAGGAGGGAGCTCAGGATGTAAGGCAAGAGATGGGAAGTGGCCGTAAATAGAGATGAAGCTTTGCTGGCTCACCTGCCATGCAGCCTGGTTCCTCACAGGCCACGGACCAGTACGAGTCCTAATGGATACCTCCATATCGCTAAATAATATATTCAGAGCACCATTTCTTGGCTTATCCATTTTGGACATGTTGAATTCCTTCTGTGGTATAGAGGACCAACCTCATTTATAGCTCTGCATATCAATGCCATCCCAGCTTTTCATTATTCTATCACCATTTAAAAAATTATTTACTGTTGTAATCTTGAATGTAACTCTTAAACTTCTATTTCTTATAACTTCTTTTGACTTCCACTATGGAACGTCCGCTTCTCCCTTCTTTTGCCTCCTAACTTCTATCATCTGTGCCGTTACTCTTATATTGTCAAAGCTACTGATAGTTCTGTTCTCTCCTGTGATCATGACTAAAGTCTTCTGAGATTTATTAAGGGCTCAGTCTAAAAGTTGAAAACCAAATAACAGCACTTTTGGTTAATTCCATTCCTGACAAAGTTGAGCTGGGTGCTGCCATTCTGGGTGCCTTTGTTTAGTTCCAGTGTCATGGTCCCTGTACCGTTGTTCTCATTGGAGTTCAGTGGGATCCTCTTTCTTACCATGGATTGCTCGAAAGGGTGCCTTTGGCTTTATAGCTGGACTGACTTTCTTGTACTGGTTTTGTGGTGGTTTTTCCTTCAGTGTTCCATTGTTTTCTTCTTCCTGCGGGAAAAAAATACACTTTTCTCCCACTGTGTTTCATACTGGATTTTACCTGTTGTGTGTAATCCATTGTTTAATTAAATTTATTAACCTTTCTCTTTTAGGTTAGTGTTTTTTACTTGAATTAAAAATCTTGCGTGCTCCAACACTGTAGTGATTTTTTTTTTCTCTCTTTTTAAGTTTTAAAGATGTCCCTTTTATATATGTCTTTAATTCATCTGGAACAGATTTTTAGTGTGTAGTGTGATGTAGAATATCCAATTCTCTTTCTCTCTTTGCATTTGAATAACTTGTCTCAAGGCCATTTGTTGGATAATCTATCATTTCCCCACTTAACTACAATGCCATCATTGTCATAAATGAAGTTTCCAAATACGTATGTCTGATTTCTGGGCTCTTTATTCTGTTCCTTTGGTAGAAATGTCTATCACTATGCCAATATCATGCTATCTTAATTACTGTAAGGGATTAAGTCATCTTCTTTTTTAGGGATGTCTTGTCTATTCTTTGCCCTTTGCTCTTTCATATAAATTTTAGAATCAGCTTATTGAGTCCCTCATAAAATTTTGATCAGAGATTTATTGACTCTAAAGATCAAATTTGGGAGAACAGACATCTTTACAATATTGTCTTCCATTCCATGAATTCATTATGTCTTCCCACTTATTTGAATATCCTTTTGTGCCATTTAGTAAAGCTGTATAATTTTTCCTCAGAAAGGTCTTGTATATGTTTAATTCTTGTGTACTTTGCATTTGTTGTTGCTGTTGCAAATGGTGCCTTTTTTTCCTACAGTTATTTTGAGATATAATTTAGATGCAATAAAATGCTCCCACTTTAAGTGTACAATTCAGTGGTTTTTGGCAAATGTGTACAGTCATGCACATGGTATCTTTTTTGAATTATGTTTCTTAACAGTCTGTTGCTGGTATATGGAAACACACATTGCTTTTGTATTTTAATCCACTAGAAAGATAGTCATCTTGCATAACTTGCTTGTAATTCTAGCAATTTGTACTCAGATTCTTTTGGATTTTTCTATAAATAATTATAACACCTGCAAATAATTATTGCTTTTTTCCTTCCCTCTCATTCTTTATACTTTCAAATATAATCATACTTTTTTCTTTTCGTTTTATTGTGCTGGCTAGTGCCTCCAGTGGAATATTGTATAGAAGTGGTTTGATAGGCATTCTTGCATTATTAGTAATACCAAAGCTTGTGCTTTCAGCATTCATTTTAGTATGTTCTTTGATGTAGGTTTTTTGTAGAAGCTGTTTATCAGATAAAAGAGGTTCCCTTTTATTCCTATTTTGCTGAGTGCTTTCTTTTTGTCATGAATGATGTCAAATTTTATCAAAGACTTTCTGCATTAATATGATAGCCTGAGTTTCTTTATTCTATTAATATAGTGAATTACATTATTTTTTTAAAAGAACCCTACGTTCCTGGATTAAACATAAGTTGACCCTCCTGCTAGATTTCACTTACTAATATTTTGTTTAGATTTTTTTCTGTGTTCATGAGTTAAGTTGTCCTGTTATTTCTCTCTTTTATTTTGGTTTTGTTTTTAGGGTAAAATGTGGCCAGTTTGTTATCTTAGAAAGTCAAGGAGCATTCTCTTTTTTAATTTTTTGGAAGAGCTTGTTTAAGATTGGAATTATTTGTTCCTTGTTTTTGGTAAAACTCACCAGTGAAGCTGTCTGTGCTTAAACCCTTCTTTGCGGAAAGATTTTTTAACTGTTAATTCCACTTTAAAAAGCAGTTATAAGACCATTTTCATTTTGTATTCCTTAACGAGTCATTTTGGAGCATTTTATAGATGTAGGGATTTGTCAATTCCATCTAAATTTTTAAAGTTATTGGCACAAAGTTTATAATATTATATCAACAATATTTGTGCTAATATCTTTTTTATCCCTACCCTCACATTTTTTTTCCTTGAAAAATCTTGCCATAGGTTTGTCCAATCTGGTAGGCTTCCAGAAGACTACCTTTTGGTTTTTATTATTCTTTTGTTATATGTATTATATTTAATTTTTTTCATTTATTTCTTATCTTTATTATTTCTTTTGTTAAAGCTTGTTTGGGTTTATTTTGCTTCTCTTTTCCTAACTTATTTTAAGATGTGGTTCTCTTACTCCTGGGCTTCCCTGGTGGCTCCGACGGTAAGAATCTGCCTACAGTGCAGGAGACCCGGGTTCCATCCCTGTTTCAGGAAGATCCCCTGGAGATGGGAATGGCTACCCACTCCAGTATTCTTGCCTGGAGAATTCCAAGGACAGAGAAGCCTGGTAGGCTACAGGTCAAAGTGTCGTAAAGAGTCGGATATGACTGAGTGGCTAACACACTAGCTTACTCATTTCAAGTCCTCCCCCCTCCCCCAATGTAAGCATTTAAGACTGTACATTTCTCTGAACACTCCCTGAGTAATGTCCAAATTTTGTTATGTAATTTTTTATTGTTATAAATATTTTCTAAGTTGTTAGGATTTCTTCTTTGAGAAGTATAATGAATGTCTTAATTTCCAAATATGAGGGTTTTCTAGTTGCCTTTCTGTTATTAATTTCTAATTTAATCTCATTTGGGTCTGAAAAATCTTTATTATTCAGTTCTGTCAAATTGTTGAGATATGTTTATTTAGTATAAGATCAAATTGTTATTATGTTCCAAGTTATATGTATGTATATATCCCCTCTTTCTCAGATTTCTCTCCCATCTAGGTCACTGCAGAGCTCAAATCATCCCATCCCCTGTGAACAGCAATTCTTACTACTTGCTGAAATTTTAAATTTTCCATTCATTTAGCAGATATTTATTGAGGACCTTCCAGATACTATGCAAGGTGCAAGCAGTAGTCACACAGTACTTTCCTTATATACAAATAAGTTTGAGTGACTGAGGAAACCAGTTTTATAACATAAAACTCTTTTCCTGAGGAAAGAGTTACAAGTATACATAACTCAAAAGATGAGAAAACTGTGAGGGGTGGGCTGCTATACATTTATAATTGTGATCAGGAAAAAGAAAAGTTTGCTGTTTTGCATGAAGATAAGGATGAGGGTAGCTCCTGCATTTAAAAGCTTAAAGTCAGTAAAATATTTATTTGGATAAGATCATGATTATTTTAATCGTTGTTTTACTGTATTCATTTAGAAGAGTCCTGTTTTGGACGAAGAATAAGACCGTTTTCTTGCACTTCAGGAGTCCTTTACACATTGTAGGTATTATTTTCAAAACAGTTAGATTGTTTATGTTTGTTTTACTCCTAATCAGTCATCCTGGTTTGAATGAATGCTGTCTTCCAAGGGGGTTGAGAGTTGGGAATAGGATCTAAGGGACTGGATGACCAGTATATCTGAGCCTTTCGCTTGGCCACTAATTAAACATTTTGCAAGTAGATTCACACTTTATACTTATTTCTTACATAGCATGCTTATTTGCTCACAATTTTTGAAAAAGAGGGGGCGTGTTAGAATGCATGTTATCTCTATTTCTCCTTCTCAGAGTAGAAAATAAAGTGTCTTACTGAAGTTTTAGTTTAATGGTCAGATTGTTTTCTGTATGTTTTCTGGCTTTCATTTTATATTTAAAATTAATATTATCACTTCAAAATTATAAAAATACCTGTCAATAAATTTCTTATTTCTATGTTTTTTTCCTTTTTTGATGTTGCTGCCATGAGATATTTTGCTAGGAATTTAAGTTTATTTTTTTTAAAACAGAGAGCCATTTGTTCCTGTTGACTCTGTTGCAATTTTAATTGTGCCTTCCTTTTGACAATTGATACTCACCTTGAAATCTCTGAGAAATAATATTTGTGTAAATCACACATTAGTCCTAATATGTAAAGTAATTCTCTAACGGGATGTCTTTCCCTTATGGCCTGTCTTTATCTTGTTGGTAGGTTAAGAACGTGTTTGGTGAAGAGTAGTATTTGAAAGATACATAGAGATTAGGTACATGGAAGGCAGAGGGAGGCGCATTTCCAGCAGAGGGGGAGCAGGAGAACAGAGGGCAAGAGGAAGGCTGCAGAGGCAGGCAAAGGCCCCCTGAGACTTGGGACGTTATCCCAGGTTGAAGGACCATTTTTTTTCCATGGACCAGCTGAGAGATGATGGTGGTTTGGATTGTAATGGTGGTAATAGAGATGGAGAAAAGTTTGTAAACATTAAACAAACAAACAAACAACTTAGGGTTTGCCATTAAATGCCGAGAAATAAAATGAAAACTCTAGTGGAAATTTGGAACAGAAATTGAGATTAAGTTTATTTTAATGTTAATTGCATATGTTTCATTGTTGGCATAGGATAGAGATTCTCAGATGATCACACATTTGAGATTCAAGATTGGATGTTTATTGAGCACCCAGTGTTCCGAGCTCTTTGTTCACCTCTTTCATGTACTTTACTTCATTTAACCCTCACAGCAACCTTTGCATTCATTTAACCCTCACAGCAACCTTTGCACTACATATGGCATTAACCTGTTACGTATAAGTAAACAGAATCAGGGAGGTTGTGTGACCTGCCTGACATCACACAACGGCAAAGTGCTGGAGTTGGGACTAAAGTCTGGGGCTCTGGAACTCCTTGCCTACTCTTCTTTCCTAGTTTTCTAACATGCTGACCCACTAAGAAATTGTTACTGTAGAAACATGGTAATCGACCCATTGTTTGAACCTGGTGGTTAGGTTTAGAATCAAGAAAGAACGTTGAGTAGCTGTAACTAGGTTGGTTGGAAAATAGAAGGGAGGCAGTGTAATGTGACAGAAGGAAAACTAGAATAAAACTCAAGAGACATCAATTTACTTTTCTGTAAAATGGTGATAATAAAACTCATCTTAATTATCTCAGGATATTGTTTAAGGATAATGTGTCTGAAAGTGCTTCTAAGAGGTTCAGTTCAGTTCAGTCACTCAGTCGTGTCTAACTCTTTGCAGCCCCATGAATTGCAGCATGCCAGGCCTCCCTGTCCATCACCAACTCCCAGAGTTCACCCATACTCTTATCCATCGAGTCAGTGATGCCATCCAGCCATCTCATCCTCTGTCGTCCCCTTCTCCTCCTGCCCCCAATCCCTCCCAGCATCAGTCTTTTCTAATTAGTCAGCTCTTCGCATGAGGTGGCCAAAGTATTGCAGTTTCAGCTTTAGCATCAGTCCTTCCAAAGAACACCCAGGATTGATCTCCTTTAGAATGTACTGCTTGTATCTCCTTGCAGTCCAAGGGACTCTCAAAAGAGTCTTCTCCAACACCACAGTTCAAAAGCATCAATTCTTCGGCACTCAGCTTTCTTCACAGTCCAACTCACATCCATACATGACTACTGGAAAAACCATAGCTTTGACTAGGTGGACCTTTGTTGGCAAAGTTATGTCTCTGCTTTTGAATATGTTATCTAAGTTGGTCATAACTTTACTTCAAGGAATAAGCGTCTTTTAATTTCATGGCTGCAATCACCATCTGCAGAGATTTGGGAGCCCCCCAAAATAAAGTCTGACACTGTTTCCACTGTTTCTCCATCTATTTCCCATGAAGTGATGGGACCAGATGCCATGATCTTAGTTTTCTGAATGTTAAGCTTTAGGCCAACTTTTTCACTCTCCACTTTCACTTTCATCAAGAGGCTTTTGAGTTCCTCTTCACTTTCTGCCATAAGGGTGGTGTCATTTGCAATGTGAGGTTATTGATATTTCTCCTGACAATCTTGATTCCAGCTTGTGCTTCTTCCAGCCCAGCGTTTCTCATGATGTACTCTGCATAGAAGTTAAATAAGCAGGGTGACAATATACAGCCTTGACGTACTCCTTTTCCTATTTGGAACCAGTCTGTTGTTCCATATCCAGTTCTAACTGTTGCTTCCTGACCTGCATATAGGTTTCTCAAGAGGCAGGTCAGGTGGTCTGGTATTCCCATCTCTTTCAGAATTTTCCACAGTTTCTTGTGATCCATACAGTCAAAGGCTTTGGCATAGTCAATAAAGCAGAAATAGATGTTTTTCTGGAACTCTCTTGCTTTTTCGATGATCCAGCGGATGTTGGCAATTTGATCTCTGGTTCCTCTAAGAGGTTCAGTTCAGTTCAGTCGGTCAGTCGTGTCCGACTCTTTGCGACTTCATGAATCGCAGCACGCCAGGCCTCCCTGTCCATCACCAACTCCCGGAATTCACTCAGATTCACGTCCATCGAGTCAGTGATGCCATCCAGCCATCTCATCCTCTGTCGTCCCCTTCTCCTCCTGCCCCCAATCCCTCCCAGCATCAGTCTTTTCTAATTAGTCAGCTCTTCGCATGAGGTGGCCAAAGTATTGCAGTTTCAGCTTTAGCATCAGTCCTTCCAAAGAACACCCAGGATTGATCTCCTTTAGAATGTACTGCTTGTATCTCCTTGCAGTCCAAGGGACTCTCAAAAGAGTCTTCTCCAACACCACAGTTCAAAAGCATCAATTCTTCGGCA
>SJYQ01007999.1:291655-309525 GCA_006410935.1 Redunca redunca
CCTCAGATATGCAGATGACACCACCCTTATGGCAGAAAGTGAAGAGGAGCTACAAAGACTCTTGATGAAAGTCAAAGTGGAGAGTGAAAAAGTTGGCTTAAAGCTCAACATTCAGAAAACACAGATCATGGCATCTGGTCCCATCACTTCATGGGAAATAGATGAGGAAACGGTAGAAACAGTGTCAGACTTTATTTTTTGGGGCTCCAAAATCACTGCAGATGGTGACTGCAGCCATGAAATTAAAAGATGCTTACTCCTTGGAAGAAAAGTTATGACCAACCTAGACAGTATATTCAAAAGCAGAGACATTACTTTGCCGACTAAGGTCCATCTAGTCAAGGCTATGCTTTTCCTGTGGTCATGTATGGGTGTGAAGAGTTGGACTGTGAAGAAGGCTGAGTGCCGAAGAATTGATGCGTTTGAACTGCGGTGTTGGAGAAGACTGTTGAGAGTCCCTTGGACTGCAAGGAGATCCAATCAGTCCATTCTGAAGGAGATCAGCCCTGGGATTTCTTTGGAAGGAATGATGCTGAAGCTGAAACTCCCGTACTTTGGCCACCTCATGCGAAGAGTTGACTCATTGGAAAGGACTCTGATGCTGGGAGGAATTGGGGGCAGGAGGAGAAGGGGACAACCCAGGATGAGATGGCTGGATGGCATCACGGACATGATGGACGTGAGTCTGAGTGAACTCCGGGAGATGGTGATGGACAGGGAAGCCTGGCATGCTGCGATTCATGGGGTCGCAAAGAGTCGGACACGACTGAGCGACTGAACTGAACTGATGGCTGATTCATATTCAAAAAGGGGGGAATATATGTATACCTATGGCTGATTCACAGAGAAGGCAATGGCAACCCACTCCAGCACTCTTGCCTGGCAAATCCCATGGACGGAGGAGCCTGGTAGGCTGCAGTCCATGGGGTCGCTAAGAGTCAGACATGACTGAGGGACTTCACTTTCACTTTTCGCTTTCATGCATTGGAGAAGGAAATGGCAACCCACTCCAGTGTTCTTGCCTGGAGATTCCCAGGGACGGAGGAGCCTGGTGGGCTGCCATCTATAGGGCTGCACAGAGTCGGACACAACTGAAGCGACTTAGCAGCAGCAGCAGCGGCATGGCTGATTCATGTTGAGGTTTGACAGAGAACAGCAAAATTCTGTAAAGGAATTACCCTTCAATAAAAAATAAAAAAAGAATGAGAGAGGTGACCTCATTATAGATTCTACATAATTAAAAAGATATCCAGAATATTTCCTTCATCACTATATAAAGAAATTCAACAGCTTAGATGAAATGGAAAAATTTTCTGAGAGACAAAAACTACCAAATTTCATTCCACCTTCATAACCCCGTATCTTTTATAGAATTGATCATTAATAAACCATCCTTCAAAGAAAACTCCAGGTCTATATCACTTCACTGGTGAATTATACCAAAGTTTTAAGAAGAAACACCAGCTCTACACAAATTCTTAGAAATGAAAAGGAGAGACTACTTCTCAACTCATTGAGATCATCACTACCTGATTCTATAACTAGACAAAAATATTACAGGAAAAGAAAACCACAGTCTATATGTCATTATTACATATTTAAATCCTGAGCACAATTTTAATGAAGCAAATGCAGCCATAGATAAATACATCATGATCAAGTGGAGTTTATCCTAGGACTACCAGCTGATTTAATCTTCAAATAGCAATCAATATAATTCAGATTAATATCATTTAAAATTATATAATCATTTCAGTAAATGAAGAAAAATCACTGGAGAAAATCCATCATTCATTCCTGATAAGAATTTTCTGAAAATGAGGAATAAAAGAAAACATCTTCACCACGAATGACTTCTAGGAAAGACCTACGATAACATTGTCCTTAATGGCAAATGTCTGAATGCTTTGCTCATTTATATAAGAAATAAGACAGATGTGTCTACGTTTACCACTTAAACATTGTACTCAGTGGTGTTGCTTCCAGGACAGTACAGCAAAATATAAAGCAAGAAAAAGTAAAACAAAAAAAAAAA
Source organism: Redunca redunca (assembly GCA_006410935.1). Lineage (NCBI taxonomy): Eukaryota > Metazoa > Chordata > Mammalia > Artiodactyla > Bovidae > Redunca > Redunca redunca. Next base: position 293,691 of record SJYQ01007999.1, read on the forward strand.
CCTTTCTTTTTTTGTCTCACTTATTTTTTCCCTTTTGGATAATTTAATGGGATCATTTTAGCTGTAAAATTGAATACATTGTCTCCAAACCTGAATTTAAGGAAATATTCTGTTAACTTGTATTGAAGATTCTTTGTCATTGGTTTTTCGCTTTTTTAGTAGAATTCTTTTTGGAATGTAAGTGACTTCTTCCAAGCTGTCACCACCTCATGTTTAATTCTGTGTAAGCCCAGCTGTTATTTTTCACTCATTTCCTGTGTCCAGTTTATTACAAGAAAAACATTCTTCTTAAGAGCTTCTCCATAGATTATTTTGAAATGAATATTTAGTGTCTTCATTTTGAGAAATTGATTGAACTACCAGTGATGTTATCTGTCTGAACTCAGTCTTTAAATCTAGAACTGACAGAACATGTAGGGATACAATTGTTGCTGACACACTGGATGTGGGGTATGAGAGGAAGAGAGAAGTCAATTTGGCCTGAATGATTGAAGGGCTGGACATGGGGATACCTATAGGTGAACAAGTTTGAATAGAATGAGGGCTCCATTTGGACATGTTGAGGTTTCTGTGACACCAAATAGGGATGTCAGACTGGCATTTTATCTACGTCTTGAGGACATTCATGAGTTTGTTGGTTGTTTTTGTTTTTTTTGTTTTTTAATATCTTTTCCTTCCCTCCTTCCCTTCCTTCCCACCTTCCCTTCTTTCCAATAGAGAAGAAAAAACATATAAGGGTCAAACCCTGTTACTAGTTTCTTACTTCTTTAGATGATTCAGTTAATTGATTTTTAAAAAATTCTTTAAAAAACATTTCCAAGTACATGAGACTTTGGGGAATATATTTTGATGCTTTCTGATATTATCGAGTTTTGGTCAGAGGTGGTATCCTGTATGATATTGATCCTCAGGTAGAGTTATTTCATGTAGACATCTGAACAGCTTTTCTAAACATCCTCTGTGTGCTTAAAAAAGATTCTAAGGTTAGTACTGAGTGCAGTGCTCCCCCATATTCCCATTAGAGCAAGCTAATTAATTATGTGTGTAGAAAAGATTAAATTTAATTTAAAAGTAAAAATGTACTAAGTGGTGATTATAGATGAAATGCCAGCTGGCTTAATATTATGGGAGAAGCTTGTGGTACATTTTCCATTGAGAACATTAGACACAGAGGAGTTATTTATAAACACTTGGGACAGAATGACCATGATGTATTCTGGAGTATTTGTGTGATGACTCAGAGAACCTTTAGTGATGATGAAAACACTGATGTCAGAGATGTATTTAAAGAGTTTGGATGAAATTGAGTCATCAAAATGAAGCAAAGTTATATTTGTAATTTATTATGATCTTAAAATGTTAAAAGTGGCAGTGGAAGAGGGCGAGAAATAGGAAAGTAGGAGAAGTGGCAGTAAGCTTTTGATATTTTTCTCTTTTAAAAACAGGAAAAGCAATCCCATATGTAAGGTGATCTTTTTCCAAGGAGGATCTCCAAAACTAGCTTGAACATGCAAACCTTTAAATGGATCAAGTCAGATGTCTTGTTGCTCTGGGTGCCCTGCAGTAAGTTATAAGTGAAAAAGTACTGGTGGGTCCAAAAACTTAACATCTTTGAAATGAAAAATACTCCCAACCCCTTATAACATATCATCAAAGTTACTTTCAGCTCCCTGTCTACAACAGCATCCTTTAGCTTCCTGTGACTACATATATTTGTCATTTCCCCNNTATAGATGAAATGCCAGCTGGCTTAATATTATGGGAGAAGCTTGTGGTACATTTTCCATTGAGAACATTAGACACAGAGGAGTTATTTATAAACACTTGGGACAGAATGACCGTGATGTATTCTGGAGTATTTGTGTGATGACTCAGAGAACCTTTAGTGATGATGAAAACACTGATGTCAGAGATGTATTTAAAGAGTTTGGATGAAATTGAGTCATCAAAATGAAGCAAAGTTATATTTGTAATTTATTGTGATCTTAAAATGTTAAAAGTGGCAGTGGAAGAGGGCGAGAAATAGGAAAGTAGGAGAAGTGGCAGTAAGCTTTTGATATTTTTCTCTTTTAAAAACAGGAAAAGCAATCCCATATGTAAGGTGATCTTTTTCCAAGGAGGATCTCCAAAACTAGCTTGAACATGCAAACCTTTAAATGGATCAAGTCAGATGTCTTGTTGCTCTGGGTGCCCTGCAGTAAGTTATAAGTGAAAAAGTACTGGTGGGTCCAAAAACTTAACATCTTTGAAATGAAAAATACTCCCAACCCCTTATAACATATCATCAAAGTTACTTTCAGCTCCCTGTCTACAACAGCATCCTTTAGCTTCCTGTGACTACATATATTTGTCATTTCCCCCAACATTTGTATGGGAACAGAGGAGAAAGGCTTCCCTGGTGGCTCAGATGGTAAAGTGTCTGTCTGCAATGCAGGAGACCCGGGTTTGATCCCTGGGTTGGGAAGATCCCCTGGAGAAGGAAATGGCAGCCCACTCCAGTACTTTTGCCTGGAAAATCCCATGGATGGAGGAGCCTGGTAGGCTATAGTCCATGGAGTCGCAAAGAGTCGGACATGACTGAGCAACTTCACTTTCACTTTGACTTTCAGAGAAGAAACAGTGAAGACCTTGAGAGGAGAAACTGTAAGAGTACCATTATCAACTGTACTTCTCCTTTGGGGAATCCAGCAAACCATGCACACAGAGGTGTGGGATGTGAAGTGGAGCTCATGGCGTTGACAGAGACACCAGTTAGAAAGCTACCTAAGAAACCTTCATGGACTGTTGTTTAATCCTTACAGAGTGTTTAAAACCTAGAAACTTTTTCAAAACCAGTAATATCAGATATTAATTAGATATTTCTGTGTAATTGGAGAGAGTAATGGATAATTTGTCCATATCTCTGAACCTTCAAACATAAAGCAAACTAATCTACTTTGAAAAGGGTTTGTAGTAAGTTTGAAATCAGGAAGTGTGTATCCTGCAACTTTTGTTCTTTTGGAAGATTATTTTGGCTATTCTTTCTTGTATTTCTGTATGAACCCGTATGTGCACACACATGCACTCAGTTGTGTTCGACTCTTTGCGACCCATGGACTGTAGCCCACCAGGCTGCTCTGTCCATGGAATTTTCTCAGGCAAGAACACTGGAGCGAGTTGCCATTTCCTTCTGCGAGGGATCTTCTCGACCCAGAGATCAAACCTGCATCTCTTGCATCTTCTGCATTGGCAGGCGGGTTCTTTACCAGCTGAGCCACAACTTGTCCATTTCTACAAAAAAGAGAGCTGTGGTTTTGATAGGGATTGTGTTGAATCTGTCAGTCAATTTGGGGAAAATTACTATCTTCACAGTGTTAAGTCTTCCAGTCTGTGAACTTGGAATGTTTTTCCATCTTCTTTAATTTCTTTCAACAATGTTTTATAGTTTTCAGTGTATAGGTTTTGCATTTCTTTGATTAAATTTATTCCTGAGTATTTTATTCTTTTGCAAGCTATTATTAGTGAAATTATTTTCTTGATTTCGTTTTCAGATTGTTCACTGCTAATATATAGAAATAGAACTGACTTTTTATATTGACTTTCCTTAGAGCTGGTTTATTAGCTCTGATAGTTGTTTTAAAGAGAGAGAGCTAATAAACCATCACATCAGCTAAGTTTCATCATCACTTCATGGCAAATAGATGGGGAAACAGTGCTGACTTTACTGTTGGGGCTCCAAAATCACTGCACATGGTGATTGCAGCCATGAAATTAAAAGATGCTTATACCTTAGAAGGAAGTTATGACCAACCTAGATAGCATATTAAAAAACAGAGACATTACTTTGTCTACAAAGGTCCTTCTAATCAAGGCTGTGGTTTTTTCAGTAGTCATGTATGGATGTGAGAGTAGGACTATAAAGAAAGCTGAGCACAGAAGAATTGATGCTTTTGAACTGTGGTGTTGGAGAAGACTCTTGAGAGTCCCTTGGACTGCAAGGTGATCCAACCAGTCCATCCTAAAGGAGATCAGTCCTGGGTGTTCATTGGAAGGACTGATGTTGAAGCTGAAACTCCAATACTTTGGCAACCTGATGTGAAGAGCCAACACATTTGAAAAGACCCTGATGCTGGGAAAGATTGAGGGCAGGAGGAGAAGGGGACCACAGAGGATGAGACGGTTGGATGACATCACAGACTCAGTGGACATGAGTTTGGGTAAACTCCAGCAGTTGGTGATGGACAGGGAGGCCTGGCATGCTGCAGTTCATGGGGTTGGACATGACTGAGCGACTGAACTGAACTGAATAGTTTTTTGGGGGGTAAATTCTTTAAGGTTTTCTATATATGAGATCATGTCATCTGCAAGTAGAGATAGTTTTACTTCTTTTACAGTTCAGATCTTGTTATTTCTTTTTCTGGTCTAGTTTTGTGGCACACCTTCACTATTGAATGATAATTTGGGTTTAAAATCTAGCCAAGGAATGTTTTCCCTTCATCCTTTGAAGATATTGTTCCTCTATTGTCTTGTAATCAGTTTTGATCGCAGTCTGACTCTCCTTCCTTTTTATTGAATCTCTCATATTTCTCTAGTCACTTTTACAGTTTTTTTTAAGTGGCATGGGTAATCTGAAGTTTCACTCTAATTTACCTGGATAAAAACTTTTTAAAGAAGTTTATTTCTATTTGTTTTACTACTCAGAGAATTCTTACTCTCTAGAGGCTCATGTCTTTCTTTGAGTCTGAATAATTCTCAGCCATTTTCTGTGTTAGAGACTGTTGCCTCTCCTCCATTCCCTCTGGTCTCTCTGAAACTCAGAGTACAGACTTTAAAACTGGATTTAGCTCTCATGTTCTTTCTTCTTTTTTTTTAGCGTATTTGTTTTTGGCTACACTGGGTCTTCGCTGCTGTGCATGGGCTTTTTCTAGTTGCAGTGAGCAGGGTCTACTCTCTAGTTGAGGTGCTGGGGCTTCTCTTGTTGCAGAGCATGGACTCTAGGGCACCATGGGATCAGTAGTTGCAGCACACAGGCTTAGTTGCCCCACAGCATGTGGAATCTTCCCAGACCAGGAATCAAACCCATGTCCCGTACATTGGCAAGCGGATTCTTTACCACTGCACCACCAGGAAAGTTCAGCTCTCATCTTTCTTGACTTGAAAAACAAGGTACTGTCAGCCTTTAGCTGTATTCAGGCTTATGTTCAGCCTATCTGTGCATTTTTTTAATTTCAGTAATTATGATTTTCATTTTTAAAAATGAGGATATTAAACATACTCACTTTAAAGACCTTTTTTAGATGCTCTGTTTTGTCTGTTTTTTTGCGGGGGCGCAGTGTGGGAGCAGGTTTTGATTAAGTTCTTCCAACCTCCTCAGAGGTGGCCTGCAGTCCTGTGTGTGGCTGGTGGCAGTTTAGCAGAGCCTTGCTCACCACAGTGGCTTCTTGTTTATTTTCTTCCTTGGGTGATGTGTCGTCTTTTTTTTTTTTTTTTAAGATTTAAGGAAAGTTTCCCTTTTTAAAAAAATTTTGATTCTAGCTATGCATGCATCAATTAACTTTTCTATCTTTAAATCATTTTTCTTTGGTACAGAAGGTTGAGCTCCCAACATGTGCTCCGTCTACCAATTTGAACCAGAAATCCCTAGACTACACCTTCAGCTGCTTTATAATTCACTGTCATAGCACTGTCTCCAAAGGTCTCTGTATGGCCTTTTCAGCAGAGACTTTGATACACATTTAATGAGTGGCGTGTGGTTCTTTATTCCCCTGGCAAACTCCCTAATGTATTAGGGCATTTAAAATTACCTTCAGATTCTCTTGGCCCAGAAATTAAATACCAAGGCTGATTTAACAGGCAGAGTTCATCTGATGCATTTAGTACATGTGAGAAAGACTCCTGTTTTCCTATACCCAGGTAAATGCCTGAGAACATTATTTACTCATCACTACTCCTCCCACTCAAGAATTTTTACCATCCCAAATGGCCTGTTAGCGATCCTTCCTTAGCTGGACATCTTTTCCATTTGAATTCAGTTCAGGTGAGCCTTTCACCAATTTGTACTTTTGGATTTAGCTAACACATTGTTTCAAGTAGATTGGAATGAAAAATAGAATCATAAAATCATAAAAATAAGTTCGTTATTGAAAAATGTTGGTTGTTCACCCACTGTGACTTCCCTGGTGGCTCAGACAGTAAAGCGTCTGCCTACAGTGCAGGAGACCCAGGTTCGATCCCTGGATTGGAAAGATCTCCTGGAGAAGGAAATGGCAACCCACTCCAGAATCCTTGCCTGCAAAATCCCATGGACGGAGGAGCCTGGTAGGCTACAGTCCATGGGGTCGCAAAGAGTCAGATGTGACTGTGCAACTTCACTTTCACTTTCTTTCTTTCATCCACTATGTGCTAGTCATATGTTAGGTATGCAGAGGTGGAATAAACCCTGTGAGCCCAGCTCTCAGGAAGTTTACAGCCTCTTGAGTGAGGCCAGACAAAAAGTAAAGGCTGAAGAGTAATTGCGAACTGCGACAAGGACTCTACAGGATACTATGAGTGAGTACAGAAGAGGCTTCTCTTTTAAATTTTGTAATCAGAAAAGTGGTTTTCAGTTTTTTTAGAACAACATTGAAGGCTTCCCTGGTGGCTCAGCGGTAAAGAATCCACCTGCCAATGCATTAGACACGGGTTTGACTCCTGATCTGGGAAGATCCCACATGCCACAGAGCCTGTGCTCTAGAACCCAGGCACCTAGGTTGTTAGTCTGGCTTTCATTCTGACTTACTCTGTTTTTAGTGTAAATCCTTCTGTATCTTTTACAGTTTTGTCTTGCTTTTGTTTTACTGTGGCAGAAAAGTTCAGGGCCTGTGTTTGAATGAAGTAGCATATTTGTCCAGAACACCTAGGAAGTTTAGGGAAGTCATGAAAATGAAGATGGGTTAGGAGGCTCGGGCTGTAGTGTCTAGGTAGTGAGTATAGAGAGGAAGATATTTGTCCTAACTTGGGAGACCAGTAGAGGCTTGATGATATGTGCCCAAATGGTATGAGAGCTATGCTTGAGGAAGTAATTTTAACCATGAGAAATCTAATGAGCAACAGCTTAAAAGTTCTCTGGACACTGGTGAACTAATAGGAAAACCTTTACAATATTTGAGTTACACTAACCAAATGCATGCTGAAGGGTGATGATGCCAGTGGAGATGGAGACCAGGAACAGATAGATTTATGAGCTGTTGAGTAGATGAAATAGAAAAAGAGGCCGCAGGATGACCGTGAGTGTCAGGGACGTGCTCATCACGTGAGTGCCCTGCTAGAGGTATCCCTGACAGCCCACTGTTCAGCCCTTCTCTTTTAGCTGCCCTCTGATGATATGCCTTTATGAAGTAAGGAGCTCTTTGGATCTCAGGGATAGGTAGACACCGTGGTTCTGCATTTTTTTTCTGTCTGCTTATGTTTCCATGAATTCCTCTTCAACAAAACAAAACAAAACAAAATTAAGCCTTGCTAGTTCTCCCTACCTCCCAATTGCTACCTACCTAGATGGCTTGGCAGACACAGTACTGCCAGCTGCTTTCTTATCAAGCAGTTGGCAATTAGGAGAGGCCTTAAGAAAAGAGGTAGGGGGGTGCTCCTTAATATCCCCATCAGAATGGAATCGTCGGCTGAGTTAATTAGGTCACTGGTTTGCAGCAGAACTTGGATGCTGTTGCAGGAGGGTGTATTTCATGTTGAAGCATCTAAGGAGTGGTGCCTACTCTGGCACTGCATCTGCCTTCCTGTAACAGGCTGCGCTCAACTGCTTAAAGGACTTGCTGACGGAGTGCAGACATGTGCTCGCCTTCTAATGAATTGTTCTCTTGTACCTGCTTTTTCCCAAAATGCGCTGTGGGATAAACTACCTTGTAGAGAAGATTCTTCGTCATGTGATTGTTCTGTTTCCTTAGAGACAACAGCAGTGCAATGCATTAGATGCCAGATCCATAGAGAAAGAAGAAGCGTTTGCTACAGTATGTAAAGGTTTGATAGCTTTTCCTTACCTTTATGTTTTTGCTACTTGAGCTGCTGGGCTGATAATGATTTTGTTTATTTTAGGCAGGATGCTAGAGCCTCTGGAACTTCCCAACCAGTTATTTTAAAGAAGGGAAACCCATTGTATCTTTCCTTGCCTGGTTAATTGCAAAAATATGTTAAGAGTCAGCCTTTCTTCCATAATATGTATGTTTCCATTTTTAAAAACAGGTTTCAGTAATGAGCATATGAACGGGTCAGGAGATGAGATTGCATCGTGCATTTCATTGACCTCTCTGTGAACAGTAACTTGTTTAAGTATTTGAGTTGTCTTCTTTTCTCATCTTTCTAGAAATACAGGAGTTGACATCTAAAAAGTACAGCCAACTTCCTCTCTAAGTTTAATGAACAAGGAGAACAAAGAAGGAAAGAGTCAGAGATTCATTGTGGAAAGGTTTTTAAATAAAATAGTATTTTTCTGAGGCTTCTCTAGTGGCTCAGATGGTAAAGAATCTGCCTGCAATGCAGGAGACCTGGGTTCAATCCTGGGTCAGGAAGATCCCCTGAAGAAGGGAATGGCAACCCACTCCAGTATTCTTGCATGGAGAATTCCATGTACAGAGGAGCCCAGTGGGCTACAGTCTCGATGATTTAATTACCTTATTTCTAAGACCTTTTCAGTATAATCATATTAAGCTAAGCAATAGTTTGCTAATTATTGCTTCATTTTACAATTCTGTCCTTTCCCAGAGCTAGAACAAGATACTTGGCTTCCTCTGAGTATCTCTCAAGATACCTAGCATGCTGTCTAGTGGTGAAAATTCTGCATAAGAATGTGTTTGTGGTGAACCTTTCCTTCCTGAGAAATACTTCATTCTAAGTCTTATACCACAAATGTCTATGTTGAACTGCCAGATATAGGAATGGAGGCATGTGTGTCTATTGCTAGGTCTTTTTGACATTAATGGATTAGTTGCAGTATGTTCAGATTAGAAGTTGATTTTGGAAATTTTAAGTCTTTTTGTTTGGTTAATTAATTGTCTATAACCAATAAAGTAAAGTGTACTTCCCTAGAAGTCAGAGAAACGTCACTGTAAATATGTAACATGATATCTATGCTATGCTTATAGTATCATATGGTTATTTTCTAGTAGTTTTCCCAAAGGTAGTTCCATTGGCTTCTTTAACCTCTTTGCTTTGTCGGATAACCCTGGAACCTAGTGGAGTAAAGGAGACGGTTGGTCTGGCGAGTGTGTGCTCCGTTGAAATGTCTGATTTTGTGAACCTTTGGGCAGTAGCCCGCCAAGCTCCTCTGTCCATGGGATTTTTTCAGGCAAGAATACCCAAAGGAAGCCAAGAATCTTGTTCTAGCTCTGCCATTTCCTCCTCCAGGGGATCTTCCCGACCCAGGGATTGAACCCACATCTCCTGTGTTGTAGGTGGATTCTTTATTGCTGAGCCATCAGGGAAGCCCAGTTGGTCTGGTACATAGACATAAATAAAGACCAAAATATCACACCATTTAAGGAGGTTAAAAATGATCTGCACTTGTCATAACCATTGTCTCAAGGCAGGGTGCTTTTAGAGAGAGTAACAGAGGGGATTTATTCTTCCCTGAGTAGTGGTCATGTATGGATGTGAGAGTTGGACTCTGAAGAAAGCTGAGTGCCAAAGAATTGATGCTTTTGACCTGTGGTGTTGGAGAAGACTCTTGAGAGTCCCTTGGACTGCAAGGAGATCCAACCAGTCCATTCTGAAGGAGATCAGCCCTGGGATTTCTTTGGAAGGAATGATGCTACAGTTGAAACTCCAATACTTTGGCCACCTCATGTGAAGAGTTGACTCATTGGAAAAGACTCTGATGCTGGGAGGGATTGGGGGCAGGAGGAGAAGGGGACGACAGAGGATGAGATGGCTGGATGGCATCACTGACTCGGACGTGAGTCTGAGTGAACTCCGGGAGATGGTGATGGACAGGGAGGCCTGGCGTGCTGCGATTCATGGGGTCACAAAGAGTCGGACACAACTGAGCGACTGAACTGACTGACTGACTGTGAACTCTAATTTGAAAAATTCATGTGGGCAGTAGAGAGATGCCTGGGTTAGGATGGTGAGTCTGTGGATTTAATCCGTTTGGTGGCATTCAGTTCAGTTCAGTTGCTCAGTTGTGTCTGACTCTTTGTGGTAGCAATTAGAACCAGGTAGAACTGGGTTCCAGTGCTGGTACTCTCATTTCATAGTTTTGCAACCTTAAGCATGTTAATTATTCTCGTTAACCTTTCTCTTTTTATTTTTAAAATAAGAATACCATCATGAATAGTAGCATGAATTCCAATAATGTATCTGAGGACCTAGCTCAGTGCTAATGCTCGTACTTAGTCAATGTTCATAGTGCATCACCCCTTCCCTCCCAACCCTCTGTGGTGTTCTGAGAGGAAATATATGCAAAATATACAGCAAATCTTGCAACTGTTAACTTCATGTTATTTTTTTAATAAGTGTATTCAATAACCTTTTCTGAATTATTAATTTTTTTTTTTTTTGCTATTTTTTTGACCGTGCCTCACAGCTTCCAGGATCTTAGTTCCCCAAGCAGGGATTGAACTGCCCACCCTGAGCAGTGAGAGTACGGAGTCCTAACCACTGGACTGACTGGACTGCCAGGGAATCCCCCTTTGTGGGATTTTTAATATTCTTTTGCTGTCCTGGTCTGTGGTTAATTATTTAAAATAATTACATTGTAGTCTTATTATAAATTATTTTACACATTTTTTATTGTGAATGATTATCAAATTAGATTTGGCCCCAAAATTTTAATATGTTAAACTAAAATATAAATGACTATTATTGTGAAGACTAGTATGAAGAGTCCCTGGTGGCTCAGAGGGTAAAGCATCTGCCTGCAATGCAGGAGACCTGGGTTCAATCCCTGGGTCAGGAAGATCCCTTGGAGAAGGAAACGGCAACCCACTCCAGTATTCTTACCTGGAAAATCCCATGGACAGAGAAGCCTGGTAGAGTACAGTCCATGGGATTGCAAACAGTTGGACACAACTGAGCAACTTCACTTAGTATGAAGACTAATTGGAATATAAACTTCTTATGGGCAGGGACAGTGTTCACTTGCTTTTGTTTTTTTCTCAAAGCCCCTAATATTGCAAGGCATTAATTAGCCATGGATTTTTGTTTGTGTACTGATGTGACCTTTGTTTATTTAAATGGAGTTTGTAGTAATCACAAGGGCTTTATGGAGATACTGAAATTTCAGGAGCCATTTCTCTCATTAAAAAAGTGAGAAAGAGGACTTCCCTCGTGGTCCAGTGGTAAAGACACCACAGGCCGAATGTAGGAAGTCTGGGTTCGAACCCTGCTCAGGGAACTAGATCCCACATGCCACAACTAAGACCTGGCGCAGGCAAATTAATTAATTAAATTTAAAAAAATTTTTTGTAAGAGTGTGATTTTGGCAAGTCTATGAAGAAAGACATTCCAGGGTAGGTACCTAGAGAAAATTTGAAAGCGGGGGCTTAGAAGGGGCAAATAAACAACTTGCTTGAAAGATGTAGAGGGAAGTGTAATTTGATGGAGAAAAGAATGAAGTAGTTTACAGTGTAGATTTTGAGTTTGTCTTCATGTATGGTGGAATCTGCTACATAAACTTTTAAAGATGAGAAAAGTATGATTAAAGTGAGTAAGAAAGATAATTTCAAAAACAACACAAGTATCCAGGGTTGAGGGCAAAATAGCTGGCTACAAGAATTATAATAAGTGATTAAATGTACTTAACTAAAAATGGTTGCATACCTATGTAAAGCATTGTTGTGGGAGATACAAAAAAGTAATCAAGTAAATGAAAACATTATTTTATTTATAGCACAATAAAATCTTTTTCCTTGCACAGTAACAGTAATGAACAGACCAAAAAATCTGGTAAAAAGTCCCCACATGCATGGTTGGCAGTTGACTGTCAAGACAAAGAGAATTGCAGGACTGTGACTTTAACCTCTGCAATTAAAGAATATTCCGGGAGGAAGAGCAAGATAATGAGCAAATGCTTTTAAAAGTATAGTGCAGGGATAAGTATCTGTCTGTCTAGGTGACTTCCTACAGAAGAGGTACACCAGAGGGCCTACAGAAAATGACAGGTACCCAAGGTGTCACTCGTCCTCGCAGGCTTCAGACTTGGCTTTCTTCATGTGCTCTTTCACGTGTGCATGTTAAGTCACTTCAGTCCTATCCAACTCTTTGCGACCCCATAGACTATAGCCTGCCAGGCTCCACTGTCCCTGGCATTCTCCAAGGACTGGAGTGGGTTGCCATGTCCTCCTCCAGGGGATCTTCCTGACCCAGACATGGAGCTGCAGTCGCTTACATCTCCTGCATTGGCGGGTGGCTTCTTTACCACTCGTGCCACCTGGGAAACCCACATACCCCTTTTTAAAGTAGAAATTGTGCTTAAGCAACAGTATAGTGTTTTCACATCCTTGGTTAGAGAGTATTATCTGGAAATTGTTTACCCCTGAATCTCAGTCAACTTAGAAAATAAAAGCAAGTAATCACATTCCGTTTTGGTCTGAAGCCAGGTGTTAGTTTTTTGGTTTTTTTGTTTGTTNGCCCTTTAGGGGGCACGCAGGGCTTTCAGGTCTCACCGCACCCTCCCCCAGCTGGCATGCTGGGCGAGTGGGCAGGCATGTAAGGGGTGAGCTCCTGTCAGTGAAGGGTGAGCGGGGTGCTTGTGTTGTGGGGTGTGTCTGGGGGAGCCGTGTGGGCATCTGATGAGTCACCGTGGGGCAAGACAGACAGACAGGCATGTGGCAAGGCTGGGTAGGGTGAAGGGATAGGTGTTTGGTGGGATGGACAGGCCATGCAGCCAGAAAACAAGAAAAGGCCACAAAGGAGATCAGTCCTGGGTGTTCACCGGAAGGACTGAGGCCGAAGCTGAAACTCCAACACTTTGGCCACCTGATGCGAAGAGCTGACTCACTGGAAAAGACCCTGATGCTGGGAAAGCCTGAAGGTGGGAGGAGAAGGGGACGACAGAGGATGAGACGGCTGGATGGCATCACCGACTCGGTGGACGTGAGTTTGAGCAAGCTCCGGGAGTTGGTGACGGACAGGGAGGCCTGGCGTGCTGCAGTCCCTGGGGTCGCAAAGAGCCGGACACGACGGAGCGACTGGAGGGAACTGAGGATGGGCCCCAATGCAGTCGTGTGTTTTTTGATGTTATTTGTTTATCTGGGGCTGGGCCTGGTCTCCACTGCTGCTCGGGCTGGTTTCGGAGCACAGGCGTCTCCGCAGTGGCTGCTCTTCTCGCAGAGCACTGGTCTAGGCACGTGGGCTTCAGCAGCTGGGCTCCTGGTCTCCAGAGCACAGGCCCAGTAATCGCAGTGCTAGGTGCTCTGTGGCAGGTGGGATCCTCCCAGATCAGGGTCAAACCCACGTTTCCTGCCTTGGCTGGTGGATTCTTGATCAGCGCAGCCACCAGGGAAACCCCTGACTGGCGTTTCTTTAAGAAGAGGAAACGTATTCACACAGAAGGAAAAAAGAGATGCATGGGCACAGACACCCTCCTGAAGTGCACCTCTGTCCCTCACATTTCCTCTAAACCAGGGAGAGGGTCATTCAGAGCCGAGATTTGATTCCTACATGTATCATGAGATGCATTATGTCAGAAGAGGAATCAGGTATAAAAAGCCAACATTCGGTACATGACACCAGTGTCATGATACCAGTGCCCCCGTGGGAAGCAGTTAGAGCGCATCTAGGGCCGATTGCTTCTATACAATGCATTTTCTCATCATGAAGACTTCTGAACCAGACAAGCTAATGGTGTGATTGCTGTCATTCAAAACTTGCTGTGTAAATTTTGTTAAAGCCCCTGTGGTTAATCAACCTTGAATATTCAGTGGAAGCACTGATGTTGAAGCTGAAGCTCCAGTGCTTTGGCCACCTGATATGAAGAGCTGACTCACTGGAAAAGACCGTGATGCTGGGAAAGATTGAAGGTGGGAGGAGAAGGGGACGACAGGATGAGATGGCTGGATGCCGTCACTGACTCAATGGACATGAGTCTGAGCAAGCCCCAGGAGATAGTGAAGGACAAGGAAGCCTGATGTGCTGCAGTCCATGGGGTCGCAGAGAGTCAGACATGACTGAGCGACTGAGCAAAATTCCAAGTGAAGGAACAAACACTGCCACCAAATGGTCATACCGTGGGAAAACTGATTAGGCCCAGTGTGCTCTCATTAAAGACAGATTGGCAGGGACTGATTCCAAAACTACCCATAGGTGACCTTGAACCTGAGGGAGAAATACATTTGGTTCCTAAGCAAAAGCGTGAACAATAATCAAAATAACCGGTACACAAGCCTGGTTGAGCGTCTTGGGTCAGCTCTCTACTTCAGATGTTGCTGTCTTCTCGTCCTGGTCTGGTGGTGCTGGTCCTGGTGAGTTGAAGTGGGGTGTCAGAAACAGGAGTTGCAGTTCATTAAAGAGAAGAAGACTGATAGATTCCTTCCAACCCGGTGCCTTTACCTGGTGCCTTTTCCAGTAAGCATCGTCTCCTGATTGCAGGCCATAGAGCTTTGAGTCCTCGTCTGGAGACAGGCTGCTGTGGCATATGCCTCATGTATTTTTATTTATTTACTTGGCTGCACTGGATCTTAGTTGCAGCACGCGGGATCTTTACTTGCAGCACGGGAACTCTTGGTTGTGGCATGAAGGATCTAATTCCTTGATCAGGGATCAAACCTGGGCCCCCTGCATTGGGAGTGTGGATTCTTAGCCACTGGACCACCAGGAAAGTCCCCTGATTGGCAAATCTAAGAACATCATCTAGAACCTGATTTCTTTCCTCAACAGGACACATGACCAGTCCAATGAACAAAAGTATCTTCAGCTTTTCTGTAGTAAGAAGATAAGAGTAAGTAAACTGAGACTTACTTGGCAATGAATGTTTTCTTTTCCATGGGGATGGTCTTGATCCCTGTCTCCTGTACAATGTCATGAACCTCAGTCCATAGTTCATCAGGCACTCTATCTATCAGATCTAGGCCCTTAAATCTGTTTCTCATTTCCACTGTATAATCATAAGGGATTTGATTGAGCGGTTTTCCCTGTTTTCTTCAATTTCAGTCTGAATTTGGCAATAAGGAGTTCATGATCTGGGCCACAGTCAGCTCCTGGTCTTGTTTTTGTTGACTGTATAGAGCTTCTCCGTCTTTTGCTGCAGAGAATATAATCAATCTGGTTTCATTGTTGACCATCTGGTGATGTCCATATGTAGAGTCTTCTCTTGTGTTGTTGGAAGAGGGTGTTTGCTATGACCAGTGCATTTACTTGGCAAAATTCTTATTACTCTTTGCCCTGCTTCATTCCGTATTCCAAGGCCAAATTTGCCTGTTACCCCAGGTGTTTCTTGACTTCCTACTTTTGCGTTCCAGTCCCCTATAATGAAAAGGACATCTTTTTTGGGTGTTAGTTCTAAAAGGTCTTGTAGGTCTTCATAGAACTGTTCAGCTTCTTCAGCATTACTGGTTGGGGCATAGACTTGGATTACTGTGATATTGAATGGTTTGCCTTGGAAATGAACAGAGATCATTCTGTCGTTTTTGAGATTGCATCCAAATACTGCATTTCGGACTCTTCTGTTGACCATGATGGCTACTCCATTTCTTCTGAGGGATTCCTGCCCGCAGTAGTAGATATAACGGTCATCTGAGTTAAATTCACCCATTCCAGTCCATTTTAGTTTGCTGATTCCTAGAATGTCGACGTTCACTCTTGCCATCTCCTGTTTGACCACTTCCAGTTTGCCTTGATTCATGGAACTGACATCCCAGGTTCCTATGCAATA
>SJYQ01007999.1:309738-320091 GCA_006410935.1 Redunca redunca
CTCACATGCTAGTAAAGTAATGCTCAAAATTCTCCAAGCCAGGCTTCAGCAATATGTGAACTGTGAACTCCCTGATGTTCAAGCTGGTTTTAGAAAAGGCAGAGGAACCAGAAATCAAATTGCCAACATCTGCTGGATCATCGACAAAACAAGACAGTTCCAGAAAAACATCTATTTCTGCTTTATTGACTATGCTAAAGCCTTTGACTGTGTGGATCACAATCAACTGTGGAAAATTCTGAAAGAGATGGGAATACCAGACCACCTAACCTGCCTCTTGAGAAATCTGTATGCAGGCCAGGAAGCAACAGTTAGAATTGGACATGGAACAACAGACTGGTTCCAGATAGGAAAAGGAGTACGTCAGGGCTGTATATTGTCACCCTGCTTATTTAACTTATATGCAGAGTACATCATGAGAAACACTGGACTGGAAGAAACACAAGCTGGAATCAAGATTGCCGGGAGAAATATCAATAACCTCAGATATGCAGATGACACCACCCTTATGGCAGAAAGTGAAGAGGAACGAAAAAGCCTCTTGATGAAAGTAAAAGAGGAGAGTGAAAAAGTTGGCTTAAAGTTCAACATTCAGAAAACGAAGATCATGGCATCCGGTCCTATCACTCCATGGGAAATAGATGGAGAAACAGTGGAAACAGTGTCAGGCTTTATGTTTTGGGCCTCCAAAGTCACTGCAGATGGTTATTGCAGCCATGAAATTAAAAGACGCTAACTCCTTGGAAGAAAAGTTATGAGCAACCTAGATAACATATTCAAAAGCAGAGACATTACTCTGCCGACTAAGGTCCATCTAGTCAAGGCTATGGTTTTTCCAGTAGTCATGTATGAATGTGAGAGTTGGACTGTGAAGAAGGCTGAGCGCCGAAGAATTGATGCTTTTGAACTGTGGTGTTGGAGAAGACTCTTGAGAGTCCCTTGGACTGCAAGGAGACCCAACCAGTCTATTCTGAAGGAGATCAGCCCTGGGATTTCTTTGGAAGGAATGATGTTAAAGCTGAAGCTCCAGTACTCTGGCCACCTCATGCGAAGAGTTGATTCGCTGGGAAAGACTCTGATGCTGGGAGGGATTGGGGGCAGGAGGAGAAGGGGACGACTGAGGATGAGATGGCTGGATGGCATCACTGACTCGATGGACACAAGTCTGAGTGAACTCCGGGAGTTGGTGATGGACAGGGAGGCCTGGCGTGCTGCTATTCATGGGGTCACAAAGAGTTGAACACGTCTGAGCGACTGAACTGAACTGAGCAATGAATGTTCCAGTATCTTGTTTAGAAATTATATTCAATGAAGTCCCACCATTTATCTTAATTTAGCAGTTTCGAGTTGCCAACAATCTGGAGGAACTATTTTTGATAGTCCATATCATGTTAGTTTTCTTGCTGTCAAATTTTGCAACAGGAATAAAATCTTAATTGAGTTTTAGGTATCATAAAAGTATTATACTTAATGTTGATGACCCTAAAGATATGCCTGTATTAACTATGCTAGCAAGCTTAAACTTGGTTTCATTCATTAAAAATTAACCCTGGATAACTGTGACGGTTGGATGGCATCCCCAGCTCAGTGCACATGAGTTTGAGCAAACTCTGGAGATGGTGAGGGACAGGGAGGCCTGGTGTGCTGCAGTCCGTGGGGTCGCAGAGCGTCAGACACAGCTCAGTAACCGAACAACAGCGCGTGTGATCCTGAAGTTCCTTTCAGCTCGTTTTATGTTTCCGAGCACTTACTGAGCTGTTCGATTTTCTGGAAGGCGCTTAAATACAGCGCTCTTCCAGGTTGGGTCCGGCGGTACCGCCCACCGACAGCACGCACGCGCACAGCCAGCACGCATGCGCTCAGACCCCACGGTCCCCATTCCAGCGGCAGCCACGAGCCAGGCGCCTCAGTGCAAGACCCAGCCAGCACAACAGGATGGGGGATGCAGCCGGTATTTGATAATGACTGTCAGCTAAAAAATAATCACTTGATCTAAGAAAGAAATGGAAAATTTTCTTCAAGCCGAATTTAAGGATTATAACCCAGGAAGAGCATTTCAGACAGCTCTGAGAACTGTTCCTGCCGGTTAGAGGCCAAGGCACAGTTACAGAAACTGTTTGGGACGGAAGTTGTTCAGTCGCTCAGTCGTCGTTGTCTGAGTCTTTGCGATCCCATGGACACCAGGCACTCCAGGCTGCCCTGTTCTTCACGGACTGCAACACTCCAGGCTTCCCGGTCCTTCACCAGAAGGCTGCACATCAAATGACGTATCATGAAACAGTTTACATTATCCAATCTAGGCATCATCCTGATGGGTAGTGTGACCCCCCCCTTACAAGATAAAGAAGGAATGTTATCATTTAAGGAGTTGTCTTGTTGATGCAATATCACGGTAATCCAAGTCTGTGCCCCGGCCAGTAATGCTGAAGAAGCTCAAGTTGAACAGTTCTATGAAGACCTACAAGACCTTTTAGAACTAACACCCCAAGAAGATGTCCTTTTCATTATAGGGGACTGGAATGCAAAAGTAGGAAGTCAAGAAACCCCTGGGGTAACAGGCAAATTTGGCCTTGGAGTACAGAATGAAGCAGGGCAAAGGCTAATAGAGCTTTGCCAAGGGAACGCACTGGTCAGAGCAAACATCCTCTTTCAACAACACAAGAGAGACTCTACACATGGACATCACCAGATGGTCAATACTGAAATCAGACTGATTCTATTCTTTGCAGCTGAAGATGGAGAAGCTCTATACAGTCAGCAAAAACAAGACTGGGAGCTGACTGTGGCTCAGATCATGAACTCCTTATTGCAAAATTCAGACTTAAATTCAAGAAAGTAGGGAAAACCACTACACCATTCAGATATGACCTAAATCAAATCCCTTACGATTATACAGTGGAAGTGAGAAATAGATTTAAGGGACTAGATCTGATAGGGTGCCTGATGAACTATGGATGGAGGTTCGTGACACTGTACAGGAGACAGGGAGCAAGACCATCCCCAAGAAAAAGAAATGCACAAAGGCAAAATGGCTGTCTGAGGAGGCCTTACAAATAGCTGTGAAAAGAAGAGAAGCAAAAAGCAAAGGAGAAAAGGGAAGATATACCCATTTGAATACAGAGTTCCAAAGAATAGCAAGGAGAGGTAAGAAAGCCTTCCTCAGCGATCAATGCAAAGACATAGAGGAAAACAACAGAATGGGAAAGACTAGAGATCTCTCTAAGAAAATTAGGGCTACCAAGGGAACATTTCATGCAACGATGGGCTCAGTAAAGGACAGAAATGGTATGGACCTAACAGAAGCAGAAGATATTAAGAAGAGGGGGAATACACAGAAGAACTGTACAAAAAAGATCTTCATGACCCAGATAATCACGATGGTGTGATCACTCACCTAGAGCCAGACATCCTGGAATGTGAAGTCAAGGGCCTTAGGAAGCATCACTATGAACAAAGCTAGTAGAGGTGATGGAATTCCAGTGGAGCTATTTCTAATCCTGAAAGATGATGCTGTGAAAGTGCTGCACTCAATAGGCCAGCAAATTTGGACAACTCAGCAGTGGCCACAGGACTGGAAAAGGTCAGTTTTCATTCCAATCCCAAAGAAAGACAATGCCAAAGAATGCTCAAACTACCGCACAATTGCACTCATCTCACACGCTAGTAAAGTAATGCTCAAAATTCTCCCAGCCAGACTTCAGCAAAACGTGAACTGTGAACTTCCAGATGTTCAAGCTGGTTTTAGAAAAGGCAGAGGAACCAGAGATCAAATTGCCAACATCTGCTGGATTATCGACAAAACAAGACAGTTCCAGAAAAACATCTATTTCTGCTTTATTGACTATGCCAAAGCCTTTGACTGTGTGGATCATAATCAACTGTGGAAAATTCTGAAAGAGATGAGACTAGCAGACCACCTGACCTGCCTCTTGAGAAATCTGTATGCAGGCCAGGAAGCAACAGTTAGAACTGGACATGGAACAACAGACTGGTTGCAAATAGGAAAAGGAGTACGTCAAGGCTGTATATTGTCACCCTGCTTATTTACTTATATGCAGAGTACATCATGAGAAACACTGGACTGGAAGAAACACAAGCTGGAATCAAGATTGCCGAGAGAAATATCAGTAATCTCAGATATGCAGATGACACCACCCTTATGGCAGAAAGTGACGAAGAACTAAAAAGCCTCTTGATGAAAGAAGAGAGTGAAAAAGTTGGCTTAAAGCTCAACATTCAGAAAACGAAGATCATGGCATCTGGTCCCATCCCTTCATGGGAAATAGATGGGGAAACAGTGGAAACAGTGGCTGACTTTTTTTGGGGGGGGGGGGCTCCAAAATCACTGCAGATGGTGATTGCAGCCATGAAATTAAAAGACGCTAACTCCTTGGAAGGAAAGTTATGACCAATCTAGATAGCATATGAAAAAGCAGAGACATTACTTTGCTAACAAAGGTCCATCTAGTCAAGGCTATGGTTTTTCCAGTAGTCACATATGGATGTGAGAGTTGGACTATAAAGAAAGCTGAGCACTGAAGAATTGATGCTTTTGAACTGTGGTGTTGGAGAAGACTCTTGGGAGTCCTTTGGACTGCAAGGAGATCCAACCAGTCCGTCCTAAAGGAGATCAGTCCTGGGTGTTCATTGGAAGGAGTGATGCTGAAGTTGAAACTCCAATACTTTGGCCACCTGATGCCACTGACTCATTTGAAAAGACTCTGATGCTGGGAAAGACTGAGGGCAGGAGGCGAAGGGGACAACACAGGATGAGATGGCTGGATGGCATCACCGACTCAATGGACAAGAGTTTGGGTGGACTCTGGGAGTTGGTAATGGACAGGAAGGCCTGGCGTGCTGCAGTCCATGGGGTCGCAAAGAGTCGGACATGACTGAGCGACTGAACTGAACTTGTTGATTCTGGGAGGACATTGGTCTTTATGGTTGAGTAGGTATTCCTGCTATGGCAGAAGTCTTGATGCCCAGCAGGGCCCTGTGGTGCTCCCAGGCACAGAGGCCTTTTTGTCCCCCATTTCTTGTAGGCAAGGCTCCAGCCTCCCTGACCTTCCCTTTGTTCCAACCAGCAGATTCTAATAGTTGCTAATCAGGGAAGGAGCAGCCCTGAGACCACCTGAGGCGAGATTGAAGGGCCAGAGAGGCTCATTCAGATTAGGAGACTCACTAGCTGAGACCCTGCACACACCTCGTCAGCAACCCCACCCTTCTGAAACTTTGCTGAAGGAAGAATGCAAGCCTGTTACCGCCTTGATCCTTATCACATACCCCTTTGTTCTCGCTGTTAAAGGCTGTGTCCTGTGAGACTCTTAGCAACCCTTTGCACTGCAGCCTTCCAGGCTCCCCTGGCCCTCACTGTCTCCATGGGTTTGCTCACACTCATGTTCATAGAGTCGGTGATGCCTTCCAACCATCTCATCTTCTGTTGTACCCTTTTCCTCCTGAACCCAATCCCTCCCAGCATCACGGTCTTTTCCAATGAGTCATTCTTTGCAACGGGTGGCCACAGTATTGGAGTTTCAGCTTCAGCATCAGTCCTTCCAATGAATATTCAGAGTTGATTGCCTTTAGGATAGACTGGTTTGATCTCCTTGCTGTCCAAGGGACTCTCAGGAGTCTTCTCCAGCACCACAATTTGAAAACATCAATTCTTCAGCACTCGGCCTTCTTTATGGTCCAACTCACATCCATATATGACTACCAGAAAAACCATAGTTTTGACTGACTGTAGGGACTTTTGTCAGCAGAGTGATGGCTCTGCTGTTGAATATGCTGTCTAGGTTTGTCATAGCTTTTCTTTCAAGGAACAAGCGTCTTTTAAGTTCCTGGCTACAGTCACTGCCTGCAGTGACTTTGTTGCTTTTGTTCAGTAGGTCAGTTGTGTCCAACTCTCTTCGATCTCATGGACTGCAGCATTCTAGGGTTCCCTGTCCATCACCATCTCCCGGAGTTTGTTCAAACTCATGTCCATTGCATCAGTGATGCCATCCAACCATCTCATCCTCTGTTGCCCCCTTCTCCTCTTGCCCTCAATCTTCCTCAGCATCAGGGTCTTTTCCAATGAGTTTGCTGTTCACAAACTAATTGGCCATCTTTGATAGCCAACGTATTGGAGGTTCATTTTGGAGTTCAAGAAAATAAAGTCTGTCACTGCTTCCACTTTTTCCCCTTCCATTTGCCATGAAGTGATATCCTAGGATAGGATGCCATATTTTCTTAATGTTGAGTTTTAAGATGGCTTTTTCACTCTCCTCTTTTACCCTCATCAAGAGACTCTTTAGTTCCCCTTCACTTTTTGCCATAAGGGTGGTATATACGTAAGATAAAGACAAAGTTGCCCACCCCCAAATCCTGTCAGTTACAAGAGGGACTGGATTTAAATGGGTTCTGGAAGATGGAACAAGTCAAGTCACTTGTTTGGATGGCTAGGCCCTTTTCACTACTATACTGGGAGAAGACACTTAAGATTTGTGTTTGTCTGTGGTTTAAAAGGCAAGAAGCACCCCACTCCAGTACTCTTGCCTGGAAAATCCCATGGACAGAGGAGCCTGGCGGGCTGCAGTCCATGGGGTTGCTAGGAGTTGGACACGACTGAGCAACTTCATTTTCACTTTTATGCATTGGAGAAGGAAATGGCAACCCACTCAAGTATTCTTGCCTGGAGAATCCCAGGGGCGGAGGAGCCTGGTGGGCTGCCATCTGTGGGGTCGCACAGAGTTGGACGTGACTGAACCGACTCAGCAGCAGCAGCAGCAGCAGTAGTTCAGATGATAAAGAGTCTGCCTCTAATGCAGGAGACGGGGCTCAGTCCCTGGGTTGGGAAGATCCCCTGGAGAAGGGAATGGCAACCCACTCCAGTGTTCTTGCCTGGAGAATTCCAGGGACAGAGGAGCCTGGAGGTCTATAGTCCTATGGGTTGGGAAGAATCAGGCCTGAGCAACTAATGCTGACAAGTCAAGTTCCAAATTACCCAACCTTTTGTTTTGTCTTAGGATAGGACTTGGGCTTCCCTGGCGGCTCAGAATCTGCCTGCAATCCAGGAGACCAGAGTTCAATCCCTGGATCGAGAAGATCCCCTGGAGAAGGGAATGGTGGAATGTGCATTTTTAAAAGAGGGACTAGATAAGGGTCCCTCGAAAGGACCAAGTAGAACATTTATATCTGAAAGACGGAGGAGGAGGAAAGCCAGTCTCTCCCAAGAAGACTTTGATCCCTTAAGGCCAGACTTTTTTTTTTTTCCCCCTCACTCTGGCCATAAAATAGAAATTTTATGTCATCACTTCCAGGAATCAGAATCAAGTCCAGAGGGCTCTCTCTGGAGAGGAATCAGTTTTCCACCATACCAAGTTGTGGACAGGTTCCCCGCCCTGTGTGGTTCCCCGCCCCGGGCCCTTGGTGTGCTGCCCCCAGGGAGGGCTACACAGACTGACTCCTCTTGGTTCTTCCGGGTACTCCCCATCCTCCTCGAAAGGGGGTGTGTGTGTGTGTGTGTGTGTGTGTGTGTGTGTGTGTGTGTACTCCCCATCCTCCTCGAAAGGGTGTGTGTGTGTGCGTGTGTGTGCGCGCGTGTGTGTGTGTGTGCGCGCGTGTGCGCGCGTGTGTGTGCGTGTGCGTGTGTGTGCGTGCGTGTGCGTGTACTCCCCATCCTCCTCGAAAGGTGTGTGTGCGTGTGCGTGCGTGCGTGCGTGCGTGTGCGTGCGCGCGCGCGCGCAACGCCAAGAATATTGGAGCAGCTTGCCATCTCCTTCTGCAGGGGATCTTCCCAACCCGGGGATGAGACCCGTGTCTCTGGAGATGGACCGAGCAGGCAGGTTCTTTACCACTAGCGCCCCCTGCGAAGCCGGGACTTGGAAGGGTGGGCTCTATCTAGCCCTGGAAGGGGTCCCCCGGGCTTCTGGACCGGCTGGGGTCTCTGCCTGGCCTGCCTTCCAGGGCAGAAGACCCCAACGGCATGGTCTACAGTGCTGGGTCAGGGGGAGCGCCAGGGCCTGTGGGGAGGGCCGCCTGCCCTCCGCTTGGGGGTCCTCAGTCGGTGAGGCCCAAGGCCTTTGTGCCGCAAGTCACAGCGACTCAAAACGCCCGGGCCACTGGGCCCGCTGGGACCCGGCCCTCGCACCTCCCCCTTCGGGGCCGCCCGGCCGCTGCCCTGCGGGGACAGGTGCAGGCCCGGCCCCGCGGCGGGTGCCCGCCCCCGGGCCCCGCCCTGCCGGCCCGCGCGGTCCTCGCGGAGCCCTGGGTGGCGGGCATGGCGCGCGCGGCGGGGCCGGAGCGGTGGCTCCTGGCCGTCTACACCGGCGGCACCATCGGCATGCGGAGCGAGCGCGGCGGTGAGTGGGGCGGGCGCCGGCTCGGGGTGGGGGCGTGCTCCCGCCGGCTGGCCTTTGACCCGTCCTGACCCCGCTCCGGTGGGCGCCCCCCGCGCCCCCCGCTCCTCTGCCCGAGCCCGGGGGGCGTGGCTCCCGTCGGCCGTCCCTGCACAGAGCGGCTGGTGGGCAGGGGCTCAGGCGCTGTCCGCGCCTCTCACTCGGGACGCCAGGGGCTGCGGGGCGACCCCGGCCACTCCCCGCTGTCCCTGGCCGGCCCGCCGGCTCTGGGCAGTGCTCACTGGCACCAGGAGACCGGGTGGTAGCGTTCGCTCTCCCCTGCCCTGCGGCTCTGATGGGATTTGGGTCAGGGAGGGGTGACTGCGGGGCTGGCAGGTGGGAGGGTGGGGAGGGGGCCCTGGTGGCGGGGGGCGCCGGTCCGCAGGACCCCAAGGCAGGGGTGTCCCCAGGCGGGGCAGAGCGCCTGGGGCAGGAACCTGGTCCGGGGAGCCTGCGGGGGTGGGCAGGGCCCCCACGCACCTCCGGGGCCTCCACGCGGGCCCCGGGTCCTGGGTGTGGGGGTGCCCACCCTCCAGGAGGGGCCCAGACAGCCCCTCAGCCGCAGTCTGGAGCCTGGCCCTGCACTCTGGAGCGGGGCGCTGGCCCTCCTCCGCCCATGTCCCCTGGGCTGCTCCCTGCGCCCCCAGGTCCCCCGCGGGCCTCACTCCCGGGGCCGCCCCGCCCCGCCCCGCCCCGGGGTGTCCTCCCACTAGGACACCCTGGGAGCTCTCCCAGCTCCCCGGGGCCCTCCACCTCCCTCAGAAGCAGCTGTGCCCTCAACAGCCCCCAGGGCCAATGGGGCATCCTCCACGGCCACCCCCCACCACACGGTTACCCTGAAGCAGCCACTCAGATGCCACGAGCCCTTTCTCACCAGCAACTGCCTCCCATCCTCTGTCCCTGTTAATGCCCCCCTCCCCTGGCCCCGCCAGTTCACATATGGTTCCAGGCACCGTCCATGCTGGGCCCCGGGGCTCAGACCCCCAGAGAGCCCTGTCCAGGGGGGCTTTCCACATCCTTCTGTACCCTGGGGGTCACTCCTCCTGGGCTGCAGGGCTGGGGCAGAGAGAGGGGAGCAGGCAGGCTCTGCCGGCGTCCTCAGATGGCCCTGACCCACCCCGGTTGCTGCCCAGCCCCCCAGGCTTGGCACTTGGCCAGCTGCGATGCCTGTGACCCCATTGAGCTCAGCTCATGGGTGTCGAGGGTCTGGGCTCAAGGGACTAGGGGGACTCTGACCGTGACCCCATCTGTGCTGCGCTGTGTGCCCCCCCTCACTGGCCCCGCCACCCGGACACCCCCGGCTCACTCCCACAGGCCCTGCATTTGCCAAAGAGCTTGCAAATCCCCTTGTCCGGAAGGGGCTCTAGCAAGATGGCGTGTGGTGGGCAGTGACCTCCAGGCAGGCCGGTCTCCCAGGATCCCTCAGGGCAGCGCCCCCACGAGCCAGGAAGGAGCGGGTGGGGGAAGAAGGCAAGGGGGCGCGTGGAGGAGGCAGGCCTGGGGAGTGGGGACCCCGCTCCGAGCCCCGCTGGAGGCCGGGCCGCCCAGCCGCTCCAGGCCCTGCCTGCCTGGGGATTCCGGTCGTGGGGTCGACGACTGGCCGGCCTGCCTCTGCAGGTACGGGCGGCGAGGGGCCGCCAGCTCCCGCGGCTGGATTCTCGCTGTTGGGAGCATTTCTGCGCCTGCTGGTAAACAGGGGCCTGCCAGGCACGCGAGCCCTGCCAAAGGTCAGGATGCTGAGGGGAGGGCAAGGCCGCAGCGGCTGGGGACGGCCCTCGCCCGCCTCCTCTCTGAGGTCAGAGATGATGTCACTGGTCAAGGGACACAGGGGACATGAAATCAGTCGATGACGGCAAGCCCAGGGTCAACAGCACCCTGGCCGGAGACCCCGATGCCCCGTGTGCCCCCGGTGGGCCCAGCTCCCGGCGGGTGGAGCCTCGGGGTCTGCAGGGGCCAGGACCTCCCAGGAGGCCAC
>SJYQ01008001.1:0-135454 GCA_006410935.1 Redunca redunca
TGCTGAAGCTGAAACTCCAGTACTTTGGCCACCTCATGCGAAGAGTTGATTCATTGGAAAGACTCTGATGCTGCGAGGGATTGGGGGCAGGAGAAGAAGGGGACGACAGAGGATGAGATGGCTGGATGGCATCACAGACACGATGGATGTGAGTCTGAGTGAACGCCGGGAGATGGTGATGGACAGGGAAGCCTGGTGTGCTGCGATTCATGGGGTCGCAAAGAGTCGGACACGACTGAGCGACTGAACTGAACTGAACTGATGCCTGAGCAAACATTTATGGACTTGTGTCTCACCATTCCTTCCATTAATGCTTCACACCCCGAACTGTCAGACTAACGTAAGCCCCGGCCACAGCTCGCAGGTGAGGGTGTGTGGTGCCTAGGAGGTTACACTCTCAGGAGGAGGCTTGCGCTGGGAACTCCAGGCTAGCTGACTGTTGCCTCCAAGGTCCCCAAGGCCTCTGTCCCTCTTGGGAGTCTGGTCCCAGCCAGAGACAAGCAGATCGTATAGATTTGAAAGGGGCTTAATTGAGGGCACGCTGCCAGGCTGTCTCCAGCACGCGCCCCCCCCCCCCCCCCGCCCCTCCCCTGCAGTCCAGCCTTTGAACCCAACCCTGCTCGGGTTCCTGGCATGTTGTTGAAATCAATTCAGGGACATCTGAGGGATACAAAAAGCACCACTTTTCTTTCCTTTTCTTTAACAATAAGCTGATAGCATGTTGGAGGATCGTCCATGGGCCATGCTGTGCTCCTTGTCCATGTACAGCCCCCTGAGTCGGCAGTGAAGCAACCGTGGAGTGTATCTACCCTTTCCTGGATTCTTTGGCAGGAGAGTTTATTGTACAAGGTCAAACATGGTGCTGAATATTAGGCTCTTGCGAATTTTCTGTCTCACAGGCAGTTTTCGGTGTACATGCGGAAGGACAGAACAGACATCCTTGTGCATTGTCCCTTAGAGATCCACGTTTCTCTGTGTAGGGGAAGGACAGAAGGCTCTGTGTGTGTGGAAGGAAGAGAGGAAGGATGCTGGTAATTTGTGAGCATCCTCTGTTACAGATACAGATCTCTGCGTCCATGGTGGTCCCCACCTTGTAACTGATCCCTGGCCCTTAAGTTCTTTCCTTTTGGGGGGACGCTTGTTTGAGTTTGAATTCTCAGGTTCTCTCTTTGGGCTGTGAGCCTGTTCGTTTCTCTCTCTTTTTGGCCCAGAAAGGACGTCAGACTCCCTGAGTGCCGATCCTTCCAGGTCCATCCCTGCGGCACCAGAGGTATAATTTCCTCATCTCGGTGCTGGTCTCTAATGACTGGGTCACAATCCACCATATAGATGGAGGGCGTCTTGTTTAAGCTTTGATCTGTTTGTGAAGATCTGCTGTTTCCGTCTTGACTTTTGTAATAAGAGCTGCAGAGCATATTGTGGCCCGACTCTTTGCAACCCCGAAGACTCTAGCTCGCCAGGCCTCCCTGTCTTTCACTGTGTCCTGGAGTTTGCTCATACTCGTGTCCGTTGAGTCCGTGATGCTATCCAACCACCTCTTCCTGTGTCGTCTCCTCCTTCTCCTGTCCTCAGTCTTGCAGCATGCGGGATCTTGGTTCCCGACCAGAGATTGAAGCATGGAGTCTTAACTCTTGGACTGCCAGTGAAGTCCCTGAGGTGACATGTTATTAATTCATAGGGAGCTAGCTTGGGCCCTGGAGGTGATCGATTTTATAAACTATGCTAATGGTGATCTTTAAAATTTTTTTAAATTAAAATAATTTTAATATTTTTGGCTGCGCTGGGTCCTTGTTGCTTTCTGTGGGCTTTCTCTAGTTGTGGAGAGCGGGGGCCACTCTTTCTTTGCAGCGCTTGGGCTTCTCACTATGGTGCCTTCTCTTGTTTCGGGGCACAGGCTTAGTTGCTCTGTGGCATGTGGGATCTTCCCGGACCAGGGATCAAACCTGTGTCCTGTGCATTGGCAGGCAGGTTCTTATCCACTGCATCACCAGCAAAGTCTTACTCTTTTTACATTAAAATTTTTTAAGGTTTCTGAGTGGTTCGGTATTTATTAGTTTAAAATATCATTAGTTCTGTTTTTTTTAGAGGACTGTAGACATGAAGAGAGTGAAGTTTCTGGATTAAAGGCAAAACAGTGTTTCTAGTAACAGTACTAGAAAAAAGATACTCTTGTTATCAGAGAGGTAACCAGGAATTTTCCAGGTTGGGAAACAATTAAGCACTGTCTTGGGTTTCTTTGGCCTTAGTTAGGTCTGTGGTGCCCTCACAAGGAAAATTTCAATCTACAGTTGAAAATAAACACCAGTCAGAATGCATTTGTAGTCGCTGGCAGGAGGCACGTGTTTGACATCCTCTTGGAGGTGTGTAAAGTACCTTCACGCTTCTGGTTTTGCCCCTGGTCTCCTTTACATTTTGGCAGGCTTGTTTTGTTTTGGGGGAGGATATAGTTTGGAGACACCCTTGGTAATACCTCTAACATCATCCTGTGAGTGACGGGTGAATATTTTCAATCTATCTCTGCTCTTATGGATTATATCATGAAAAATTTTATTCAACCCCACTGTAAATATTTTTGGTGCGTAAGTCAGCTAGCCTAAGATATAATGTGCATCATGACTTCTCCCATCTTTTTTCCTAATCTCTTCTGCTCTGACAGTTAATCCATAGCATCTCCGAATTTCTCCAGGTCTCCTCGCCAGTGAGATGACTGGCGTGTTTCCCTTTAGCGTGGCGGCCAGCCCGAGCCTGATCCGCTCTTTGTGACTTTTCCTGTCGTTGTCACTCAGTCGTGTCTGACTGGCCCCATGGACTAGCCCACGTGGCTTCCTCTGTCCATGGGATTCCCCAGGCAAGAGCACTGGAGCGGGTTGCCGTTTCCTCCTCCAGGGGATCTTCCCGACCCAGGGATTGAACCTGAGTCTCTGCATTGCAGGTGGATTCTTTATGCCGCTGAGCCTCCAGGGAAGCCCTCTTTTACTGTCACTATAGGCATTTTCTTAAACAGCAGAAAAGCATCTAAAATGTTCTTGTCATTCAACTGTTGACTTAAAAGAAAATGCACGATGTGAGAGTTGTGAGCTGTTTTATCTGGGGCAAAATGAGGACTTTAGCCCAGGAGACAGCACCTCAGACAGCTCTGAGACACTGCTCCAAAGCGGCAGGGGCAGAAGGTCAGTATTTATGTGAGTTTGGTGAAGGGGGAGTACATGCAGTCAAGCACATATTTTGCAAAAGGTTTCTACTGGTCTCATGAGGCTTTGCTAGTCACGAGGAATAATTGTTACCATGAAGGATTTTAGTGCTTTTCTATATATGGGGAGATACAAGAATTGGGCTCGTAAAATCAGCTCCCGAAAAAAATCTATCTGAAGACCTATCCTGCGTTTTTCCCCTTAGCACGGAGGCCTCATTTCTGCTCTGCACCCTGAATTCCTTCAGGGGATGTTGAAGGTCAACAGCCGCAGCAGCGTATCATTTAGTCTTTGTAGAGGTAGATAGGTAGATGGCTAGCACCAAGCAAGTACCAATCTGTAGCTGACACAAGTTTTATAGGCTTTGCCAAACTTAGAAGCTTCTCTGTGGGATTACCTGATGCAGCAGTGGTCCGGACTGAGCGCTTTCACTGCAGGGGTCCTGATTTGATTCCTTGTTCAGGGAATTAAGATCCTGCAAGCCATGTGGTACAGGCAAAAAGAAAAAAAAGCCTCTTTGTTTCTAAACCATTCAAATTTGGTGGATTGACATCCTCTCATCCCCACCCCCGTTTATTTAAATGACTAGTATAAATATTTGCTTTTAGGGTTATTTTTTGCCAACTTATCCAGGTATAGGCAAATATTTCAGTCATCAGAGTACGATTTAATTTCTTGGATAGGTCTATAATTTAAGAGTGAATTTAAGTCTGTGATAGCCTTTTCTTTTAGGAACAAATCCTTCTCCAATGCATGAAAGTGAAAAGTGAAAGTGAAAGTGAAGTCCTGTCCGACTCTTTGGGACCCCACGGACTGCAGCCTACCCGCCTCCTCCGTCCATGGGATTTTCTAGGCAAGAGTACCGGAGTGGGGTGCCACTGCCTTCTCCGAAAATTAAGTCAGGGCTGTTCAAAGGACTCTAACAAAATTATATATTGTTTAGTTGCCAAGACGTGGCCAACTCTCTTGAGACCTCATGGATAGTAGCTTGCCAGTTTCCTCTGTCTGTGAGGGTCTCCAGGCAAGAACCTTGGAGTAGGTTGCCATTTCCTCCAGGAGATTTCCCTGACCCAGGGATTGAGCCTGCATCTCCTGCATTGGCAGGTGGATTCTTTACCACTGAGCCACCTGGGAAGCCCAACAAAATTATTAAGTGTATGTAAAAAAAGTACTGAGTTAACAATTTTGTCTCTTCATTTGGTATACATACCAAATCATCTCACATTAAAAAAAAAAACAAACCCAAATACTAATTTTACTCCTTTGGTACATTATTTACATAAAACAAATGTAAAAAGGATTAATATGCATTTATTTGTATGCATTTAAGTGTATATAGATATATAAATACTAGTGGTAAGGAATCTGCCTGCCTGAGGGTGGGATGATTTGAGAAAATAGTATTGAAACAGATACCTTTCCGCTTCCCTGGTAGCTCAGCTGGTAAAGAACCCGCCTGCAATGCAGGAGACCTGGGATTGATCCTTGGGTCAGGAAGATCCCCTGGAGAGAACAGCTACCCACTCCAGTATTCTGGCCTGGAGAATTCCACGGACAGAGAAGCCTGGTGGGCTACAGTCCATACGGTCGAAAAGAGTTGGACATGATTGAGTGACTTTCCCTTTCATATGTATTACCATATGTAAAGTAGATGACCAGTGTGTGTTCTATGTATGAAGCAGGGTTCCCAAAGCCAGTGCTCTGGGACAACTTAGGATAGGGTGGGGAGGGAAGTGGAAGGGAGGTTCAGGATGTGGGGAACACGTATACATATGACCGATTCCTGTTAGTGTATGGCAGGGGCCATCACAATGTTAATTATCCTCCAGATAAATAATTAAGAAAAAAAAAAAAAAAGACTCTGCCTGCTAATGCAGGAGCTGTAAGGGACCCTGGTTCAATTCCTGGGTGGGGAATATTCCCTGGAGAGGAAATGGCAACCCACTCCTGTATTCTTGCCTGGGAAAGCCCCCAGACAGAGGAGCCTGGTGGGCTACACTCCACAGGGTCACAAAGAGTTGGACACGACTGAGCGACTGAACTGAACTGAGCATCTGAGCACACACAAGCATAAAGTAGATGATTTAGAGCTTTTCTGTAGCTTTAAAATATTAACCTTTCAGTATTAGCACTGTGTCACATTAATTAAGATGGATTTTAACTTAAAAAAAATCAAGACCGTCACATCTATTATCCTGTGCATATAACGTGACGTTTCTGCATTATTGCACCTAGTATCACTATCTACATTAATTATGACTCATAATAGTAATCAACCTGTACTTTTTCCTTCAGACATAAGACTTCCTTCTAGACAGAAGTATAAAAACTGTGAAGTTAATATTTTATGAGTACTTATTTCAATTACTCTAAAATTTTGAGATGGCAAAACATACTATCATCCAAAACTATCTGCATATTTTGTTCTCCAGACAAAATAAGGGCAAATTAAAATTCTTTCTGTATCAGTTTTTCAGAAACTAACAACATTTAAAGATTAATTTCAGTCTGTTTTAATCTGGATATTTTATTAACATTGTTTTCAGGAATTGCAGTTATAAAAACTTATAACCAATATATTATTTTTATTTGTTACATTTGAAGTGAAAGTGTCATTCAGTCGTGTCCATCTTTTCGTGACTGCATGGACTGTAGCCCGCCAGGCTCCTCTGTCCATGGAATTCTCTAGGCAAGAGTACTGGAGTGGGCTGACATTTCTTCCTCCAGTGGGGGGATCTTCCCAACCCAAGGATTGAACTCATGTCTCCTGCATTTACAGGTGGACTCTTTACCATCTGAGCCACCACGGAAACCCATATTACAAACTTTTAAACTCAGCCTTGGCCTAGCACAAAGCAAGCTACTATGCTGCCCAGTTTTGCAGCTAAATGTTAGGCTGCATCTGGTCAAAGGCTTGGGTTTGGTGGACGAGTAGGTTGCCTCTCAAATACCTGCCTATCTGAAAAACCCAGGTAACAGCAAACTCTGTGCTTTTCCCCTTTCCACGTGTTTCTCAAGCCTGAGGATGAGGATGCTACGGGGTCAAAGAAGGCATTTGGGAGTTTCAGGTGATTCTTCCAAAGATGCAAGTTTAGGATTCCTGAGATTTTTGCACTTGCACACAGACCCTTGATTTTGTACTTGCTCACAGAAGCACCTGCTAGGCAGACGCAGGCCCAAGGCCCAGGTCTTCCATGAGCCTGGCACGCCTGAGCTCTGAATGGACAGGAAGCTGGTGTCGAGAGTCTCAGAGCACAGAAAAGGTCAGGCTCAGAGTCTCTCCGGAAACGTTTCAGCTCACCACGCTGACCTTCAAGGGGAAGGCTGGATTTCTCTGTGGTGTGACTGACCCCACACAGAACATTCGTGCTTAGCATCTCTGGTTACCCCAGCAGAGGCTGGCTTCACAGGCCAGGAAAAGGATGACAGGAGAAGCCTGCTGAAGCAGGCAGCACCTTCTGAGAGATTAAACCAAACTCCTGTGTTACGGCCTGTGGAACTTGCCCAGTAACTGCGGTCTTTACAGGCACCACTTGGAGGAGCTGCGGGAAGATGAGAACGGGAAAAGGGCCGAGCACTTCTTTTTAGATGTGAGCTTTTTCTCTCAAGGGCCTTCAGGGAATACTGTGGAAATACTCAGAATTTAATTAGGCCACAGAGCTTCCAGCCACAGGAAGTCCGACTCCACAGAATGAGGCACTGATAGAATGACTGACTTTGGTGTGAGACAGCTCCAACATATGCATATTCTGTGTTTAAAAAAAAAAAAGTCACACAACAAATTCAAGGCTTTTGAAAAAAGCATCATTTATTTCAAAGTACAACATAAAGTTGTATTTTTAAGAAATACACCTTCAATCTTGTATCTCAAGACTTGGCGATGTGCACTTGAGTTCATCTTGAAAATAAGTTCAGGTATACAAAGGCTACATACCTCAAGTACAAACAGCACAGAAAATGCAGATGGTCTCAGCTGAATGTTTTAACATTCATTCACTGTTCTTAAAGTTGACTTAACATTTCTGTAATCTGCTTTTAAACTGAGACAGCCTTATTTTAAAAAAATACTCTGTATTTTTCAGCACAAAGTCCTCATACATTTTTAAAATTAGATCTTGGCGTATAATATTGTGAAATTATTAAAAAACCAACCTTGGTAATTTAATAAAATTGTCACATGCCAGGACTGCTGAAATCAACTTGAGTTGTCACCTTAGCTGTAATATGAAATTGGTGTTCACACATAGATAAGGTGGGAGGAAGACAGGTGGTGGACAGCTGATAACAGGTAAGGTTTTCAGATGTACAGGTCTTACTGGAGTTTGTGGCTGAGTCCAGGCTTTTCTCTAAAAGCACAACAGCAAATCTCGTATCATAATTGCAAGAAAGATCTGAAAGAAGCGAATGGTATAAGCCTGCCCTGCAGAGATGAGGAGGGAGGGGAGTGGGCAGCAACAGCGGGGAAAGTCTTCAAGATGTCTCGGAAATGGGCACATCATGGTCTAGACCAGGGGCCACCACCGTTTTATTTTTCTTTTTTTGCCTAATTTCAATTTTCATGAGGGAAGTGCGAATTCGACCAGGGGTCTGAGCTCCTCCGTCCGATGGTGGGGCTCCATATCCGCCAGGGGTTGTAGGTCTGGCCCAGGTCGTCGGTGGGGCTCACGGCAGAGGGCGTGTGAGCTGCCGGGGCGCTCTCGGGGCCCATGAGGCTGATGCTCGGCAGCGCGCTGGTGGGGCTGGTGAAGGGCAGGGGGCTGTGCAGGCTGCTGGACCAGATGGAGCTGCTGAACGGAGTGGATGACCACAGGCTGCCAGTGCTGCCAAGGATGGGCTGACGAGACAAAACAGACGACGCTGAGCATCAGACGTGAAGGGGGCAGAGGGCAAGGTGGTGAAGGTAACGCTAAAGACGGGCTAGAACACAGGCTCCTCTCACTGTTTACTTTAAAACGAATGCTTTATACACACAGCCACCTCAGCATCTGAGCAGATGGTTCTGAAATTCTAATGGGGCGCCCACCACAGCCGGTGGGCTGAGTGCCACCTGCCCGTTTCAGAAGGTGAAGTTTACGGGGCTGTGAGCCGCCCCGCCACCTTTGCACCACAATGGGGAGCTGGACAGGCTGCACCAGCAATGAAAAGAAAGCGAGTGTTAGCTGCTTGACTCTTTCATGGCCCCATGGACTGGAGCTGGCCAGGCTCCTCTGTCCAGGGGACTCTCCAGGCAAGAATACTGGGGTAGGCTGCCGTTTCCTCCTCCAGGGGATCTTCCTGACCCAGGGATGGAGCCCGGGTCTCCTGTACTGCAGGAGGATTCTTCTGCCCTCTGAGCCACCAGGGAAGCCCCATCAATAATGGCCTGCAAGGTCTCAAAGAGCTCTACCCATTTTAAAAGAACGGTTAAGATGCTTGTAAAACTGAAGCCAGAATGATTACGAGTAAAGACGAACTTTGGAACTGGTGAAGTTAAAATATTTACTGGTTAAACCTTGTACATCTAATTGAGTTTTCCTGAGGATGAAGAAGTAATCACAATGGGATCCTATTTTTCTGTCGTGATTTTGTCAAAGCTGAAACCAGGAATCA
Source organism: Redunca redunca (assembly GCA_006410935.1). NCBI lineage: Eukaryota > Metazoa > Chordata > Mammalia > Artiodactyla > Bovidae > Redunca > Redunca redunca. Next base: position 8,781 of record SJYQ01008001.1, read on the forward strand.
TTTACTTTTTGTGGTGCATGACCTTTGCAGAACCATTTAGCTGAGAAATAAACAGATGCACCTAGAAAAAGCTCGAGCCATGGGCCTCTCAGGACCCAGTATGTGCCTTGCTCAGGCACCGTCTTGACCTGGAGGTGGCAGGACCCGAGATGGGCCCCCAGTTATCCTGCAGTCTAACTTACAGGTTGGGAGAGGCTGAAATGAGAGAATTCAGAGATCAAGCCTCAGCGTCTCAGCCTTCCTCCTCTAACTTCTGGACCATCTCGGCTCTGAAGAGAACTGACGGTCACTTTGGCAGAAATGAAGACGCAGCAGTGGACAGGGTGAGTGTGCCCACACCTCCATGCTGCTGTTATCGTTTATCTATGTCAGCATCACCCCAGGGACAGTGGCAGCTGTGATGCTGCCTGAGCAGGCAGGCCGAGCAAGCCCAGGACTCACTGTGGCTGTGTGGGTCGGGGAGCCAGAACTGGCTGGCCAGGAAGGGCTGGGCTCTGTGGCCGGCGAGTCCCAGAGGTAGGAGGGGCCGCTGCTCAGCTCATTCCAGCTCCTCTGCGAGGCCTGATTGCACGATCGCGATAACCCGAGCTTGCTGAACACTTCTGGAAGTGAGGAAGCAAAGGTGAGTGTGTGCTGGATCCGGCCAGGCTCCCAGGGCAGGTCGGTGTCCTCTCAGGGGTCTACATTGCACTCCAGCAGCCCCCACCATTCACGGTGGGGTGTGGGGGTAGACCCCGACCCCTGCCCATGACCTCAGAACCTCACCCACATCTTTCACTGGACTGTCACGTGCAAACACCATCACAGCTAATGGGAAACCCATCACTGCCTCTAATTCTCAACAGCAAGAAAAATAAGGAGCTCCAGCGTAGCCAGGAGCCACCTCCCAGACACAGAACTTTCTCGAAGCTCTTGAGTCAGTTCTGCAGAACATAAGCCAGTGGGGACCTCCAGTGCATGGAGCAGACCCACTGCACCTTCAGGCCGGGGTGTGGGGAGGGGCCCGTCCCGGACAGGGCCGCACAGACAGACCCACCTCCCGGGAGTCAGCCCCATGGCCATGCCTACAGCTGCCTGATGGCGCTGGCAAGGGAAACGCATCTTTCAAACACATCCACCAGACGGCCACCACAGTCTCCCCCCTCCACCTGTCCACGGCTCATCAGTCATGGTCCAGGGTTTAAATACTCACCACCAGTTAGGTTAAAAGAATTCCCAAAGGCTGAGAACGAGTTGAGGGGTGTGAAGTCAGGGCTGCTGGGGTTGCTCACGGGGCTCCACAGACCCGAGCTGAATGTTGGGAGAGAAAAACACAACACACAAGACGTGACGGTCAGTGGAGACAGAGCCATCGCTCACAGCTGCACACGGCAGGCCCTGCTTCAACGGGCGCCTGCATGTTACAGACAAAGGGCGAACGGGAGGCCGCTCCATGCCACGAGGGTCCGGAGCTCAGGCCACTCTCACAGGCTGGGGGCCTGGCTTAGAGCAAGTGTTCTGTGGAGAAAAGAGGTATTTCTTCCTTGTTTACCTTTTAGTGATGGAAGATTTATTAAACTGTTTTAAATCTAGGATTTGTTTTCTTGTTAGTATCAAGCAGGTAAAACCGGGCGTCTACTTGAAGTTTTTATTATTTCACTGTGGGAATTTTATCCAGGAAAGTGAACCGAGGTAGTGCCTGCAGGCCACCAGGCCCCCGTGGCTGCTCTGCTCAAAGAGCGACAGTGCGCAGTGATTGCCGGGAGTCTGCTCCCGCGCCCTTTCGCTCACAGACAGTCTGGTTCCTCTGTTTCTCACGGGGAGGCCACAGCCTTTCCACAATGACCGTGATAACGGAGAGGGGCGAGAAGAGACTCAGAAGGCGGCCACACAGCCGCCTCCCCTCCGCGGGGGTGGGCTGTGTTGCGGGTGCCTCCTCCCCGTCAGGGGGCCCAGGAGGGAGCAGAGACCCCCACCAAACATCTGCTTGTCATCCAGGGGCCTCAGAGCACACGCACAGCTGGAAGATGTCGACCTGGCTGGAGAAGCCCGCTTGCCTCCACCCCGACTGAGACGGGCCGCCATACCTGTCTGAGCCATCGCTGTCAACAGGAGTGTGTGAAATGCCAAGGCTGCTAGAGAAATCTGTTTTGCTTGAAGAGACTTTGGCAAAGCCGTTCCCACCTGTAATAACGGGCTCCGAGTCAGCAGGAGGCAGCAGGGCCACAGGTGTGTGCCCAGGCCCAAGGCCCAGTAGTGTCTGGTCTCTGATGCCAAGCCACTCACCTGGGCTCTTGTCATACCCAGCCGTGACCGCGGCGAAAGTGGGGTTGCCATTCTTGCCCGGGAGAGAAGCGGCTTTTGTCAGTTTGTGTTTGCTCCCGCTTGGCTGCTTTGCTTTAGAGTCGCTGGAGGGAAGAAGCAAGGCGAGAGCCCCTCAGTCCTGCTGGCACCAACCCGCCCAGCCCCGGAGACTCGTGGCCCAGGGGCTGTGGCTCCAGCAGGGCTGGGAGTGCTCAGGCCCGAGACTCTGTGGTCAGGTGGAAAGTCAGGGGTGTGGGGGGAAGGGAAGGAAAAGAGGCGGGGCAGCCCCTTCTGGAGGGAACGAGGAGCGGGCCACCAGGCAGGAAGGGCCCACCACTGCTGCCGCGTCCCCATGCTGCCTCGGGTGAGGAGCCCGGCTGGGAGGACGCAGGGCGGGGGCAGTGCAGGCCCGCGGTCTGAGCGCAGCCCCGTCAAGGTCACAGCTGCACTGAGGTCGGGCTCCGCACCTCCTGTGTGCTCGGCTCTTGCAGGCCCTGCTCTGTCACTGCGGCCTTCACCCACCACAGGCTCAGGGCAGACGACCCTCAACCTGCTTCCTTGGCTCTCAGCACAGCTCGTGTGACTTCCTTCAGGAGGGCTGTGCTTTCTGGCTCCTGCACCAGACCGTGACTCTAGGGGGCCGCCCTGAGGTGAGGGCTGGGGAGCGGGGCTGAGCCTGCACAGGGCGGGATGGCCGTCTGCAGCCTCTGAGGGTCCCCCCGACCGGCCCCAGCTCGGTGCGGGCGGGCCCGTGAGCCCACCTGCCCGGGCTGCCGTGGACGATGCTGCTGTAGCTGCCCCGGGCCGTGAACGGGCAGGGTGCGGCGGGCGGCGAGGGAGAGGCGGGCGGCGGCGAGGTCTGGCGTTGTTTTAGGAAGATGTCTGCGTTGAGGGTTTGCAGAGAGAGTTTATAAAGACTATCTGTAGCTGCAAATTAAAATTAAAAAGTCTCAATTGTGACATTTAGATTTTTAGTCTTAAAAAATAGTTGCTTTTGATATTCTAACATCAAAGGCAGTAACGCAAGTGCTTCTCCCAAGAAAAAACCTACAGCTTTCATGTGTGTTGTTTCTCTGCCTTTCGTGGAATCCCCAACATGACCCAGCTCTGCAGGCCCTTCCTGGGGGGTGAGGTCCCCTCCCTCCTCAGGCTGGCAGGAAGCTTCCCCCTGTCCTCAGGGACGGGCAGGTGGAATCTCTCCCTGGACCTGAAGACCTGGACTACCACACAGGTCCCAACCTCACAGGTGTGGGGCCGGGAGCACCCCAGCTCCCCCAGGGGAACCCTTGCGCTCTGTGGGCCCGCCTGGTCCCTGTTTTACAAGGATACTGTATTCCTGCTGCCCTTTAAAGCACAGCTGTTTCAAAAAGTTTAAACAGAAGATAAGATAGATTCTGCATTCACTCAGTGGAAACACGTAACTCATCAGGAACAAGTACCATCCTGCACACCCGTCATGTGTGCCCTGCTGCTGTGACATGAGGTGCGAGGAGAGGGCTTGGCCTCCACAGGCTCAGTCTCTGGGGGACCCTACTCGCCCAGTTGCCCTGGCACGACCCCCGGCCTAGCATCCCGCTTGTCTCCTCCCCCGCCCAGTTGCCCTGGCACGACCCCCGGCCTAACATCCCGCTTGTCTCCTCTCCCGGCCCGGGAGGCTTTGCCCAGCTCAGTGTGTTGCTCCTGGGGTCCCTCTGGCTGGCCTTTCAAGCCTCCAGAGCAAGGATGGGCTGCTCTGCTTCCTGCCCACCCGGTAGGGCCTGTACCCCTCACTTTAAGAATCAAGCTGCCTCTGTGGGAGGCTCCCCTTCCCTCCAGCATTGCGTGCCTCTCCCAACAGGCAAGGGCTCACGTGACTCTGGCTGTGTCCAGGTCCCCCTCTCTTCCAAGCCTGAGTTAGTTTTCCCATCTTCAGCTGTGCACCTGCCCTAAAAGCTCTCCCCACGCTTCCCCCATGGGGCCGGCCCCTATTGATCTACCATTTCCACCTGTCCCCTCTCACCCTCGATAGCTGGAAGAATCTCCCCTCCTCGCGTGCCCGAATGTCTGCTGACCTGCCACACACATCACCTCCCTGCGGAACGCCCCCAGGCTTTGCTGGGCTTCACACAGGCCAGTGAAACGGCTCCCTGGGAACACGGACTTTACTCCCTACACTGAAACGCAGCTTCCTCTGTGGGGAAACGGCCCCTGTCACAGGGTACAATCTGAGCACTAGTGTCCTGTTGAAACCTCAGAGGGGATCTAAGGGCCTGAAAGCAGCAGCCTGGACCCCGGGATGACCCAAAGACTCGTTCAACTCATTTCTTGAATGACCAGGGATTTCGGACTCTCTCCCTCATCTCAGGCAAGAAGAAAGTAATAAAAAGGCGCTGGAAAGTTTCATAGCAAATATGGGGCTGCAGGTTTTAACCCAGGGAGTGTCTCTCTCCAGGGCATATTTACACAGGCTTGTGCTCAACGCCCACCTCACCCAAGATCTTTGCCCTCATTCAACTCACTAGCCTCCATTCACCCCTCTTCTCTAAACCCGTGACCTCAAATCTGGTACTCACGCCTGATTTTCCCTTTGGCACAAATGGGCCCAATGGAGTCACTCTGATATGGTGGCTGAGTGGAGACAGATCAGCTTTACAGGACTGATCACCAATGCCCTGCCCCCAGGCCCTGGCTGTGCTGGTCTCTCCTCTTCCAGGTCCTATGTATCCAGAGCTTGAGGGCCTCCACCCTATTCTAGGAGACAGTGCTCCTGCCACAATTTCCTGCAGGCCAGACCCGGGGAACAAGGTCAGGAAGCTGGTGAGAAAACTAACGCCTTCACACAGGCTGTCTTCGGAGAAGATGTGGTAGACTGGGAACAAAGTGAATTCTTACAAAAGGGGTTACACTGTAAAGATATGGGAAAGTAACCAGGTGCCGGGATGCCGAGCCCTTCTCGGGATGGTTCACCGCTCTACTGGAACTTTCCGTGTCGTGCAGAGGGAAGCACGGGGGGGTGGTGAAGCGGCTCCCTGAACTGTCTGACTGCTCCGCTATGAACACTTACTCTACGGCCGATCACACTTTAACTACTCGCAGGCCCTTTACCAATGTGTCTGCTGGCTGCTACAAACCGGCTCCGGCACACAGACCCTGGGTCTCCTCTGCTGTCAAGACGCCCTGCAGTGTTCCCGCCCAGACCCGGACGCGCTGCGGGTGGGGGAGCGCCGTACTTACAGCTGCCGGGCTTGTGAACAGGCACGGAATCCCACTCTGGCGGTGGAGAGTCTTTTTCACCTTCTGAGCTGCTGGTGTTGCCTAGTTCTTGACTGTTTGGGAGAAACTTTGCGAGGGCAGGTGGCCTGCCATCCACTAACTTACTTGTACCTGTCCAGAATTCAGAAAAGAAAGCCATGACGGAGGATCATCCCTTTCTTTGGGCCAATTTCAAAAAACATTCTGATGAGAATGAGAATCCTTCTATGCCTGACGACTCCTGAATACTGTGAACTCAGAACCAACAACTACTAATGCAACGAATCGTTAGACCACCTGTACGATAAGAACGGAAAATACCTTTTGTTTTCTGGGAGTTTCGTGGTTTGGATCCGCTGGTCAATGTAGTTGGAAGAGGAATCTTGGTTGGGAGACTTCGGCGCTGTTTGCTTTCCAAGGGGGCAGCATACGGTAGCTCTAAAGAACTGAAAGACAACCACGGACGGGATGTTCAACCACAACGCTTTGTTTCAGAGCTGAGAGGAGAAGTCACTGATCGGCTACCATTTCAACAGCTTCTCTGACTCATTTGGCCTCCCGATGCATTATCCACCCATCGTCCCGAGGGCTGGCCACCTCCCAAGCACTTCTAATACTGCTCAGAAGACATGGACAGATTTATCCTCTGCCATTCTGACAGCAGACAGGGACCTGAGGCCCATTATTTAATAATATGTAATGGGTCAGAGCACCTACCTCAGATAAGGTGTAGGAAGCTGTTTGTACAGACTAGCCTTGTAGGAGCTGCTAACTGCGGGCATTTTGCTTGTGAGCGAGTCTCACCCCACCTGAAGCCTCCTCACCCAGCGTGTGGACTGCCTGCAGGACTCTTGAATATGGAGACTGAAAGGTCTCAGACTTAGAACTGTCAAAGGTTCTGTGACTCAAAGCTCTGAACCCATTTTCCCATGGACACCATGCAGTGAGCCAGGGCTAAGTTCACCAGGGCTAGTTCCTGGGTGACCTACAAATCCCCCAAAGCCCACGGCAGGGCGGCAGGACTCTTATTTGCCTAAGGTCTAGGCTGAGTGGGTAGGATAAATATTCTTCTCTATTCTTGAACTCAGGGTTCATCTTAGGCCAAAACTTAAATATTATTTTCACTGATCTATTTAGAGTATATTACTTCTAAAATATTAAGATGTAAGCTTAACATAATAAACATGTATAAATAGGACAATTAATTGGCTCTGAACTTCCTGTCAGCAAGGTAAAACGGGAGACGACTTTAAGTTTTAAGGGCTATTTTTAAGTCTCCATAGCCGATGAAGAACACATTGAAGTCTGCTGAGAGAGAGGTGATCTTTAGGAGAAATGACCTGGGGAGACGGACCACATAAGGCAGAATGGTGAACAATGGAAACCGTGAACCATAAAAGCCTTCTCCACAAAGTCGCCTCCGTGCTGCCCACCAAGTCACGGAGGCCTCTCCACTGACAGGAGTTAGACTGATGCGGCCCAACAGAAGGACGCCTTTCAGCTGAGGGAACCCAGTGGACCCTTACAAGAATCACTCTAAAAATCATCAGTGGGCTCTGGTGACGGCCGCAAAGCTGTCGGTTCAAGGCTGAGCTGATAGCTGGCTTTCCACTAAAACACTTCAGAGTTCACTGATCAATACAAACGTTCTTAAAGTGGGCAGTGTCTGGCACGTTCCACCTAAGTGCACTTGCTGCCCTAGCCCCCAGGGGTGTCATTCCGACCCAGCACTCTCCCTCCCAGTCCCACCCTTCAGGTTCTTAAAGCGCCACATCCTCCTGCCACTCCCCCTCCGAGCTCACCCTCCTGGGGGTAGCCGATCTCTGCCGGGCTCTGGGCCTGGCACCATCCACCAAACTAGTTCACACCAGACCGCAAGCGTGGGCACAGCTCAGACATTCTATACCCAACGGCACCCAGCGTCCATCACTAGCACACAGCCCCTCCTTTCAAAAAAGTAAGCAGATGATAGAACAGTGGTCTATAAAGCATGACTTCATAAACAAATTTTAACAGAGGTGCTTTATAAACACTACATAAGGTAGTTGGCCATTTTCTTTTCATTCTTTTCTTTGTATTTCACAAATTTTCTATCATAAATTGTTGTTACATTTGGAATTAGTATAAAGGCAAAAATCCAAAAGGCTCAGTTCACCCAAATGAGTAGAATTTTAGGTGGGCTAACAAACTGACATGAAAAAATGCACTGTTTATGGGTGAGACTATTAAGGCTACAGTTTTATAAATCTGGCTTTCTACTTATGATTGACAAAGAGAATTTAAAAAGACACTTTAGAGCATATTGGTCACACTGTCTTCTGGTAATGATCTCTGTTAACTACATACATCAAGAGGACCTAAGTTGAGATTCCCCTGGTGGTCCAGTGGCTAAGACCCTGTGCTCCAACGCAGGGGGCCCGGGTTTGATCCCTGGTCAGGGAACTAGATCCCACATGCTGCAACTAAGATCTGGTGCCGCCAAAAAAATAAATGAAATCTTTAAAAAAATGCCTCCTGACTGGGGGCTGGAGAGTGGGCAGCTCTGGGTCTGGGAATACCAGCAAACTCCCTCAATACCCCCTGCAGAGTTGTGGCATCAAATGAAGTCTTTCACAAAGTCAAATCTGCTAACAGTCAACTGACTTCCTAAAAAGATCAGAATACAACAGAAGTCACTGGAAGAAGGATGAGAGGATTAATGCATACATGCAATCTGTTTTAAATGTACTGAGCCCGGGCGTCAAGGAGAATGAATGGTGTCCCTATGGGGACAGTCACCTAGGGACTGGTTTCACTAAGATAATCCTCCGAAGCTGGGTTTTTAACCTTATGATCCTAACAGTGACAGTACAACATGCCATTCTCACAAGATCTCGGGATACGTAAAAATTAGGGTCTTTCATAATTTGGATTTTTCTACTTTAAATACATAGTGAGGACAGGGAAGCCTGGTGTGTTGCAGCTCATGGGGTCGCAGAGCCGGACATGATTCAGCAACTGAGCAACAACGCTTTAAAACATCTCATCAGTCAACTAAGCCTGAAAAAGGCCTAGAAGAATAATCTCTAGCCACTTGGCTAGGGCTGTTATTCCTGTCCTGGGGCGCCAGAGTATTAGCATCAAAGTGTCTCAGGCTGATTTCCCCTCAGGGCAGAGTCAAGTGCATGAGCCATTATGCCACTTGACACTGCTTCTAACCAGGTCAGATTGTTCTCAACAAACTGTGTAGTTAGGCCACTTCAACTAACATTTTGCACAAAAGGGTAACTTTAGTATAAATACTCCATTACTAACATTGCCATGTACTGTGTTGCTTCTTAAGTTCAGGGACAAGGTTAAATTTTTATGCAGTAATCACTAATTTCTGATTAGCTTCTGGTTCTACAGGACAAGCTGGCCCTGTCGAGTTAAGCCGTATCATCTAGGGACAGAGTCCAGTTTACCAGTGTTTTTGCAAAGTTCAAGCTTTATTCCTACAATCCGAGTAAGAACAGACTTTCTGCAAAGCTACGGTCAGTTCTAATGACAACAAACCATGTCTTCCTTTATTAATTTATACATAATTCCCTCAACTTCCTGGGTTGATGTCCACTTATCAGAGGTCAATACTGGCTCCCATGCAGATGACCATCTTATGTGATGAACTAGTGAGGCACTGGTAACAGCTCCAAAACCAGGACGAGTTTATGAGACCCAAAGTTCAGTCAAAGTGTGAAGTGATCTTAGGAAATAACAACCCAATAGTTCAAATCATTCATTTCCTCGGGGAAACATTTTGTAGGGTGCCCTCCCTGTGGGGCCCAAGGACCCTGGCCCAGTGGACTGGATGGGAGCTATTTTGTGGCAACTGTCTGGTGGTAATATCTGCCCTGAGCACTGTTTTTTTTTTTAAAGGTAAGGATGTATGTGCCGTGTGTTAAGCTGCTTCAGCGGCGCCTGACTCTTTGCGACCCTTTAGATTGTTGCCCGCCAGGCTCCTCTGTCTGTGGGGTTTTTCAGGCAAGAATACTGGAGTGGGTTGCCATGCCCTTCTCCAGGGGATCTTCCTGATGTCTCTTGCGTCTCCTGCACTGGCAGGCAGGTTCTTTACCACTAGTTCCACCTGGGAATCACAGGTTAAGAATAAATTTTTCCAAGTTTTACAGCCCTGGAGTCCAGATCCCCATGACAGCCCTGGGTAAGTGAGCAGACCCAGAGTTCCTATGAGAGAAATTATGCTCATACCTGTGGCTGGAACATCAAGTCCATTTTTGGGCAGAAGTGCAATGGCTCTCTGCCTGGGAGCAAATCACCAACTGTATTTTTCTCCTCCATTCCTCCCCACTCCGCTCATATTTTGGCTGAGCCACGTGGCATGTGGGATTTTAAGTTCCCTGACCAGGAGTTGAACCCATGCCCCTTGCAGTAGAAGCATGATGTTTTAACCACTGGTCCTTTTTTTTTTTTTTTTTTTACAAGTTTTAACTCTGGCTTTTGTATGGCAATGGCACCCCACTCCAGTACTCTTGCCTGGAAAATCCCATGGACGGAGGAGCCTGGTAGGCCGCAGTCCATGGGGTCGCTAGGAGTCAGATACGGCTGAGCGACTTCACTTTCACTTTTCACTTTCATGCATTGGAGAAGGCAATGGCAACCCACTCCAGTGTTCTTGCCTGGAGAATCTGAGGGATGGGGGAGCCTGGTGGGCTGCAGTCCATGGGGTCACTAAGAGTCAGACACGACTGAGTGACTTCACTTTCACTTTGTATGTCTGACCTCAGAAGTATGTGCCTGTCCCTCCCCAGCGACAGTGAACTTTGGGCAGCAGAAAAAACCCAGAGGAATATAGCTTTTGTTGCAAAAAACCCCAGAAAAGCCAATCAAGCAGACAAAACCGGTACCGATTTCTCACCAGTGACTTCTCTTACCTACGCCTCACTTCTCTGAAACTGTACGCTTTTCTCACCTGGGTTTCACATCTGCTGGGATTTCTTTCTTAACAGTTAATAGTCTTTTGCTCTTTTGCTTCACTTGAGACGTTTCACTCTCCTGTCTTTCAGGCATGGCTTGTTTTCCCTTCTGCTTTTCTGTGTCCTGTAAAAAAAAAAAGGATACTTAATTTCGGAGTAAGATTAAAAACGCCTGATATAGTCCCTATTTGAAGGCAGAGACACAACACCACAGATGGAGAAGATACATATATCACAAGTATGCAAATGATAAGCCTCTTTCTTCAAATTGCTCTCAATTGTGGTTCTGTCAATTTTTCAGCCTTTGATTTATAATAATTATGTTTTACTGGGTCTGAACTATAAGCCATGTCACTTAAAATTATACTCACATCTTGACTAGAGTAGGAGGTGACAGTGGTAGCAACAGATTGATAGCTTGTTTTTAAGCACCGGGGAGCAAAACCTTGCCCTCTCCACAAGAAACGTTAAGGCAGGACTGCAGGAGACAGTGACACACTCCTGCTGATGTTCCTCATCCTGTGCAGGAGGAAGCCCCAGGGGGGCAGAGAGCACAGGGGTTAGCGTGCCCCAGTGTTCATGGCACACACGACTGTCAACAGCGTCGCAGTGGCGGGGATGCCAACAGATGCTCACCATCCAGGGGGGCCCAGCTATTCATTCACTTATTCAACCATCCCTCCCTGGGCACCCCGCTGGGGTCAGGCAACGGGGTTACCAAGAAGGCCCAGTTCCTTCCCTCAAGGATGGTGAAGTCTTAACAGTGGGGAGACACCGGACACAGATAACTTGTGTCTTCATGCAGAAATGTTCACTGGCTGGGCTGGAGCCTAGGGGAGCTGTCCCGTCGGCTGAGAAGGCCACAGCCCAGGTGCTGCTCAGCGCTGTGCTGCTCAACGAGCCTGGCAACGCTGCCCCTGGGTCCTAGTTCAGGTGCGCAGCAGAACTACACCTGGCGCTCCAGACTAAGGGGAAGCCACCGCTACACCCACACAGGAGCCCGGGGGCTTGTCTCTGAGCAGGGCAGGCACCATTCAGGCACTGGTGACCCGTCTGGAGCCACCTGGAGAGCGGGCGTGCACTGCTCACGTGCAGAGACCACACAGCACGGCGGGAAGTGAAAAAAACAGAAACTTGGTTCTGTGTCAGGGCACACAGGGCCAATTGCGGGGAGACACCCTCAGCTGAAGGGCAGAGCTGCTGGGAGTGGTGTAGAGCTCCCACCAAAGGGCAGGTGAGTGTCCACACGACAGGGTCAGGCTGCAGTTCAGGCAGCCTGGATTTTAACAGGTCACACAGACCCGTCCACCTAATGGCAGAGAGGGGTGCACGCCCTCCTGCCCAGCACTTCTGAGACTATGCTGAGTCATGCAGGCAGTGTTCCCAGAAGTGTTCCTGGACCACCCGACTCATCGTGAACTTTGCAGACCGTGAGCCCCCCGAGGACAGGAACCTAGCCTTTCTGTCCACGGTTGTTTCTTCTTTATTTTCATGGTTGTTTCTTAAGCACCCACTATGCAGGTTCCCAACATGTGTTTGCTGAGTGCATGGGGAGAAGAGGGCTGAAAAAGACACATGTGCAAGAGCAAATGACTTGCCAGGTTCGTAATCTAGTTGGGAAGAAAACACACACAACAGGCGAATGCATCAGTCACACAGAAAAAAGAACGCAGGAACTGGAGGCCAGAGTGCTGAAGGAGCGCATTCCCAGTGTTCTAGTGGTTAAGACTGAGCTTTCATGGCAGGGGGCACCGGTTCAATCCCCCCTGGACGGGGAAGTAAATCCCACATGTAACTGAAAGCAGCAACAGCAGCAGCAAGCGCTGAGGGGGAGGAATAAAAACTGCTCAGCAGGGAGAATGGCAACAGGCATGGAGGTGGCTGGGTCCCGAGCAGTGTCTGAAAAAGCACGTGACAGAGCAAGAGACGACGACCAGGAGAAATGAACTGCAGAGAAGGAAGGATGACAACGGCAGGGGTGGGGGGCACAGAGTGCTGGAGAGGCGCTCTGGAGGAGTGCTTAGGCAGATGCTGGAAAGGCAGAGAGAAGGGGAAGCAAAGCTGGGGAGCAAGTCTGTGCTGAGAACGCTGTCCAGATGCTTAAAGTTCCTCTGCTCTTTTTCTTTGTTACTGATGCATTTGCCTGTTTTGTGTGTGAAACACACGCTCTAGTTTCTTCCCAACTAGATTACAAACCTGGCAGGTCATTTGCTCTTGCACGCGTGTCTTTTCCAGCCCTCTTCTCCCCATGCACTCAGCAAACACGTGTTGAGAATCTGCGTGCTGGGTGCTTGAGAAACCACTGAGGACAGGAAGGCCAGGCTCCTGTCTCAAGGGGCTGAGACGGCCTAGACCCCACTTGAGGACCACGAGCTGGCCGCCTGCTCCTAGAGTGCCAGCTCCAGCCATAGACGGCACTGAGCGGGCCCAGAGCAGCTGCCAGGCCTCAGGGATGCACAGGCGAGGGCAGCAACAGAAGTGCTATGTGCAGACTCGACTTTAAAAGTCAACAGGTGAGGATGACACTGCTGGATGTCTGTAAGAAATGATTCCTTAAGCCACCAGATTAAGACTGAAACAGAAATTCAGCCCCACAATATTAAAGGCTCTATTTGGCTCATTTTAAATTTGAAATATGGTCATTCAGAAATAGAAAGGCCCAAAGGGAATTACACCCTCACTTTTCATAACACATGCTCTCCGACACGGTCACAGCAGTAACATTACCCTCCATCTACCTCGTGGCCACGGTGTCCAGGCATTTGGCAGTATGTCCACGACGCCCTTGGAGCTGAGCATGGGGAGTGAGGACGCCTTCCTGGTGTGCTGGGGGAGTGCTCGGAGCTTGGGGACCCCTGGGGCCTGGGTCACAGCCACCGCTCCACCTGCTCCCAGGGCTTACTGTAGCAGTGGTGGTACAACAGGACACAGCCAATATAATCAAAACAAAGTGGTGGAATCCCTTCCCATCCTTTTTTGATACTTAAAACCTAAGACAGTTTTCATGAGCCAGAGTGGTTACTATTCCAGACAGGCCCTAACCTTTCAATTTCTAACTACTCTACCTCATTAGCAGTCTTCCCGACTTGTCCCCTGGGGAAGGGAGCATATTCTCGCCCAGAGCTGTGATGCCTGCGCACCGCACACCGCCCGGTGTGTGCGTGCCCGAGCTCAGCCACTCTGCGCCCGCCCGCCCCACGAGGCCGCCCTACCTCCTTGAGGAGAGGCTCTGTGTCTGGGTTGGAGGTCTCTGTGGTGGTGGAGGAGCTGTCGTCGTCGGCCAAGGAGTCCTTCAGTTCGTCTTCCAGGGCCCTCCCCTTTCCCTTCTTCTCCTTCTCCTCCTGCTTCTTGGGGGGCTTCACCTTGCGCTGAGGAGGCTTTCCTTTCCCTGGGGGTGAGAGTCAGAGTAAAAGAACCCTTGATTTTCAACAGCTTGGAAAACACAGTCGTTCAAACTTTTTTTTTGAAGCAGCTGAACTCTGATTGGTAATGGTTTCTCTGTTTCTTCTCTAAAGCTTCTCAAATTAACATTTGACTTTCTGATTAGAATATTTTACAAGATCAACAATTTTTGAGGCATAAGTGAGATACAATAAGATACGCCCATTTTAAGTGTACAGTTCAATGAGTTTTGGCAACTCACTAGATTTCACAAATCTGTGTGTCTCTAGAAGACAGCTGACCCCTGAACAACAGGGGTTAATCCGTATACAGGCTACGGCCGGCCCTCCACAGCTGTGGCTCCTCTGCAGCCAGTTCACCCAACCGGGGACCCTGTGGTACTGGAGTTTCTGCTGTTGGGAAAAATCCACGTAAAAGTGGACCTATGCAGTTCAAACCCTTGCTGCTCAAGGGTCATCTGTACTTTTACATCCCAGAGATGATACAGCTTTGAGAAATCAGAGAAGTGGAAACCAGAGATTCCGTCAAGTCTCTCTGGAGACGGGAGCTTGGTGGGGACACGGGAAGAGCTGCCACTTGTGGGGTGTCACTTGTGGGGTGCCGAGAACCCTGGCGACTGAGTAAAAATTCCGGCCCTCCCATTGGTAGCTCCTTGACCGTGCCCTCTCATCTGCAGACTCGGGGAGATGACCTCACAGTGCTGTCAGGAGGAATTGCAGGAAGCCACTAGACAGTGTCCAGCCACTGCTATGTATGGGCAGAGGGGAAAACAGAGGGACAAAAGGCCTATTATTTTAACTAATGTGGACACTCCCAAGACAGACAAGAAAACAGCCCACAGAATCTGAGTGCCCGCAGCACTACAGTGCTGTGTGTCCTGGGGATACGGCAGTGAAAACCAAAAATATAATCCTTGCCCTCAAGGAGCTTCCACCCTAACTGGAACAGAATAGTAGATAAATCCATGGGAGGATGCCAACCCCTTGGACTACACCCATGAAGCCACCTGGGCAGGCAAGCTGCGTACAGCTGCGGAAGCCACACCTGCCACTGTTGAACCCATTCTATGTTGTTTAAAAATACATCTCCTTAATATGCCTTATTTAAAACCCTGCCTCACGGTGACTGTTGATGGACGCCAGTGACTCAAACTTTGAACTGATTTTCTCCAAATCACAGAGGTAGTAAGTGGCAGAGCCAGGATGTGATCTGGGTCTGCCTGAAGGCAGAGCCTGGCCTTGCCACTCCATGGCACCTGGCGCCCCCCACCTGAGATAAAGCCGCCCCTCAGACTGCCAACAGCAGACAGACACCAGGGTGGTGACAGATCCCGCGGTCTCTGCAGTGAATGCAGACACTGCAAGTGGCCGCACCTGGCTCAACGCATTCTCAGGTTTTAACCCTCAATCCAGCAATGTGCCCAGCCAGTCCCCAGGGCCCACATGTTACGGGAGGAAAAACCAGAGAAATACAGAATCTAGGCTGTCTGGTTGCAGAGGCCCTGCTCAGGCCAGCCAGGAAAGGAGGGTATTTCTGGGGGCCCTCTTCCACGAGGAGCAGTGACGGCAGGGGTGATAGAGAAGAGATGGGGTGTCTAATTCATAACTCATAACTTGGATGTCTAACTCCAAGCTGTCTAACTCAGAGAAGGCGAGGGCTGGGGAGACCCTGTTCCTATGACAAGGGGTCATTCTCAACAGTCTACAAAAGCCAGACATCACTGAAGCTCATTACAAGAAGATTTCTTTGAGATTTTGGGGAAGGCGGGGGAGAGAACAGGGCACTTCTGGAAAGAGAAGTGCCAAAGAATGGAAAGAAACATTACATATTTAATGTAAACACACAGGCTGTTTGGCAGGGTTGCTGGGGTAAGCTTTAGAGAGATGATAAAAATTCTACCAGCTGATGGTTTTATGATATATTAATACCACTGTTCCGCAAGAGCATCTAGGTGGCACTACTGGTAAAGAATCTGCCTGCCAATGTAGGAGACGCAAGTGACGCAGGTTCAATCCCTGGGTCGGGAAGATCCCCTGGAGGAGGAAACGACAACCCACTGCAGTATTCCTGCCTGGAGAATCCCATGGACAGAGGAGCCTGGCGGGCTATAGCCCATGGGGTTGCAAACAGTTGGACATGACCGAGCGAATGAGCACTATGGCACTATTTTGCAACCCCAAGATCAAAGCCCATCTTTTAAAGTTCATTTAAAAGACTGATTTTCTACATGTATGTCGTGCTTCAATAAAAACACTTATTGAAGAAGAAAACAACATGAAGACCTGGCTCATTCCTTCTTTCCCAACAGCAGTGCTGGGAAGGATATCAAAAGGGGTGGCTGCTCACGTGAAGCCAGCAGTCACTGTCTCTTTGTGGCCTCAAGAATCACCTCCATCATTAAATAGCTTTTAGGAGGTCGACTCTAGGACCACCGTGAAAAGTAAAGAACATTTTTTAATTTTAAAGTTTATGTTCCAGATGAATGACCCTGAAAAGAAAAGACGGACCCATTGTATTGGTGTCAGAGGGCTGTCTTACACCAAGGAGCAAGGGGTTCACTTTGCCAGAGCCTCTCTTTGTGCTAAGAAAAGATAATATATATTTATTTTACCTATGCTCCAGATAAGGGAAAAACACATTATGTAACCAGATCTAATTTTAAAAAGAGGCACCTTAGCATTCATTTAACATTACTGTAAAAATTACCCTAAAATATGTAAGCTCTATTTACTCATTATCGACCAGGGAATTTTTGCAGAAATGAACACCAGTGGCTGGTGATTTCTTATGTAAGTGAATACTGAAACATCTCTGGTCAATAATGTTCAGGTAATAAAAGACGTATTAGTATGTCTCTGGTCAATAACGTGTTAGGAAAATGAGACAACATCAAAGAATATTTCTGTGGACGAAGTTAAATATTATTCAAGACTTTTGACTATTTTATAAACCCAAATGCAAGTAATTCTATGAAGACTGTATAGAACTGGAATTAAGAAATTTTCTAAAACTCCTGGACTCTGGAGGGTCAGGTTTCTTTTGGCCTCTCAGGGCTGCCAAGTACCCTGTTCAAAGCAATTCTTGGTACATCAGTGAGGGGGGTACTGAAATAGGCTCAGAATAACATATTAGCATGGCTGCCACAGAAGAGAGTGAGTCCCAAAAAAGTTCAGGCTGTAAAGGGAACACACTGAGGTACAGCCAGAGGCCATTTACCGTTTTTCCCATATGGACTCCGGAAGCTGCAAATAAGCCCGCCTGTGCGTGGGTGGTGTGTAGGCTTCTACGAAGGCAGCCTAACACCACGCTCGCATGGAGCTCTCTCAGTGCGGCTGAGCTCACTCCTCATGAGGACACCGCAGGAGTGATGGGAGGTCACTTCCAAGAGCAGGTCACAGGAGACCGAGCCTTCTGCCCACCAGCCTGTTCTCTCTCTCGAATGCTTGCCTGCTTGCTCTGGTGAAGCCACCTGCACTGAGCCGCCCTACAGACAGGACACAGCAGGCTGCTGGCCGCGGTCAGCAAAGAACCGAGACCAGCAGTCCAACAGGCCACGAAGAGCTGAATCCTGCTCTTAGCCGCCCGGGCGAGCCTGGAAGCAGGCCCGCCAGCAGCTGAACCCTGCGGAGACCTTAGCCCCAGGCGACACTGACTGCCGTTCTGTGAGAACCTGGCGAAGCTGTGCCCAGATGCCTGACCCCCAGAGACTGCGTTAGTAAATGATGGGGGTTAAGCCACTGGGTTTTGGGGCAATCTGTTGCTTAGAGACAGATGATGAATACAGCACACATGTATGCATGCTCGGTCATGTGTGGCGTTCTGTGACCCATGGACTATAGCTCCCCAGGCTCCTCTGTCCGTGGGATTCTCCAGGAAAGAATACTGGAGTGGGCTGCCATTTCCTCCCCCAAGGGATCGTCCTGACCCAAGGATGTAACTCACGTCTCCTGCACTGGCAGCCGGATTCTTCACCACTGGGTCACCTGGGGTGAAAACAGCAGGAGGAACTCTACGGCAGGAGTCAGCACACTTTTTTCGGGAAGGGCCAGACGGTGAGCACTTTCGGCTTTCCGGCCTTACAGCCTCTGCTGCTGTGGCACGAAAGCAGCACAGATAATGTGTGAACGAACAGGCACGCTGGTCCTGAGGACAGGTGACGACTTTGTCCGTGGGCTGTGGTTTGCCAACCCCTGCTCTAAAGCGCAGGTTGTTCAGAAATCCTATTTTTGGGTCAAAAGGCAGATGACTGCTATTTTACTACTGTGTTAAAAACTATTTTAATGATGAAAAAAAAAACACCTCAACCTACCACTGTAACATAGTCATCACAGGCAGTGAAAATGAAAACAGTAGATGTCCAACAAATTCCTGAATTTGGTAAGTGTTTGGTAATTTGGTAAGAGAAATATGGGTGTCTTTTATGATACTCGGATACTTCTATTTGCATCTTGATGTGAAAGAGCTGAAGTTCAAGGGCAGAGATGAATGTGACCCAGAAGAACACCTGCTAAATTAGCTGCTCATCACGACTACGACTGAGATAGCCCCCCACACACGCAGTGGCTGTCCCCTTGAGTGTCACGCTGTCCCGGAGGTGAGAAGGTATGGTTACCTTTGCTTTTCGACAAGGGTGAAGGCGGCTGCTCTGTAAACACATCTAGGGGCGGGGCGTCATGGTGCTCGAAGTCTTTGTCCATGGCTTCGATGAGACTGGTGATGTCTGAGTCCTCGGAGCTGTGCCGGGTGCTGCCGGGGTGCTCTGGGTGGGGCGGGGGCGCGAGGGGCGCGGGGGACAGCCTCTCGGGCTGTGGCTCCCGCTGCTGAGGCACTGGCGGCGGCGGGGGCGAGTGCTGCTCCAGGGGGCTGTGGCCGTGGTGCTGGCTGCTGTGCTGGCCCTGTCTGGCCCCCCTGGACTTCCGGCCTGCGGTGTGACCCTGGGCCATGCCGTGGGACTCGAAGACCAGTGGGCTGGCTTTGCTCGCCGACTGGGCATTAGTCCTGCCGGAGGCACTCGCACTGTTTTTGGCTCTGACGTTTTCCACGTCAGCCGAGTTTCTATTGCTGTGACTGCTGTGCGGGTGGACCGACGGGCTACACTGCTTATGACTCCCTGCGCCGGGCCGGGAGGCCGAGCCACCTGCTCCACAGAAGCCCCGACTGTGACCGGAGTCACAGCTGAGTGTGTTCAAGCTGAAAAAAAGGATCAGGAATAGCAACCTATGAGATCTAAGATTAAAAGAAAATTATAGGACGTTCATGGTGGGCCAGTGGCTAAGTCTCCATGCTCCCAATGCACAGAAGGGGCCCAGGTTTGTTCCCTGATCGGGGAACTAGATCCCACATGCTATAGCTCAGAGTCTGCATGCCACAACCAAAGATCCTGCATGCCTTCAGGGACGAGTGAAGGTCCCATGTGCCACAACTAAGACCCAGTACATCGAAGTACAGAAATAAATTAAAAAAAAAAATTACACGTACTTCATCAGTAGAGCCACTTGCATATACGAACGACCCTTGGGTAGTTCTACTCATGACAAGAAATAGGATACTTTTCACAACTCTACCGGGTCTATCTGAAAATTTGGGCAGCAAGTCACTGACCTCAGGTAGAATATTTTAACCCTCATCAATATAATAAAAACATGGTTATCTTCTAAGAGTTCTTAGTAACTGAGAGTGACACACAGGGTATTACAATCTTTCCCCCCCGAGCAAAGATGAAAAAAAGAAACTTTTTTTTTCTTTTAATTACATCAGCCAAATCTATGCGTATTAGAGAATTTATCTCCAGCAGGTATACATACTTTCCTTCAGATGAAATACCAACGATTCTCCTGAGATCAAATGGTCTCCCCACATCAAAGGGCGGGTTCGAGGCCTCAAAGGACAGCCGCCTTCGGAAGGGCTCCCAAATTCCTTGAGCTTCTAAATAGGCTGTTCCAATCACCAGAAGAAACAGCGCACTGGAGGGGGAGAAAAGTGGGAGAATCCGGGTTCCTGCGTTAGTGCAAGAGCAACAGGACTTGATACTAAGGGCACAGTTTCTTGGTAAAGTACAAAACAATATAAAAAAAACAAAATGCCTATGACAAGACAAAGGCATCTTGGATGAAAGTTTGCCCACGGACTTCTCTAGTGTGCCAACGTACAAGGAGGCTTGTATGGAGGAAGTAACCACTTGAATCAGAACAGACACTAGAGGGCACCTTTCCTTCTGCCAAGAAGCAGCTCTTTAGTTCTAACTCTCTAGGCCAACTCTCTTCCCTTGAAGGATGTGTTGGGTAAACATGTAAGTTAATTGAGAGGCGAGTATATCTCATTCTTAAAAAATAAACAGACTGAAAAAAAGATGAGGATGTTGAGGGTTTAAAAAATATCTCTCATCAGTTTCATGTTGTTTAGGTATGATATGACTCAATTAGAATAAACTATTATGTTTGAGTACATTTCATANNAGCCGCCTTCGGAAGGGCTCCCAAATTCCTTGAGCTTCTAAATAGGCTGTTCCAATCACCAGAAGAAACAGCGCACTGGAGGGGGAGAAAAGTGGGAGAATCCGGGTTCCTGTGTTAGTGCAAGAGCAACAGGACTTGATACTAAGGGCACAGTTTCTTGGTAAAGTACAAAACAATATAAAAAAAACAAAATGCCTATGACAAGACAAAGGCATCTTGGATGAAAGTTTGCCCACGGACTTCTCTAGTGTGCCAACGTACAAGGAGGCTTGTATGGAGGAAGTAACCACTTGAATCAGAACAGACACTAGAGGGCACCTTTCCTTCTGCCAAGAAGCAGCTCTTTAGTTCTAACTCTCTAGGCCAACTCTCTTCCCTTGAAGGATGTGTTGGGTAAACATGTAAGTTAATTGAGAGGCGAGTATATCTCATTCTTAAAAAATAAACAGACTGAAAAAAAGATGAGGATGTTGAGGGTTTAAAAAATATCTCTCATCAGTTTTATGTTGTTTAGGTATGATATGACTCAATTAGAATAAACTATTATGTTTGAGTACATTTCATATGCCCAAATCAAGTAATTTCCTGGTAAATTATGAGGCTTTTATTTTTCCTTTAAGAAATTAAGCTGTACTGTATGTGTGTAACAAAGTTTATAGGTAGAAAAGACTCTGGTTTATTGTATATGTCACCCGAGAAGGGTTTAGGTCTGACTGCTCCTACTGGTGTCTGCAAGCCTGACTCGAGGGCTGCCTCTTTTGTCCGTTGGGTGGATCCCTGGCAATCAGAGCAGTGCCTGGCACACAGGCGGAGCCACGATCAAGAGCGTCAAGTGATACATACACACCAACCTTGAAAGAAGACACAAGTACCTCATTATTCCTGAGATGATGATGTACAGAGCCAGCTCCCAGTTGGGCCTGGGCAGGGCCTCTGCACAGGTTGCTAACATATGGTAAGGAAGGGATGCATTCAATACAAACACGAACTCAGAGCCACTGGCTGTTATAAACTTCAGTTCACGGATGACTCTAGAAGCTGTGAAATCAGGAGTAAACCTAAAACACAAAGGTGGCAGTGAGGTAGGTTCTTAAAAATATGCTGCAAGCAGCTTAAATATAATACCTTTGAAACAGAGCACTGAATTTTAGAGACTGGCACTTTTATTCAACTTTCTCATTTTCAGATGGACAAAGTATTGTCCTATGAGGTTAAATACCCAAAACAACTTTATTTTGTGGATAACTAGAGAAACTACATGAAAAGAGAACAATGGTTGACTTTTCATAATTATTAATTCAGAGAGAAGTCTCTGAGCTTCTTTCCTTTCCTTTTTTCTGTATTTAATTCACTCTCCTCTCCCATGATACACTCGCAATAACGCCTTTTCTCCCCCCAAGAAACCCATAGTAGCCCTACTGATGTTCATCTCCTCAAGCACTGCTTTCTGTCCTAATGATTTTCTTTTTGTGTTAACTGTATGCTCTCCAACCACAGGATCTGCACCTTGAGAAAAGGTGTCTTACTCCCCACTGTACCTTCAGGTGCCAAGTGTTATGCCTTACATGGAGTGGTAGAGGTGCTAACAAAGTAAAGGTCCACTGAAGACCATGAAATTATCATTCAACTAAGGGACAGTGGTTACATTTTATTATGTAAAACTTTATAACAAGTTATCAATTGTTAAAACATGCCGCAACTACTACCCATGTAGGCATTAACACTGTTTTCTGACCAAACTCTCACACGACATGGAAAACTGGCACATGTGTGACACAGGTGTCTGCTCTACACTGAGAATGATCGTACAGTTGGTTCTCTGCAAAACCTTGAACATTTTAAAAAATTAAGTGTCTTTTAAATTATGGAAGCATGATAACACATTTACAGGAGACTTCAAATAAAGTTACATACAGTTCCACGATATATATATACACACACACATACACACACACGTATATACTTATAGTTCCACTATATAATTATTTTTTAGATAGATAAGTTAAGATTTTTAGTTGGAGTTTCAGTATCAAGTGCTCAAAAACTAATAGAAAGAATAGGCAAAAAAGCAGAAGGGTATAGTAGACCTGAAAAGCACTATGAACCAATTCAACATATTTAAAATTTATACAATTTTGACACAACAGCAGGATACAAATTCTATTCAATTTTCCATAGACAATGAACCAGGAGACACTGGAACATATCCAGGGACATAAAACAGGTGCAAAAATCGAAAATAATTATCTCATCTACTCTGGAGTTTCCACACTTTTGAAAACAAAGAAATGAAGAAATAACCAAAGACTAAGTGGGGAAAAAGAAGAAGATTTAGTGATTCATCATCTTATGAGAAAATACTTACAGAATGACTATATCTTTAGAGGCATTGGCGCTTAGTGCAAACTCTTGACAATTGACGACTTTAAAGCCATATCCCTCACAGGAGTATCCACTGACTTCAATGGTTTCTATGTGAATTGGAAGTTGTCCTGTGTTCTCTACTTTAAATGTTCTTTTCAATGTGAAATTGGGTTCCCTTAGTCTCATACCTAAAGGAAAAAAATGAGGAGTATAAATCTTGCTGTCCTGTGTACCAGGTCCAAGTGATGATAACACATCCTTCATGAATGTATCCCAGAGATTATGACGGAGCTCCTCAGGCCAAACGGATGAGCCACTACCCAGGTTTCATCAGGAAGTTCTCTTCTTTGTTAAGTCATTTTAGATGGTGGAAGTTTAATTAGGCTTTATATTTCACATTCAGGGTAAATCAGCTAAGGTATGCAATGAAGACTGATACTTCAAAGCTTGTAAGATCCAAAGGCAACAATTCTGAAAGCGAGTCCGGGTGCTCTCCCTTGAAGTCTCAAGTACTCATCAGTCATGCGTGCACATGCCCGTGTAGAAACAGTGTTCCCGTTTCTGGAATTACTGTTGAAAAGGAACGCTGGAATCTGTGCACGTGCCTACGACTAGAACACTCACCTTCCGTACAGTCTTTCAACAGTGCTTCTGTGATCTTGAAGCGCAAGGAGCTCCCCGGGCCTGGAAGCTTGCCTGCCACCCTCAGGTTCTCGGTTGTCCCCTGTCCTTGGACCATCACGGCATCCATCACAGTCAGGTTATTTCTACATAAGAAGAAGCAGCCCAGATTGCCTCCCCTTAAATTCGCACCATCTTTTGATCTTGAATTTACTGCTACTTTATAGCCAATGTGAAGATTAACACATTAAATTTAACGGTCAGACATCGGCACTTCAAAAATTTAAAAGCATTTACATGACGAAGAGGAAGAGCTTTACATTTTCAAGAGTCACACATGGTACAGTAAGACACTATCTGTGTCTTTTAGTAAAAATATAATCACAATGTCATGTTTCATGAGACGTGCTGTGCGTGTGTGTGCATATTTTTGACAAAATGAATACCCTGTTTCATAAATAAATTAATGCAAATATTAATATTGAAACAAATCAAGAAAGGACTCTTATGTAAGTACTAGAAGTCAACCCACACTTAAATCACAGAACATACCTGATTATGATTAGGGAAGAAACAGTTCTATTGTGAACTGGAGTAAACTTTACTTTGACAGATTTCTTTTCTCCAGGTTTTAAAATTAAGTTTAAAACTAAATGTCGGGAGAGGCCCTCTGTGAATCCTGTTGAACTCTGCAGTGGCTGAGCCTGAATCATTGGGCAAACAAACAAGAGTCATTAGCATATTTTCTGGGAAATATTTTTTCCCCTTACCCCATCCACAGCCGAGTATTAGTTTCTCAAAATGACTAACTATGAAAACAGATTTATCCCTTATGATTTAGATCCTGGATAGCTGGCAAGCAGAGCAACTGATGATGACAACTTCATATTCTGCATTAAGTCCCAAAAGGGGTTTTATTCCCCAGGTCGCCAGAGTCTTCATGTTTGTACTAATCATTTGTTTTTGTGTACAGATCTTTTACCTTTAAAGGTCCTGAAACGTGACGTAAAAAACCAGAAAAGGACACACACCTGAGAGATGAGCAGCTCAACGCTTTAACACAAAGTGAGCAGCTGTGTGGCCAGCGCCCAGCGCCCTGAAGGCCTACTGGTGCTGGCCCTCCCCTGTCAGTCACGGGTTCCTGCCTCTCTCCTCAGAAGGGTACTGGCTGCACAGTCTTAAGGCCACATCATTTTATTTATAATGGTATTTCCAATTCATATCAATCTATCTTTCAATTTTATTTTTAAAGCTAAGCCCCTTATTATTGTTTCATAAACACTTGATGATTTACAGTTCAAATAATAAGTTCAGTTTAATAATCAAAATATGACTTCTTGACAGTTACAGATAAGATTAAAAAGATTTGCTTTTTATTAAAAAAAAAAACCATAGTTAACACTGCTCTGATTTCAAGTAACGTTAAGCTTAAACTTTTTTTGGGGTGGAAGGGCTGGTAGTACTTGGGTATAAATGTCCAAGGCACTCTATATACCTGCTAACCTGTGGGACAAGAGTGAATTTTCTATGATTTTCTACTATACACAGATCTATTTCAACAGCATGATTCTGTGGACATAATTTCATAGCTAATAAACTCTGTGAAGCACACTACTTTCCAACTCTCTCTTCTGAGGTGGCTGTTTTTTTCCTGCATCGAAAATTCCTCTCGGTCAAGGTCTACTAGGACAAAGTTCTGACTGCTCCCAAATGGTTGGTGAACAGGTTCCCTTTAAATAAACTGTTCTGAGTAACTGACAAACACATTACACACTATACCTATATTCCCAACAAACAAATTCTGATGACATGGAAAATACTTTAGGATTTTGTGGTATCTCTGGGCTAACACTCAGTAATTTTCATAGTGGTGGTTTGTGAAGAGGGATGCACGGACCCTTGGGGATCAGAGAGGTCTTTTTAGGTGTGTCAAAACTACTTTCACAACACAGACCAAACTTCTTTGCCTTTTTCACTGTGTTAACATTGGCACTGATGGACACCAAAAGCAAAAGCAAAAGCAATGGTGGGTAAGTAAAACTGCTGACCCTTTAGCTAGAAGCAAAGTAGCCTTATCAAACCTCCCTGGCAGCCACGGTTTCACTGCCAGGCATTTACAGCTAACAAAAACAAAAATCAAAACCTGTGGCTGATTAACTAGTAATAAATATTAATCTTAAATCTCAACCCTTGAGCACGAGGCTTTTTAATACTGTGTGATAGAACAAAGTATGCCTGAAGTGGCCCCTGCAGCGTGCTGAACCATGCTGTCTGGAAGAGCTATTGTTTGAGACGCCAACAGAACTGGCTCCTTCCTCAAGGGGCTCCATTTCTATTTGAAAAATGACTGAGAGTCAATATATGACTATTCAGACTGGAGTATTTAGGAGACATTTTCATAAAAATGAAGTCCATCTGTTCCTTTAAGGAAAGCAACTGAAGCATTTGTCGCCAATGGTAAAATTCGACTGTCTGAATGTAATTTAGAATTTTGGCCTTGTGAACTGGAGAGCTTCCCAATAGTTAAAGAATTCCCTGATGAGATTCATGGTTACAGGGATGAACATGATTTTTTGGATACTTCAGAGTGAACTGTATCAACATTTGGAAGCTCTGCATATGTTAGTGAACCAATATTATCCAAATGATTGGTGTATATAGTGTTATGATAGCTAAAAAGGCAATTAAGACATCCTTTCTGCAACTACATGAATGTGTCAGGTCAGATCAGATCTTTATCATAAAACAATATATCATAAGAGGCTGAATGCAGAAGCAGACATGAGAGTCTATCTGTATATTAAGCCTGAGAGCCACTGAAGAGCTCTGCAAAAATGTAAAACAATCTGTTCTTATTGCAAAACCGTTTTCTCATTTTTATATTATCTATCAAACAGAATGGGCTTATCATTATTTTAAATGAATTAAATCACTATTTTAAGGATCTCAGTTTTCATTTCTAATACAGTCAATACTGGCAGATATAACCTGCACAAACAAAATACCTCTCTGGAGTCCTTAATAATTTTTAAAAACTGAGATAAAGCAGAAATCCTAAATTATTTTTCAGACTGTAAAGGAATCCTGAGATCAAATAATTTTAGATCCACAGTTTTATAGCACTGTAGAGAACTGTGAGAGAATTTATTTGAAGCTGACCCGAAGACCTCCTCCAGAATTTCTTATTTAGAATAAATTTCTGAGATCTAGGGCATTCTTATTCATCTTCCTACCTCTTATAATACCTACATCTTATCGGTACCACCAAAGATTTGCTAAGATAAGAAAGGCAAATACTAGGTCATTTACTTCTTATGTGTATTTTCTCCCTTTATAAAAGCAGAGTGAACAGAATTTGTGGTTACTGAACTTTCTAGATATTATCATTTAGATACCTGGATAATATCTAGATATTTGGATAACCCTGAACTTATTATTTTTATGGCATTATTTTATGATATCTTTATGGATGGAAACAAAGAAAATAAAAATGATTCCAAGAGAATGACATGGATTAGAATATGAGACTCTCTAAATTTCATCTAGTGTTCTACTGGTTACTCAGCATAAAAAAAAAAAATTGAAAATTACTTAGAAAAATAACTTTCTTATATAAGACTGACTTAAAAATAGATCTATAAAAAGTATTCGATAAAGGTCTGCCTAATATATGTTTTATAGATTAAAACATAAAAATATGGGAAAGAAAACAAATACTTCAAAGACTATAAAACATGTGGTTGGAGAGTAGTGATTCCTAACCAGTAATGCCCACGTGTCACATAAGCCTGGGCAAGGGCTCCCTGACTCTGGGGGAGCTACATGAGAACTGGCCCTGCCAGCCATCACAGGTGTGAACTCGGCCAAGTTACTTCTCTCCCTGAGCTCTGTTCCTCCACCACCAGCAGAACATGGGAAGTACTTATCTCTTAGGGTGGTCAGTGATAGCTCAGCCAGGCTGCTGTAATGATTATGTGAAATTACAAGCGTGAATGCACCCGACATGATGCTGACACATACTAGGGACTCAGGGAATGCTGAAAACCGTTCATTCTCGCCTGTGAGCCACAGACTGACTCAGGCAGTCCACACTCCCCGAGGGCTTCCTGTTCGCCAAGCAACGCATCTAAGGGCTTCCATGTTGGTTTGTTTCATCTGTTAAAACCCCTGTAACATCCAGATGACTAAGTTCACACTGCAACAGAGGCTCAAGTTTGGAAAGGCTGACACACTTGGTCGAGGTTACCAAGCTAGTAGGTACACAGGCATGATGACCCCAGAGGCCGACCTCCCTTGTTCCAAATGGGAAGCAGCCAAGTCACAGCTCCTAGACAGACTGGGACCTGTGCACGGCAAGGGCCCACAGCGAGGAGAGAAAGGAGGGCCATACGACTGTTTCCATCAAAGTCATTCGGATGATGGAAGATTAACTAGATTCTCACTCTCAAGTCATCCAACACCTTTCGTTTTATAAATGTGAGAAAAACTAAGATAAACGCAGACAAGTCCTCCAGGAGCCTAGGCCCAGATTTGGGAAACAAGGCACCACACATGGAAACAAAGCAGGAACCAAAGTTAGCATGGGTGTAGATGAGGAGCCAGGGGCAACCAGCGGGCCGGACTGGGGCTCCCAGCCAGCGGGGCTGCGCGCACAGGCTGTCCAGGCTGGACCGGACAAGCTGGGCAGGAGAAGGGCATGGAGGCCAAGGGACCTGGGCCGATCTGCAGGCGGCGTTAGTTCCGAGTGCCAATTCCTAACTGACACAAGAAAGTCTTAATTTCCTGCATAATCATGAGTGGGTTCGTGGCTGCTCAGCCTGGCCTGCGTGACAGAGACCACCTGGTCCTAGAACAAACCAGCCTGTGTATACACTCAGCAGTTCAAAAGTATCTGTTGAGGGAAAACTGTAAGTGCTACTGTGCTAAGTATGAATACAGCTAGCCATGGGTCTGGCCTTCATGGAGTTTACAATTTTATTACAAAGTTTCCAAAATAAAAATTTAAATGAACAAGCTCAATATTTTGAGGCTTAATAAAAAGAAATCATGCATTAGTCTATACACCTCACTGGCATCCTCTCAGAGGTTCTGGCAGCCATTACTATGGGCTTAATGTTTAATGCCCACAAATAGGACCTTCTACACAGCATGCCTCCCATCCCACCCACTCCTCCTGGGCTTTATGCCTCTAAAAGAACTACTGGACTCTTCACAACTTCTTCAGTAACCTGCCTTTCAGGCAGTTTAAGGATGGTCAATGTTCTTCTTCCACATCGCATCGGTCATTTCATAAAATCATTTCTTTGCAATTGTATGAAGTTTGAATACTTACACTGTTTCTGAAGACTTGGAATTCTTCTGTTCTTAAATCGATTTTTGCCACCTTACTTAAGTTAAACCTGAAATTAAAAAATACACATAATTCTTTGTGAATAGCATCATAGTTAAAGCAGTTGCAGAGTAATTACCAAGGTTATGTTTACTTTTCAGCAGATTTTGAGATCAATATTATCAGATTAATAGCCTTCAAAATGCAGCTACAACTTACAGTTTATTCTTCACTTTTAAAACTAAAATATTTGAAAGGCTCCACCTGCTTCCTCTTTATAGTGTTTTAGGAAGGAGTTCTACATGATTCCTTCTTGTCTTAAACTGGAAGCTTTTCCAGATGCTTAATGTAATATCTGTTTCTCTCCCTAGAATGTTCTCTCAACTTCAATTATAGATGCAAGATTTCTCTAAGCAAATCTACTGTTTATGAGCTGCAATAAAGCTCCAATACTTTGGCCACCCAATGCAAAGAGCCAACTCATCAGAAAAGACCCTGATGTCTGGAAAGATTGAGGGCAGGAGAAGGGGGAGACAGAGGATGAGATGGCTGGATGGCATCACCAACTCAATGAACATGAATTTGAGCAAACTCTGGTAATAGTGAAGGACACGGAAGCCTGGCGTGCTGCTGCTGTTCATGGGGTTGCAAAGAGTCAGACACGAGTTAGTGACTGAACAACACTGACAACTTTCTATCAGACAAAAGATTTGGAGGTAAATGCTCATAAGACCCCAGAACACCTTGTGGGATACAGACAATCCAGAGTGCTGTGGCCACAAAGGAGTCAATCCTGTGTAATAACTAATTTAAAAACATCCTGATGTTTCTACTTTACAGACAATAATATACCTGTAGTCCATGGGGTCACAAAGAGTCAGAAAGACTTAGCGACTGAACAACAACCAAGTTTTAAATGTGTAAATGATCATTCACTGTTCATATGGAAACAGTCTGATGATCTGAAGCAATGCTTACCTTGATATTAACTTATCTATAAAGATGGAAGGGCTGGAATATAAAGCCAGGGGGATAAATTGAATATAGATGGGGACATCTGCAGGGTTTTCTAACATAATCTCTTCTTCCTTAAACGAAATAAAGAGGTGTTAAGTGAAAGATCTGCCCCATTAGGAAGAGGAGCAGATACTTCATCACACTATGACGCATTTCCAAAGGCCCATGGCACTCTGGATACTTACTGAAGAGCAGTTTGTATTAGTGAGGGGAAACTTCACGAGCCGGGGGGAGCTGAGGAGGGATGGCCAGGAGAGCTCGGCAGAAACTTTTGACAGGATGTTTTTCTGAAGGTCTGTATTTACTTCAAACATAGCGCTCAATCTAGAAAACACAATTTGTAAGTCACTGTATCGAATGGAAATGCTTGAGTTTTCTCAATACAGGAGATTCTATTAGGCTTGTGTACTTGAGAAATTTTACTCTGGCCTTGAATAAACACAGGTTTACCTGCTCCTAACATTTTACTCTGTTTTCACAGACACATATGAAGAGGTCTCTCTTTCGGCATGGAGAGCAAACTATCTATCACCGATCACCCGCCCTGTTTCCATACTGAATGTGTAAGTGACCAGCCAGGCATATACAGATGACAGGATGTAATGGGGATCCTAAAGATCCTGCATGTTTAGTGGAAAGATCTAGATACGAACAGCAGGTAAATATTTCAGCTGAACTAATGAGAAGGCAGTGCACTGCTTGGCATATGGCTCCTTTCCCACTTGAGGAAAAAAACCACAAAATCTTACTATGCAATGAAGATGTCAGTTAAAACAATAATATATATGAGGGTTTTGTGTAGACATATATACGAAGCAATATTCAGGACCTCATCTGACTATTTCTCTACTTAGAAGTGTTTATAAACCAGCTGTTTAGAACTCAGAACACATTCCCTACGGAAACAGTACTACAGATGGGGCTAAACACTGAAGCCTATTTTATACCGTAAGAGCAATGAATTATGGCACCATAATGTTGGTTAGAGTACCAGTTTTATAAGACTGGTACTGAATTTTCTGTGACATGCATGTTGACAAGGTAACACAGAGGCAGGAGCGGGGAGAAGGCCACGTTCACTATGCAGCTGTGGCCTGGTAGCTCAGGGCAGGCCGGGAGCCTGGGTCTTCAGTGGGGAACGCTAGGCTCACAGAGAGGAAGGCAGGGGTTTCAGTGGGTGGGAGGTGAAGAGGTTCCTTGGCAGGTAAGCCAAGGGCAGCACTACCAGTCATTTATTCATAATTGGGTGTTAAAATACAGAGGCGACCTGTACATTACTATGTCTATCATGGAAATTGGAGAACCAAGGGGTGTCTGAATTAGTGTTCTCTTAATGGAGAAGGCAATGGCACCCCACTCCAGTACCCTTGCCTGGAAAATCCCATGGACAGAGGAGCCTGGAAGGCTCCAGTTCATGGGGTTGCTAAGAGTCGGACAGGACTGAGTGACTTCACTTCACTTTTCACTTTCATGCATTGGAGAAGGAAATGGCAACCCACTCCAGTGTTCTTGCCTGGAGAATGGCAGGGACGGGGGAGCCTGGTGGGCTGCTGTCTATGGGGTCGCACAGAGTCAGACACATGACTGAAGCGACTTAGCAGCCATAGCAGCAGCAGCAGTGAGTTCATTAGAAGTCTCTTTGTACTAATTTTAATCATTTTAAAGGTAAAATTTACCTCTCTTTTGCCTTAAGAAAACCTTTCACAGCAGATAGTTCAGATACACAGAAACCTGCAAATTTGACTGTTCATGGCTTGAAAATACTATGTTAGAATAAACTGGAAGATTTTGATGATGCTGACAAATGTATTTCAAATTAGCCAATGGAGAAGAACAGTGTTCATCAGTTTTCAAGTTAAACTGTCTTTGGAAGTACACAGAAAGGTCAAATTTCTAAATTGCCATGTATAAATGTGTCTTTGCTTTTGAATCCAGGTACGGTGCTGATCTGTCAGTGTGAACACTTTCCACCTGGGCCCTGTGCCCCTAGCAGGTTCAGCACTGGAAAGGGAGGAGGCAGTTCTTTGCACAAGGAGCAGAGACACTCCTCTTATGTTCAACTTCTAAAGTGTCTCCTTGCCTTGAACAGAGGCCAGAGGCAGGTAGACTCTTTCTTACGCAAATGACAGTCTGATATGGAAGCTGGGCTTCCCCGGTGGCTCAGATGGTAAAGAATCCATCTGCATGAGGAGACCCAGGGTCAGTCCCTGGGTACGGAAGAGCCCATGGAGAAGGGAATCGCTACCCACTCCAGTGTTCTTGTGTAGAGAATCCCATGAACAGAAGAACCTGGCAGGCTACAGTCCATGGGGTTGCAGAGTTGAACATGACTGATCCACTAAGCACAACACAGAACTCATCCTACACAAGGACAACTTCATCGAGTTTCTGTGACTTTCCATCTAGAGCACTGGAAATAAGACAAAAATGGTAGCGTGTCCTTGTGAGAAATACACAATCACAATGGCCATTCAAGATGCTTCATTATGGTTTTCTGAAGATTAGGCACATTTTCAGCACTACAGAGAAATAAAATAACCAAATATAGGAATGACTTTAGAAAATCATGTTTCAAACTGGTAAAGGTAGCTCAAATACTTACATACAGCAAAACCACTTACCTGTGACCTGAGTTTTCCTTTATTCCCATCCATCCCTTGAACAGGCTTTGATGCAAATCCCAGTCGGTGTCCCAGGCATCTTCCTGCATGGCTATGCCAGGCTGGACTTTGGGTTCAGCTAAAACACAGGGACAAATGGTATGACATACTCTGCCCCTCAAATGATTTCTACAGCATCGAGAGGCAGGGGTGGGCTTTAGAAGCAGCAGCCTATCATTAATGGGAGTACCTTGGGGAGGGAGTGAAGGCGTGAGAGAACAGTAAGATGACTTACATTTGGACAGAAAAGGCAAGCCGACATAGCAATGATCCCCGCACTGCAATCCAGGATCAAAGTAAATGTTTGCAATCTACAAAGGGGCACAGGAGAACCATGAATCCCCAATCCATGGAAGGTCACAATAACAAGGGACAAAAAGATGGGAATCTGCAAATACAACGCGTTCAAACCTTTGATTTTTTCCCTGGCTCCAAGTCTTCCTTATTACCCCGCAATCGTTTGTAGTAAAAACGCACGTCTTCTGACAAAGATCGTATCTGTTGGATCTTTACCTTCTGTGAGAAGGAATTCATAATATTTAAACTCTGATGAACTATTTTCCCCTGAAGGAAGAAAACAAACAAATTCATTTGTAAATGGCTGGATTTTCTTCAGAACACACACTTTAGAACTGACAGACATATTTACAGAAGAACAAAGCTCAAAGGACCCTTAGAACGTTCAGAAGTTGATAAGCTTTAAATCTGTAATCAGAGCCCCTCCCCCGAATATATGTATTTCATTGTTGTTTTTAAGGCCTGTTACAGAGAAATTAGCAGGACAAATCTCTGCAATCATGTAAAAATGAATTAAAGTAAAAGTGCTCACATAACAAAGGTGCAGAACTAGCTTTGAATTAAGGAAACAGTCATGATCAGTTTGTTAAGAACGGTTTGTTTATACCAAGGCCAGGCTACCTTAAAAGTTACCAAATTCAGGATGAAATAATTATAAAATCACTGAATTCTAAAAATCCAAAGCTAAAGAAGAAACAACAAAAAAAAATCAAATTTTTCTCAGAAAAAGTATTTTCTTTATTTAAAAAAAAAATACTATCTGTGCCAAAGAGAAATTAGATATCTTTTAAAAACATAGGTTATCTAGCATCGTATTACAATGAAGCATACAGATTAAATCATTACATTACCAATGACAGTGCTCATCAGCTGTATGTCTCTTCTGGTGATAGGGAACCAATTTTTAGATTTTTTTTTACAAAAAGTCTTATTTATTTTTTTGTCATGGAGCACATCATGTTCCCTGACGAGGGATCAAGCACATGCCCCTGCATTGGGAGTGTTGAGTCTTAACCACTGGACTGCCAGGAAAGTCCCAGGGTGCCAGATTAAAAAAAACATATGATTGAAATAATCATCAGTAAGAACCATATTATAACCTTTTCTTTTTGTTGAATATAGAACCAGAATTTTATAACCTGATTCCTAGACTTTTAAAGAAGTCTAAAATGATCAGGGCTTCCCAGGCGGACCAGTGGTAAATAATCTGCTTGCCAATATAGGGGATGCAACAGACTGGTCCCTGGGTTGGAAAGATTCATTGGAGTAGGAAATGGCAACCCACTCCAGTATTCTTGCCTGGAGAATCCCTTGGACAGAGGAGCCTGAGCACCTAAAATGATCAGACCCACTGGTCTAAAATTTGGTATTAAAAGACAAAGAAATTAAGAGAATGCATAGTAAGAAGAGTTCAATGATGGTGAAAAGTGAAAGTCACTGGGTCGTATCTGACTCTTTGTGATTCTCCAGGTCAGAATACTGGAGTGGGTAGCCTTTCCCTTCTCCAGGGTATCTTCCCAACCCAAGGATTGAACCCAGGTCTCCCGCACTGCAGGTGGATTCTTTACCAGCTGAGCCACAACGGAAGCCCAAGAATAATGGAGTGCATAGCCTATCCCTTCTCCAGTGAATCTTCCTGACCCAGGATCGAACTGGGGTCTCCTACATTTGCAGGCGGATTCTTTACCAACTGAGCTATCAGGGAATGTGGTGAGATTAAGTCTAATTCTTATTATATACAGTCTAACCAGAGTAAAACGCAGAATGAAAAATAATTAACAAGAAGTCTACAAATTAACTGTCTTACTGGAAAGGAAGGTGGAAGAACCATGTGCTTTGGGAAGCAAGTCAGAGAACCCACTGCGATCACAGCCTTCACGGGAATTGTTAGGATCTGTGAGGGGAAGAAGCAAACCACAGAGAAATAAGTGTGTAAGTCCTAGACTGACCTGACAGTTGTTGCACTATTTTAGGAGATTTAAAACAACCAATCTTGGGACTTATATGAGCAATAACCAACTGGTAAGCAAAATTAAAATCACCCATGGATACTGTTTAATCTATCCATGTACTGCACAAAATGCACTGAAATACATTTCCATGTATTTCTCAGTGGTTCACTGAAAACAAGGTAAACAAGACCAAACAATGGGGAAGGAATGAAGAACAGATTTTTCATAATATAGGTGATTTTGCAGATTATTAATTTAAAAAGGAAAGTCCAACTATACTCTTAAAACAATGCATGAAAAATCTAGCATTTTTAAAAGCTACACAGCTGTCTACTTTTTTGTACGTAGCAATAAATTAATGTCAACCTGATTTTTTTAAACGAGCTGAATATTCCAGGTTTTAAATCTCAACTCACACTCTATTTGCAACTCACAAGGATACTTTGCTAAGGAAATGTACTTATTTCTATCAAAAAGTGATAAATGTGGATTCCTCACTTTCAGAGATAATTAATTTTACATACTCCCAACATATCATTTATTACTAAAAGACCAATTCTGTTTATTCTGAATGACTTTGCTTTCATGGGGGGGGTAGGGGTTATATGTGCTGAAAACAGGCAGGAGAACAAAGGTAGCTTGCTGACTTCAGCAGTGCTCAACTTCCCAAGAGCTTTAAAAGAACACATAAAAATATTTAGACTTGGCAGAAACACATCCCTTCAAAATCTCATTGAATGCAACATGTCAATCCCACAAAAAGTCTTTAAAATTTCACTGATTTTCATTTGCTTCCTGACTTAGAATGACTCATGTAAACATAATTGTGAGAACTCAAATTAAGATGTGATTTCCTGATTGTATCTTCCTTTTTGGCAATGTTACACAGCAGGATATTTATGACCGCAGAAAGAGAGAGATCTAACCTCAAGAATTTCAGCCAGGGTCCATGTAATGCTACAGCCATTTGTAAGCCATTCTAACAGCAAATCTAAAGTGCCAAATGAATTTTTCTGAAGTTGCTTTTAGTCAAGAGATTCAGGTTTTATCAGAAAACTATGAGCTAATGAAAACCATTATTTTGTAAACTATTCCCAGAAGCTTAAGTTTTTAAAAGTATCAAAGTGGTAAACTGTAACTTTTTGAATAAACTTGGTTCTCTGTTTCTATAAAAACAAAAAAAGGACTGAATTTTTCAGAAAGACCCCACTGACCTGAATCCCTGTAAATAAAGTCCTTACCTCATAGTCTGTCGTGATCTGTATAGCCCCATCATGAATTCCTTCCAGTTTTTTTGCAGTAAGTTTGACTCTGAACACTGCAAAGTATCCTGAAGCTAGTATTACCTGTATAGAGTAGAAAGTACATCCTTCATTAGCCTTGCTAATTGAAGTTTTCTATTAAAATGGAAAAGAAAGCTACAAAAACCCTTCAGTTTTAAATCAGTATTAACTCATATAGGTTAGGAATTCAAAATCCTAAGAAGCTAACATAGAATTAACACATCATCATGTACAAACATCTCAAAATAAATAACGCCCATCTCTGGATGTTTATCTATTACACTTATTCCATGGGCTACTGAGAAAACTGGTTCCCCAAGGAACAGCTGAATTCGCAGCTGCTAAGTTGGGGAGAGGTGGGCCTCATCCCCCAGTCATGTACCTGCATGGTCAAAGGGGGCGCAGGCTACAGCAGGAGGATACAGAAGCCACGTCAGGGCACAAGTGCACGCAAAGCGGGTTCTGCTCCCAGTTCTGAGCTCAGTTTTGGCGTGTTAATACCCATGTCTTCAGATCAACTGAGACTGGGTCACACGAAAACATCAAAAAATCAAGGAAAGAAGGAAAAGTTAAGCAAAGCAATTTTGAAAGAAAGCAGAACGCGGAACGTGGATCTTACTTATTTTCTCAAGCTATCCGCTGGTATTTCCAGTGCTTAATCTTTTCAATCGAGAAACTTCCAAAAAAACATGAAGTTCATTTTGTGAAGTTGTACTTTAGTCAGTGGTTGTTATACTTTACCTGGAATTTATATTTACCTCAAAATAACAAATGCGGGTGTACCAAACATACCCACTTCCCCGCTTTGGAAGCATTTCTATGTTGGTTTTATGCAATTCTAATGTTTTCATCATGACTCTGACCACCCCAATCAGAGCATGTGTCTGAAGAGCACGGAGAGTTATTGACAGTGTGTGTTTCGTAAGGAACAGGACGCTAATTTAGTTCATATGTTTGGCTTTTTGGAAAATAGCTGGACAACAGTTGAAAGTTTCCAACTTAAACTTTACAAATTACAAACTTAAAAAAAAAATCCACATTTTGCGGAGTTATTTTGAAGCTGGCAACTCACTACAACTTCCTATTTTAAGTAAGGAAGGGTTCATAAAAATGATCTCATCTTTCTATCCCTTGGTTCTTATATTTATGTAGTTTCTTTTTAAGTTTTTATCTTGTCCTGGGATACAGCCCATTAACAATGTTGTGAGAGTTTCAGGGACTCAGCCACGCACACACATGTATCCATTCTCCTCATACTCCCCTCCCATCCAGGCTGCCACAAAACAGTGAGCAGAGTTCCCTGTGCTCTACGTAGGCCCTTGCTGGTTATCCACTTTAAATACAGCAGTGTGTACATGCCCATCTCTTATATTTACATAGTTTTATATAAAAGTGAATTCTAAAACCCCACAGTTGCCAGCAGGTTTCATGTTACTGAGTGGACCCCTCAAATTTAAATAAGTGTTAACGTGCTATTGTAGGAAGAAATGATCCAGAGTCCTAAGATTACTAATTTATAATGTATTGTGAAAAACAGGATAATTCAACCATCTCGGATTAGATCTACATACATTAGAGCTACTTTAACCTCACTGTTGAACACATTAATAGCTGGTCTCATTAGTATCCTTTTTCAGCATTCTACTTGTATTAAAAATAAAACCTCAGCTAGAGTGACAAATATTACTTGTCATGGGCATATTCTTTTTTGTTTTAAAAGGAGACTTTATTTATGAGTCAAATTTAAAACATTATAAATTATTAAAATACAAACACCCAACACCCATGTATCCATCACAATATCTGATTATGGAGCTTGAATGCCACACAGCTGCAATTAGAATAGACATTATCCAGTATACACATTATCTAGTACTGTTTCCCACTTTTTCATAAATCCTTTTTCAAATTTTTTACATACAAACCTACTTACAGCTTATCTGCTTTAATATGCAATCATAAAATCACAACTTTATACATTTGGTTGTTTCTGGTTATCTGGAATTATTAATACTGCTATCACAAACATCTGCATTCTCACCACTTCTGGCTCTTTAAATGACTTCCACAGGAAGAAGTCCCAGGAGTGGTATACATTGCCAAATTATTCTCTAAAAAACCTGTTTTGGGGACTCTTTCTCATACAAAATGTTTAAATCCATTTTTATGGCCTATGGCATTCCACAGAAAGGTCTTTGTCAACAATCTCTGTGCATAAGGACATCTGCTTTTCCTTCTGTAAAACTGCCATGTGAGGTTCTATCCTAACCTTCAGAGGAGGTTATATTCTGCTCCTTCCAAGTCGCACAGGTGATTCTACTAACTTTGCTCTGAGTAAGTTTAAACTCTGAGATCCCTTTTCAGTAGTGGTGAGGGCCTAGACTGATACATTCACTTGCTCTTGTCTCATGTACTTTTATGACCAACTGTATGTAACAGAGTAAAAGTGTATGGGGAGAGCCACACAGAGATCAAACAAATGATGTTTGTCTCACTGATACTCTATTCTAGTCAATACAGAGAACTGAACAGAAATATCACTGCAGAACCGAAAACAACTACTAATGTGCAGGGTTCTTTCTTTGGCATAGTGAACTGAATGAACAGAGTTAGTTGAGCACCCATGGAAATTTCTCCTGTAATGGTACCTGTGCTGTTTCTTAACTCCTTCGAGTCTCAAGTGCTATCATGAAAGCAGTGAGTTTAAGTAGATTACCTATAAGGTCCTTTCCACATCAAACAGCCAGTGCTGTTATGAACCTCATAATATTTTGAAGAGGGACCTCCCTGATCATCCAGGGGCTAAGACTCTGTGCTCCCAGTGCAGGGGGGCCTGGGTTTGATCCCCGGTCAGGGAACTAGATCCCACTTGCCACAACTAAAGAGTTCACATGCTGCAACTAAGACCCAGCACAGTCAAATAAATAAATTAATATTAAAAATAATATCACGAGGAATAGTCTTT
The DNA here is from genome assembly GCA_006410935.1 of Redunca redunca. Taxonomy (NCBI): domain Eukaryota; kingdom Metazoa; phylum Chordata; class Mammalia; order Artiodactyla; family Bovidae; genus Redunca; species Redunca redunca. The sequence goes on from SJYQ01008001.1 coordinate 47,589, forward strand.
TACTTGAGATTTAGACACACATCTAAGTTTAAGGAAACAATAGAAAAGTTTACTTACTGAAGACTGGTCTGATAGAGAGGATTTTTCAAACTCCGGAAGGCTTGAGATGATTGTAGTTCTATTGCCTCTTTCAGTAGCTACAAGTTCTATTGATAAACCATCTCCTATAATATGCCAGCTTTTTATAGCCAACTTAAAAGAGAAAGATATGGAAGCAATTATTGCAGCACTAGCATAAAATCTCTAAATGTGATTTAGAATAACAACAGATTTTTCTTACCTCAATTGGATTGCTGTTTATAATGGCAAATAAAATATTACTTGCTTCTGTTGCGCTCAGTATACCAAAATCTATGAAACGTTCTTCTATTTTGGGGGGTAATACAAAGTACTGGAAAGACAGGAAAGAACTAGATTAGATATAAAGTAACACTTATGTAAAAGTAACACTTTAAGAAATAGTAACTATATTAAGGTACACTAAAGTTCCTACATTTTATGTAAATATACACATACATAATACATAATTAAGAACTTTGTTGTTTGGAAGTATTTTGAGTACTAGTTAAGATTAAGTGGAGCCCAGGAGATTTAGGCAAAAAGTCCCCAGTCTCAGCAAACTTCACGCGTTCATGAAAGCAGCTACAAGCCAGTAATCATTTAAGCAGAAGAAATATAGAAGGAGCATCAGTGGTATGATACCGAAGGTCCCTTTGGTTCTAAAGTGCTTATTGATGCTAGGTTTTCGGAGGACCACACTTCTATCTTTTCGCTTGCTTTTCATCTTTTACATCTTTCGATCAGTTTTCTTTCTTTCCCAAACTTCTTTCATGGATTACCCTAAGGACAGCTTTGCTTGGGCTTCCCCCCTACCCTTGGCTTATTTTCTATATTAGAAAGACTGTTTCCTTTCCTGCCGTTATTTAGATGATTATTCCATCCGTGTCTTTCTACCATATTCCCTCTTTCTTATCTGATTCTTCTCTTCAGGCTTGTGTTTTCAGTTTTGGTCACCTCTTCCCTGCATAATTCCCTTTTCACTTGCCCTGTAGTATTTTTTAATTTTTTTTGCTTATTATGTTCCTTCTGCTTAGTTTGTTTTTAGCTTGCCCATGACTGTAACAATTTAAAAGCAAAATCAAGAGGAGTGGACCTGATCTAAACAGAGGTGCAGCTAGAGAAGTCAACTGCGTCCTGAGGAGATATGGCTGCTGGGAGGGTGAACATCTTGGAAGCACAGACTAGGGAGGAATTAGAACAACTTGTTAAGCACAAAAAATAGCAAAACTTAAGTGTCTGCAACACAACTACTTAATAGTAGCTGAAAACAACAAAGATGTGGAGGGAGTTTAAATTTTAAAAGGTAGATAACATACTTACATCTAAAAAACCTGTATATACCCGCACAGGTAAGTGAAACTTAGAGGCATTGGTAATAAGTAAAATATTGTTATCTATGTGCATGGATGATGTGGATGGCATAAAAAATAGAGTAAAAATGTAGCCTGATCCGCTTGGAAGAATTAAGACTGGTTTGCTGAAGTTGTGAACCTAGGGGATGATGGGAGAGAAAAAAAAGCGTGTCAGTACCATTTGCTTGGTAGATGGGTAAAATCAAAAGTATGAGGGGTCAGAAACATACTTTAAACATTGTTTTGGCTTCTTCTGGTAGCAACACATCATGAATGAGGATCGCAAAGCTGAAAGTGTTAGTAAGGTAAATTGGCCTTTCCACAGGATCAGCAGGACTGTCTCGAATATGAAATAATGTTGCAGCATGATCAAATCCCAAATAACTATTTGAAAAAAAAAAAAACAAATCATTTTTATTTTCACATGTTAATTTATAATGCAAGTTCTTTAATGGTGAGTAATAATTTACATTTAGCAGTAAGGACTGTTGTTAGAGAATTAAGACTATAAATATTTTAGTGATTGATCACATGATTTAAAGGAAAACTTATTACAGTGTAATAAAAAGAACTATTTGCTACTACATTATATGTAACCAAACAATGAACATCAAGAATGTACTAACAAAAAAAAGTTTTAAGCTATTAAAAAAAAAAAAACCATGTTTATCATTCAGTTGCAACCAGCTTTGTTAAAACAAGTCCCTACTAAGCTGGACATGGAACTATTACCGGTTAAACTAGAAAATGAACTACATATATTACCTGTTTGTAAAAAGCTATAATTTTAGAACAGTGTTTAATGGGTTTATAAAGGAATAAAAATGATTTTGTTTCAAGTGACAATATACTTTAATAAACAAGCTAGTCATTTGCATGTTACAAAAATAATTACAGAAACGAAATGCTTCAAGTGATTTAAAAATCAGATTCACTTTTCTATTGTATTATGGAATCATTAGGATTTCATTTAAGCCCAAATCATATCATTCCATTTACTTCTTTCTTCTAAAAGTAAAAAAAATAAAATAAAAAATGAACAAAATACAGAANCAGGTAAAATTTAAGGACATCTGTTGCCAACATCCGCTGGATCGTGGAAAAAGCAAGAGAATTCCAGAAAAACATCTATTTCTGTTTTATTGACTATGCCAAAGCCTTTGACTGTGTGGATCACTATAAACTGTGGAAAATTCTGAGAGAGATGGGAATACCAGACCACCTGACCTGCCTCTTGAGAAATCTGTATGCAGGTCAGGAAGCACCAGTTAGAACTGGACATGGAACAATAGACTGGTTCCAATAGGAAAAGGGGTACGTCAAGGCTGTATATTGTCACCCTACTTATTTAACTTATATGCACAGTACATCATGAGAAATGCTGGGCTGGAAGAAACACAAGCTGGAATCAAGATTGCTGGGAGAAATATCAATCACCTCAGATACGCAGATGACACCACCCTGATGGCAGAAAGTGAACAGGAGCTAAAAAGCCTCTTGAGGAAAGTGAAAGAGGAGAGTGAAAAAGTTGGCTTAAAGCTCAACATTCAGAAAACAAAGATCATGGCATCTGGTCCCATCACTTCATGGCAAATAGATGGCGAAACAGTGGAAACAGTGTCAGACTTTATTTTGGGGGGCTCCAAAATCACTGCAGATGGTGACTGCAAACATGAAATTAAAACATGCGTACTCCTTGGAAGAAAAGTTATGACCAACCTAGACAGCATATTCAAAAGCAGAGACATCACTTTGCCAACTAAGGTCCATCTAGTCAAGGCTATGGTTTTTCCAGTAGTCATGTATGGATGTGAGAGTTGGACTGTGAAGAAAGCTGAGCACCGAAGAATGGATACGTTTGAACTGTGGTGTTGGAGAAGACTCTTGAGAGTCCCTTGGACTGCAAGGAGACCCAACCAGTCCATTGCCGGGAGCCAGCGTGAGGAATCTCGCCCATGGCAGAGGTCATGAGGAAGGAAGCCCAACAAAACGCAAAGGCGTGATCTGGCCTCAGGGGTCCCCCCTGAGTTTTCCTGAACATCTACCCCTCAAAACCAGAGTCTGCCTGCCTTATTATACTGTGCTTTCCACTCTTCTGCCTCTAATAGGAATTAACTTAGGGCTCCAGTTAACAGTCTCCTGCATATGAAAGGAATGACTGCTTACAGCCCCCCAACTGCAAGAGGCACAAAGCTTAAAGCATCTTAAAGATACAGAGGCTTTTTCTAAAGAGCTAAAAATTATATTGGTGACGGTTTTCACTGTTGACTCAATGACTGCTGCCAGGCCTCCATATTCTTTATCTTTAGGCACCTGAGGGATATTAATCAATGTAATCAGGATACAGAAATAGGAATATAGTAATTTTGATGTTAGCAACATTAGACTTTTGAGTTAATTAACTTTCTCTTTGTTATAAATCACTGTACTTCTTTCATTGTTATAAATTGTTGTGTCTTTGCTATGTAAGAATGTAACTTTATTTAGGGCTTTCTGAGAGTGGCACCAGACTTTGGGAAGAACAACACAAATAAGTCTTCTGGTTGACAAACCCTTATCAGAAAAGAGCCATAAAATGTTAACTGGCCTTCTGGCTGGAAGATGATGTAAATCACCTAAGACTTGTGTATACAACTAAGTATGCAGAGAAAAAGTCTGGTCTCGATAAGAGTCAGGGCTGCTGACGCTGCATAATTTTATATTATCCACTGATGTCTATGTAGAAAAAAGGGTATAAAAGGCCTTTACAATAGAGGATGGGCCAGTCACTGGACTGGTTTCCCCCGTGTCTTTACTCTATTTTTTGGCTGAATTCCCATCTGGGGCGTGGAGGCTCGCCATGTCTACTTACTTGCCTCAGCTTCTAAGATCCACGAGAGAGGGAGCCCAAGGCAGGGCACCCCCTGCTATTCAAGAGGACGCCTGTGGCCTAACGTAGATGGTGCAAGTTCCTTGTCTTGGAACTTTATTGGTTTTCCACATAAACCAAGTTATTCAGCCTCTTTTCTCCACTAAAATTTTCCTACTACACTATTCTTTCCTAATCTAATCTTATATTTCTAAATAAATGTTTTCCTCGCCTATGCCGTCTCCCCTTTGAATTCCCTGGATCCACCGGGGCAGGACCCCGGCAGTCCATTCTGAAGGAGATCAGCCCTGGGATTTCTTTGGAAGGAATGATGCTAAAGCTGAAACTCCAGTACTTTGGCCACCTCATGCGAAGAGCTGACTCATTGGAAAAGACTCTGATGATGGGAGGGATTGGGGGCAGAAGGGGACGACAGAGGATGAGATGGCTGGATGGCATCACTGACTCGAAGGATGTGAATCTGAGTGAACTCCGGGAGCTGGTGATGGACAGGGAGGCCTGGCGTGCTGCGATTCATGGGGTTGCAGAGTTGGACACGACTGAGCAACTGAACTGAGCTGACCTGTGATTTCTTATTAATTAGCAAGGAAATGTCATACAAAGGTGTTTTAAGACATCTCAAGCAAACTTACTCCATTATTTATATAGCATTAATGTTTTATAAATGTTGAGGAGAACTATATTTTCAAAGTTGCACTATAGACAAGCTGTGTCAGGAAGGCTCGAACCTGGGTATCTTGCTTACTGATGGTGAGGAGCTTTTATTAAGAATTGCTTACTTTAGTGTGTGTGTGTGTGGTCAGTCATGTCAGACTCTTTGTGACACCGTGGACTGTAGCCCATCAGAATCACCTGTCCATGGGATTTTCCAGGCAAGAATACTGGAGCAGTATTGCCATTTCCTTCTCCAGGGGATCTTCCCAAACCACATCTCCCGCATTGGCAGGTGGAATCTTTACCACTGTGCCACCTGGGAAATAGTCTTATATCTTGAAAAACGAAGAGACACTGAATTCACTGAAGGGAGGGAGGCAGGGACCTTTCTAATAATGCACCAGTCTGTAGGTCTGGCATACTATGGAAAAACCTTGGGAAGCTCTCTTAAATACTCAGTTTCCATGGCAGACAGGTTCATCCCCTGGCTGATGAGGCAAGAAGTCCAAGCTATCATCATCTCTCAAGTGGACCACTGCAACAGATTTTTAAACTTCTTCAGTTCATTCTCTAAAATGCAGCTACAGTGACTTTAATTACACATAGATCAAATGATATCACACCCTTGCTTAAAATTCTGTAATTTTCCACTGCCCTTATAGTAAAACCAAAACCCCTCCCATGAGCCCGGGAAACCCTGCTCGACCCTCCAGCCCGTCTTGTTTCAACATTTGCAGCTGCCCCTCAGGTCTTTGCACTTGCTCATCCCTGTGATGGAACACTTGTCCACCAGCTTTGCTTTCCTTATGGGTGCCTGCTTCCTCATTCTTCAGTTATTACCTCAAATGTCAGCTCCCCAGAGACAGCTCTACCTAAACCAACTCCTTCCTTGACTTACATGCCATTCGGTTTATTTCTCAGTTTACAATAATGTTGCATACCTGTTTGTCTGTCTCCCAACTAAAAAAAAATGAGCTCAGTAAGGGCAAGACCTTGGTTCTCTGAGTCCCTGCTGTATCCTCAGCACTCAGCACAAGCTGGGATACAGCTGATACTTACTGAATATTTACTGAATGAGTGGATGAGGGAACGAATGAATGAATGAGGAAATAAATCTACCAAAACACAAGCAAGAGTACAGGCTTCAGATGTTAGAAGAAAACATACACAGGTAGGCACAGATGTATATCTAGGCCAGGTACATGAACCAATAGGTTTTTAATAGGAATACTGAATATAAAATTAAAATGATATAGTCATAAAAACTTGATTGATAAGTATACCTAATATACTTTCATGTAACTTCTGCATTCAATATGCCAGCAAATTTGGAAAACTCAGCAGTGGCCACAGGACTGGAAAAGGTCAGTTTTCATTCTAATCCCAAAGAAAGGCAATGCCAAAGAATGCTCAAACTACCACACAATGGCACTCATCTCACATGCTGGCAAAGTAATCCTCAGAATTCTCCAAGCCAGGCTTCAATAGTATACGAACTGTGAACTTCCTGATGTTCAAGCTGGTTTTAGAAAAGGCAGATGATTGCCAACATCTGTTGGATCATCAAAAAGAGAGTTCCAAAAAAACATCTGCTTTATTGACTATGCCAAAGCCTTTGTGTGGATCACAACAAACTCTGGAAAATTCTTAAAGAGATAGGAATACCAGACCACCTGACCTGCCTCCTGAGAAATCTGAATGCAGGTCACGAAGCAATAGTTAGAACTGGACATGGAACAACAGACTGGTTCCAAATAGGGAAAGGAGTACATCAAGGCTATCTATTGTCACCTTGCTTATTTAACTTATATGTAGAGTACATCATGAGAAACGCTGGGCTGGAAGAAGCACAAGCTAGAATCAAGACTGCCGGGAGAAATATCAATAACCTCAGATACGCAGATGATACCGCCCTTACGGCAGAAAACAAAGAAGAACTAAAGAGCCTCTTGATCCAAGTGAAAGAGAGGAGTTAAAAAGTAGGCTTAAAACTCAACATTCAGAAAACTAAGATCATGGTATCTAGTCTCATCACTTTATGGCAAATAAATGGGAAAACAATGGAAACAGTGACAGACTTTATTTTTTGGATCACTTCAGATGGTGACTGTGGCCAAGACATTAAAAGACGCTTGCTCCTTGGAGGAAAAGTTATGACCAACCTAGACAGCATAATAAAAAGCTGAGACATTACTTTGCCAACAAAGGTCCATCTAGTCAAAGCTACAGTTTTTCCAGTGGTCATGGACGGATGTGAGAGTTGGACTATAAAGAAAGCTGAAAGCCAAAGAATTGATGCTTTTGAACTGTGTTGTTGGAGAAGACTCTTGAGAGCCCCTTGGACTGCAAGGAGATCCAACCAGTCAATCAGTCAACTAGTCAATGTTGAAAGGAAATCAGTCCTGAATATTCACTGGAAGGACTGATGCTGAAGCCAAAACTCCCAATACTTTGACCATCTGATGCAAAAATTGATTCACTGGAAAAGACCCAGATGCTGGGAAAGATTGAAGGCATGAGGAGAAGGGGACGACAGAGAATGAGATGGCTGGATGGCATCACTGATTCAAAGGACATGAGTTTGAGCAAGCTTTGGGAGTTTGTGATGGACAGGGAAGCCTGGCGTGCTGCAGTCCACAGGGTCACAAAGAGTTGGACACGACTGAATAAACTGAACTTTTGCATTTTATATAGCTGAATTCAGTTACTTTAAAAGGTCTGACTCATTTTCCCTATTTGGAAAAGAAGGACCTGTGTATCTTACAGGAGAGTTGCATCAAATAAGATAATCCATGTATAGAACTTAGCATAGAGCCTAACTCATGGTAAGAGAAAAAATGTTCACTTACAATGTATTCTAAGACTCCTCAATAAAAGAGAAAAGTAGAAATGTGGGCCTATTTATACTTATATTTAATTACTATAAATGAATTAAATAGTAAGTTTTTTCATTCACATTCTTAGAATTGCTGATTTCATTTTTCTAGAAAATGTTTATTTATATTTCAAGACATTTGGGTCCATTCATTGTATGTACAAAGTTAGACCAGAATGTGTGGGCTAAGAAAAGGCACTTTCCCAACAAACGTCTGAAGTGAAATGAAATTCACTGAGTTGTGTCCCACTCTTGGTGACCCCATGGACTGTACCCAGCCAGGCTCCTCTGTTCATGGAATTCTCCAGGCAAGAATACTGACTCTGGGTCTTCTGCACTGCAGGCAGATTCTTTTACCATTTGAGCCACCAGGGAAGCCCCCAAGCCTGTCCATATGGAGACAGGACTTCAGGCCTGAAATCTGCCCAACAAGCATGAGAGCTCCTGCTCTGTGTGAGACAATCCACACAGGATCAAAGAAACCAGTAAGAGACAGACAGCAGGCAGAACACACACAAATAATAATTATCTGATGTCTCAAATTGAGGCAACAGCAGGCCATCCACCCACAGCCAGAAGTCTGACCTATACGCACGTGCACGACTGACTTTAAAGGGGACTCCTAGCATGAAGCCAGATGATTGTGAGTTTCAGGAGGTTCTGCAGAGGCCAGGCCTCTAGCATGCGGGCAGGAAAGGGAGGTGTGCGCACAGCATCACACATGTGGTAACTGCACTCCTTGCTGCCAGTCAGGCTCCAGAAGAAATTCTGGACCCAGAAGTTCAGAGAACAAAAGCAGGTTGTAGCCAAAGCAACCTGGATAGACTGAGCGGAAAGAGTCACATCCCATGACGGAGGAAACTCTGATACACTAAACTGGAAAAGTCTGAACAAAAAGAATCACAACTCCGAGTATAAACTGAGATTCTGAAATGTTATAATAGAGTGGTGATTCTTAGGCCTTTTCATTTCACTGGTAAAACCCAAAATGTGTGACTGTGTGTGTAAGGAAGTCTAACTTTTTATTTTTGCAAATGTGAGAATGTTGGGGATGAGGGGAACAAGGATAAATTCCTACTCTCTTCTACTTTTATTCATAAAACAAAGGGTAGTTTAATGTTGAACAAAAAAATAATAGAGGAATTTAACAAAACCAAAGGTTGGTCCTCTGAAAGGGTCAACAAAACTGACAAACCTTTAGCGAGACTGACTGAAAATTTTTTTTAAATAGAGAGGAGACTACAATTGCTAAAATCAAGAATGGAAGATGGACCATTACTATCTACCTCACAGAAAATTAAAGTATTACAAGTAAACACTGAACAATGGTATGCCAACAAATTAGGTAACTTAGATGAAATGAAAAAATACCTAGAAAGACAGAAGCTACTGACACTGGCTCCAGAAGAAATAGAAAATCTGAATAGGCCTATAGCAAGCAAAGAGACTGAATTAATAATTTTAAAACATCCCATGAACAAAAGTTTAGGTCTAGATGACTTCACTAGTGAATTCTACCAAATATTTAAAGAAGAATTAGCACCAATCCTTTGCAAACTCTCCCCAAAAACAGAAGAGGAAAGAATACTTTCCCACTCATTCTATTAAAAAAAAATCCAAACAATTCTCCCCAACTATATATTACCTTTATTTATAAAACAACAAATATTTTAATGTCAAAGAAGTAAGTATATTATCTCAGAATGGTCCTTATCCAGAAAGGGTGTTTGTAACTTCACATTAATTATGTTAACACATACACACACTCATATTTTTATAAACATTTACATTGCTAATTTTTCTATAGACTCGTGAAAACTTCAAGACAGATTAAAGAGCCAAAAATAATCCCTAACCTCTCAATATAGCAACAACAGTCAGCATTATGTTTGTTTGTTTTTTTAAAGAAAAATACATTATCAGGTTGGCAGGGTCAAAGGAGCTGTTCCTTGTCATCTATGGAAGGGTCCCGGCCCTTGAAGACCTCCCTGAGGAGCAGAGGCATGAACCCCAGTATACTTAGCAGGTCTAACACTGGAGTGGCAGGAACCTCAGGCTGGGGTAGTTTTAGCTCCACTGTATCCTAGGGGAAGCTCTTTGCAGACTCCCTTCCCCTAACTCACTCCCAATTCTCCTACCAAGCAAGAAATACTAGGTCACATGTCTGACAGGATACTGCTTTATCTACAACTCTCCCAGTAAGCAAGGACACTGTGCATTAAAATGTGGCTGCCTGGGGTGACCATCTCTCCCATTACTTGGGGACTGCATACCCTCTTCTCCTTGGTCTCTACTCCACCAGTTAGTTGGTAGAAAATTCTGGGTTTGGGTGGAAATAGACAATAGTCTCTAAGTCTCAAAGCCCATCTGATCTATCTCACTTTTATCAGAGTTCTCTGAATATAGGTTTTCTGACATCAGCACAGGTTATAATAAAAATATGCTTTCCTTTTCCATTATTCTCTGTGTAACTTGGGGACTTCACCTCAGGTGAGGTCATGGGCTAAAGCAAAATCCGGATACTCTAGCTCCCTCAAACCATCGCATGGCATGCCAATTCCACTACAAGGCATCGAAGCCACTTGTTCCACGTGTATGCGTGAGACAGTGAGAGGACCCAGGGTGCTACTGAGGATAACTATGGCAGATGCTAGTCAGAAGGGGCCCCTGTGTCACAGGTTAACAGCACTCGACCACCACCTATCACATCTCTCTGCTTCCTGATTTCCCCTTCCAACTCATCTGAATCTTATATCTCTTTTTTACTTAACCATACCTTAAGTCTAACAACCTATTTTTCTTTATACACAGCACACAGATCCTAGGATTCATCAGAATCCAGGCCTAAATAGGAACCTCATGAACTCTAGTACAGAGTCCTTGGAGAAGACTGTTCACATGCCCTTCTCATCCTTAAAATCTGATCAGACAGGGAGAACAGGTTTCCTATACTCTATTTGAACCAAAGTGTCACCAGGTCACCACAAAACAGATATCCTTTAGATCAGGAGTTTATTTCGTAACTTTGTTATAAGTTTAAAAACAAAGAATATATAAATTAGGAAAAAATATAAGCAAAAACTTACTGTTATTGGTACATCTTTTGTTCCTGAATTTAATAAATGAAGATTTAAAACTTTTGGTAGATCTGTTAAAATTGAGGAAAAGAAACATTTCTTAAAGTGGTATGTTTTCTATAACAAGTTAGAATCTTTCTCTTGTATCAGTTTAAATATATTTTAGAATGTGAAGTAGAATGACAATCACATTTATAAAAGGAATGTGACAATCACATTCCTAGACAGGAACTGCCTTACTTTTAAGGACAGTGAGTACTATAAGAACTAAACAATCAGATCAAAAAACAAATTGACATCATCATCAGTCTTTTAGTTTTCCAGCAAAGCACAATGAAGCAATTCATAAAGTACAATATGAAATTATTATATTAAAACCAAATCTAACCTTCAAGACTGGGTCTTCAATCCTAAACAACAAAATTTCAATTACATATGGCCCCACAGGAGAAAGCCTGTAATTACATGCCTTCATTTTTATTTTAATAAATCCTCTTTGGTTATTTTCAATTTTAGAATTTGCATTCGTTCTCTGACCTCAGGGACTGATTTCTAACATTACATTATTATAATGCAACTGAATTAATCCATATCTAAACAAAAATTCAGAAGTAAATCTTTTTATTTCCTTTATTTTACAATTAAAAGATTTAGCATAACTACATAGGTGAGAAACTGGATTAAGAAACTACTTTCTGTCTCAATCTTCCATTTAGAAGACTTAAGTTATCCAAGATACTGTTTTCCCTTCTGGTAAGCAATGGCATCCCTCAGAAGAATGGGGTGTAAACCCCTAAAGGCTCTGACTTCCCAGAAGACTTCTACAAGATCATGTAATACACTGAGAAATAACTTTCAAAGCTGAACTAATTACAGAGGAGTTAAAGGAGAGCATTTAGCGATGAATACAGGGATTTTTTAAAAAGACTTATAATGACACTGTCTCTTTTTTTTACCTTGTGTTCGCAGTGTGCCAAAATCTAACATTTCAGTTGAGGAATAAATTCCAGGAGCTTGGAAAAAAGAAGAGTAAACAATTATATTTCATTTTGCCAGAGTAAGATATGCCGAAGACAAACTACGCTCCTTTAGTTACCCACTCACCTGTTGTAACTTCCACTTCAACTGGAAGGATGATAAACTCTGTGCTGTCTGAAGCATTTGTCTTTATTCTTATGAAAGCTGTATGATTATCTGCTTCTCTAGATGAAAAACTGGCTCTCATCACTCCCTTGGTTTCATAAGGAGGAATTTCCTGACAAGTTAACAGACCAGAATGAAGCAAAACCACTACAGCGTATTGAATAAGATGACATCACCTAGAAGACGCATTATTCTTTTATATAGAAAAAAATACTGTCAATCAAACAAACACATTCATTTCACTGATTATACTGCACAGCCCAGTTTTGGAGGGTGTTAAATGATAAACACATGTGTATCTTAAAATTGATGAAGTTTGGTATATAAAATTGAACAAAACAAAAAAGAGGTAAAATTATATGAAAACAAATTGTCAGCTGCAAAGTCATTGTTAAAAGGTAGAGTCCAATTTTTTTGCTGTATTGGTGTGCTTGTTTAGAGGATTTCAGTCCAAATCCTCTACAGTAAACACATCACCATCAAAGAGAAACCACTTTTCTAGAAGTTCACAGGATTCTCTTTAAATGATAACTAAGGGAACACAGACTTGGCTCTCCTTTCGTTTAAAACGTAACAGAACAAGCTTCCCAAGCAAATCCACAGTTCAACAAATGTGTTCAGTAATGCTCTTAGCACGTAAAGCAGCGTAACTTTTTTTGTAAAGTAAAATAAAGTTAAAATAAAAATTAAAAAAAAATAACTTTTTAGGTTCGTAAAAACATACATATATACTAGAAGGAAGAGAACACAGCATATACACTAGAAGGAAGAATCACTGGAAAAAAAAATTTTTTTTTGAGGTACAAATCTTTTCTTGGTTTTATAATAAACTGGCTTCACTGGACAGAGTTCCAGAGTTTCTCTGCACACACTTTTTGGCCTATCTTAGGAAATCCCTGTGGTTCAGAATGTACTGGTCTTCATTTGCCCCCATTCTCTTAACTTTCTAGACTCAAAGTAGAAAAGAGGTGACTGGAACCCTCTCGGGGCCATGAGAAACGGATCGCCCACACCCCCATCTCCAGGAGCTGACTGGTCTCTGGGTTTTGCTCACTGAAACAGGCTGGGAGTGAGGTCAACGCCAGCTGCCTTCTCTAGGCCAATCTTACTCTATATTTGTAGGAATAAGAATCACTATTTTTTCCTGTAGCTGCTAAGAATATTAAAACAATTTTCCATGTCTGCTACATTACAGTTCTTAACTAGAAATCTGAATTCTCTCATGTTTATTAGAATCCACTTCAGCGTGTGTGCCAAGTTGCTTCAGTCGTGTCCAACTCTTTGTGACTCTGTGAACCGTATCTGCCAGTCTCCTTTGTCCATGGGATTCTCCAGGTAAAAACACTGGAGTGAGTTGCCATGTCCTCCTCCGGGGGATTTTCCCAACCCAGGGATGGAACCTGCGTTTCTTATGTCCCCTGCATTGGCAGCCGGGTTCTTTACCACTAGCGCCACCTGGGAAGCCCAGCACAGTAAATTCTCAGTTCTTCTATTTAGAATTATAACACGAATTTAATACCTTATAATTAATTCTATAAAGCACTGCTTTATACACAATTTCTCCCAAAGTCTTTTCAAACAAAATCATAATTTCCAGGCAAAACACTTTTGTGAAAGGATATAAAAAGGCTGTCCATTACATACCTTTCTATTAGCTAGACTGTTTTTATGTCTTAGGAGTTAACTTAGTCACTGACAATTTGGTTTCTAAATGTTCAAGTTAACATTCTAAAAAATGTCCCCTGCACATCCCTTCCTTCCCTGGTCAGATGACAGAATCAAGAGGTGGTGTGTTTTTAAATTAACAGAGCAATTAACATAGATCAGAACTTACTCATGTGGTCAAGTCTACGTGTCTTCAATTATGGATAAAAGCAGTGATTTTGGCGACAAGCATTGCATGTTCTATGCCTTTCCCTTCTCTGATTAAAGCTGAGTAGGCAACATTAATGGAGAAGGCAGTGGCGCCCCACTCCAGTACTCTTGCCTGGAAAATCCCATGGACGGAGGAGCCTGGTAATGGGGTCACTAAGAGTTGGACACAACTGAGCGACTTCACTTTCACTTCTCACTTTCATGCACTGGAGAAGGAAATGGCAACCCACTCCAGTGTTCTTGCCTGGAGACTCCCAGGGACGGGGGAGCCTGGTGGGCTGCCATCTCTGGGGTCGCACAGAGTCGGACACGACTGAAGTGATTTAGCAGCAGCAGACAACATTAAAGAATAAAAGCACTCCTCCTATGGCAGCAACCTTTGCAAATTAGGTAATCGCTACATATTCATTAATCTGGTTAATATTTGCTAATATTCTCCAAGAGAAAGTGGTTCTCTCACCACTTACACAAACTACTGATACATCTTCAACAGCATTAAACGTGGATGTATTGAGAGATCACCTAAGAATTTAGTTTCTAAGTCATCACAAGGGCCTATGTTCCCTTTGCAAACGCCATCTCCACTATCAATAAGTTTGAATGTTCAATTATGTACCTTCAAAAATACCATGAATCCCTTCCACAATTTTTTTTTCAGTTTTAGTGTAAAGCATATTATAAATGATTAGATTCAAAGACAGCTTTACCAATATTATTCTGCAGAAGAATAGTTAAAATCTCTTCCTTTCCACACAGGGGGTTAAAGGTTCTGCCAATTTTGTTCACTGCTCTTTCCAAAAATGATTAATACCACTCTACTACTCTCTCAGTCTCTCAAGTTTTCAAATACATTTGATACACATTTAACGCTAAGACAGTAACTATGGAAACATCATCCGTATTTCTTTGGGTGAGGAACAGTTACGTGTTTTCTGGTGCATGTAAGGAAATAACTGGTTTCAAGCGATCTCACGCAAGAACATGTCTGCACTCACCCACAGTTTCCTGGTGCCTCCCTGCTGCCCTGTGGGAAGTTCAAGGTGAAGGTCTCCTCCACTAGAGTACATTTCTACAACCTGAGACAGAAGAGTACACGATGGTTAAGTTAAAATCATATTCTCGATGCAAGTGATTTGCTGTTATGCAGAAATGTTTGATGGCTTAATTGCATCTATCAGAAAAAAATTTAAAAGATGCCTATAGATACAGAGGATAAGTACTGGTAGGATAAGTATGGTGTCACAGCATCAGAGGTAGTGCCCATATGTATAAGCAATGGTGCAATATTTAATTAAAACAGGTAGCTTTGAAATATCAAACTCAGAAATAGTGTAGCTGTTTCAGAGACTGGATTTTAGAAAATCCATCTGGAGGACGTACATTTTTGTATTTTCCCAAGGAAACAGTTTCTGGAAAGGATCAAATTTTGGAAACACACATTTTGTATTTCTTACAGTAATGCAAGTTCTTCCTTATTCACACATCTACAACAAGACCCAGGAGCAGATCTAGTAACTACTGTAACTGTGACACGTGGTCTGTTGTGTCTGACTCTTTGTGACCACATGGACTGCAGCCTACCTGCCAGGCTCCTCTGTCCATGGATTTCCCAGGCAAGAATACTGGAGTGGGCTGTCATTTCCTACCCCAGGGTGTACTCCCGACCCAGGGACCGAACCTGTGTCTCCTGCATTGGCAGGCAGATTGCTTACCATCGAGCCACCTGGGAAACCCTAACTGTGACATAGTGAAGAGCATATCGTATCGATAGGCAACAGTATCAATGCAGGATGAAAGTATCTGATGTCTTCTGGGAGCAAAATCACAGGTACTATTAATATGAGATATTAATGGGTGTAGGCTTGTACCTACAGCCATTTTTTTTTTTAGCTAATTAATTTCTTAAATTTTTTTTTTCTTTTTACAGTGTTGCATTGGTTTCTGCCATACAACAATGCAAATCAGCCATAACAACACATATTTTTAAAAATCAGCTGTACTGAGGTATGATTCAAGTACAATAAAACTCTACATTTTGAAAGTGTACAACGAGATAGATTCTGATATGTACATGAAGATGGAATGAAGCTACCATCACAATTATGATATTAAATAAACCCTTTACCTCCCAAAGTTTCCTCACAGCCTCTGCAATCCACCTGCCAATCTCTGCCCTTTCTCATCCCCAGGCACCGCTGAGCTGCTCTTGGCCAACTCAAAATTAGTCTGTTTTTTAGCATTTTATATAAATGGTAGCATACACTGTATACTCTTATGTCTGGTTGCTTCTATTCAGTGTAATTATCTTGAGATCTATTACATGGGTTTTTTTTACTAACAGTTCATTTCTTTTTTTATTTTATGGATATGCCACAATTCTAGATCCATTCACTTGCTGATGAACATCTGGGTGGTTTCCAGTTTTTTGGTCATTACAGATAAAGCTCTTAGGAACACCACGTTTTTGTGTGGACATCTGCTTTCTTTCTCTTGGGTAAACAGCAAGGAACAGAAGGGTCATATGCCTCTTTGCTCATATAAAAAAAAAAGGAGCCTTTTGTTTAAAGGAAGGTTATCCTACCTCTTAAAAATAAAGAATATATTTAATTAAATGCAAACCTGGGGTGAAGAATGAGAATGGGTGGAAAACCTTGTCTTTATCACAAACCACGAGTACATAAAAAAGGACAAAGCAGGACAAACAGCAACACTTCAGTATATGCTTAAAGACTTTTGCTTTTGGTGTGTGCTGTTGTTACAGTAATGATTTACTCAAGACTAGGGAGGTAAGGTCCTGCCTGCGCATTGTTACTTGCCTTCCAGTGTATTACTGTTCCCCTTCAGTACTGACTGTGCTAACAGGAACAGCACCCTAGCTGATGGGGTGACTTACAGGGCTTTTTCTGTAAAACCAGAACACACCGTGTGTCATTCCATTTAGAAATCTTCCAAGGTATTAAGGAAACAAGCCTAACAATGTTTGAAAACAAGATTAAAAGGTTGAGTCCTGACAAGAGGGGAGGGAATATGGAAACAGGGACAGATAAAGGCTAAATTATAAAATCAAAGGGAAGATAATGTTAAAACTAGAACAACAGACTCCTGACTTTCAGTCCACTGCTAGCTATTTCTAATTTAATCAAGTTTAGGGGAAAAAGGACGCCAATAATATACACAAATGATAATTTATGTAAAAAAAAAAACCCACGAGGAACATTAATTTCAGTGTGCCCCCGTATCTGTACACAGGCACACAGAGAAAGGCCCGAGGAGACACACCGAGGTTACTTGAAGGTTATCAGTGGGGAAGGGTTCCAGGCAGGAGCTGTGATAACAACAGTTATCAGTTACATGTTGTTATTTACATTTAAATCACTGGATATAAAACTGAAGGTTCAGGCCCTCAGCCACCCTGGCCACAAGTTCACGTGCTCAGCAGCCCCAGTGGCTGGTGGTTCCAGTACTGGACAGAGCAGATACAGAATGCTCCCACTGCACCAGAAAGTTCTGCTGGACAGTAATGGACTGGAAGGCAGCAAGTTCAAGGGGACTTCTGCCTCACACATGTGAACTGGTAATAGTTTTCAGTGAGAACATACTTGTGTGCTAGTGTTGTATAAAGAACAAATGAGGTGTGATTTCTTGCTTTACAATACTTTCTTAAACTTGAGGACAAGTTCACGACACACAGGACTATCGGGTTAAGGGTTTCTTCCACACAACCTTCCAGTTTTAAAAGCAATTAAGTCACCGGAATGTGGTAGGACAGTGACTATAGTTAATAATAACACTGTAGCTGCACATTTGAAAGTTAATAAAAGAGCAGATCTTAAAATTTCTCATCATAAGAAAAAAAATTTTTGTAATTATGTGTGGTGATATTGCTAACGAGACTTACTGTGGTGATCATTCTGTGATATATACAGATACTGAATCACTATGCTGTACACCTGAAATTAACACAGCGTTATATGGCAATTACACCTCAAGTAAACAGTGTCCATCAGGAAGGGACTTGGAGTTTTTCTCTCAAAAACAAAAATAAAACTGCTTTCCAGAGACAATCTATTGGTTCTTCTTTTTTTTTGACAGGATCCTGTGGCATGTGGGATCTTGGTTCCCAGGCCAGGGATCCAACCAGTGCCCCTGCATTGGAAGCTGTGTCCCAACCACTGAACTTCCAGGGAGATCCCAATCTACTGGTTCTGAGAGCAACCCTGGCTTTCCATCTGCTCTCCCGTGTGTTGATGAAAAGTGCACTGAGATAAATACTGAACTGAAATGTTACATGACTGGAAAAGGACTAGACAAGCCAAGGAAAAAAATTCAATATTGAATTCAGAGAGAGTTGTTCTCGAAGGTAGTCTGATGACTCAAAAGGCTGAGGAGCAAAGACACAGACTGTAAGGCTACTTAAGTATTATAACTAGGCTGGCCAACATCTGCTGAGTCTGTAACCTCCATCTTTCCCAGCAGAAAGCAAGACCCTCAGTCCGCGGTGGGGCAACCATGGAGGCGGTATATCCCTGGGGCTCTGTAACACTGCTGCTGCACTGTGTGTCAGCTCATACAGCAGGGCCTGAGAGAATGAGAGGACAATTCTTATTTCTTGGACTCAAAAACAGTCAAGAAAAAGCAGCAAGAATTTAGGAGGCTTCTGTATAGTTTTGTGATAAAAGTTAGCTGAAACAGGGAAAGTACACCATTCCCCAAAGCAGCAAAAGGATATAAATGAAGACTGATGATGGAGAGGAACTCTTTCTCACTTGTAAAAGCAGGAGACAAAGCACGTTCCTCTTTCACGATGAAGATACCCAACTACATATAACTAGAATTTGGGGGGAGTGTTTTCATCAATGGCTATCCTTACCCAATGGCAGCTGAGTTTGCAGGGAGCCCTTTCTTGCTACCTCAGCATACAATTTCCAGACATTTCACAAACCCAGATCTGAATATCTCATTGTATTCTTCCTTGTTTTCCTCTTCACCGTTTATGAGCCTTTCTACCAGGGAGTGCTAGGATGACAAAACCCACTTTCATCGTCAAAGCTCAGCGGCTCACAC
Organism: Redunca redunca; assembly: GCA_006410935.1. Taxonomy (NCBI): domain Eukaryota; kingdom Metazoa; phylum Chordata; class Mammalia; order Artiodactyla; family Bovidae; genus Redunca; species Redunca redunca. Next base: position 66,558 of record SJYQ01008001.1, read on the forward strand.
AACACACAGTGCTTATTCTCCACCTGCTATTTTCAAGCTACATGCTCAGTTCTTCAGGGTTGGTCCTGAAGAACTCCATGGGCCCTGGGAGTAAACATTATTCTGCAAATTATCCACATATCCTTCCACACAGATAACACAGCTAGAAGCTACAATGGCAACAAATGTCCGTGGCTAGAAGTCACTGGGGAGCTGGGGTGGGGATCTGAGGAAATACCTGAAGGAGCAACACCAGCCACTCCCACCGTGTTAGAGACAAGGGCTGAGTGAGGAGGGATTTCAAAGGTGGAAATATGATTACTGAAAGACTGGGTAAGAAAAGGAGTTGGATTTTTCAAAGTAAAAAAATAAGTTGGCTTTTAACCAATGGTTCTATGTTATCCTTTCTTTGGATTTTAATTTCCAGGCTGCCATCACCCAAAATTTAGTATTACTAGAAATAAATACAAATAGTGGATTTAAAATTTTAAACTGGGCCAGAAGGAGCTCAAGCAAGAAAAGTAGGGGCCTCATATAGATGAAAACTCTCCTTAAATTAAATGTAGAGCCACTTAAAACTAATACCAGAGAAACCAGTCATTTAAAAAATGGTTCCCAAAATTCAATAACCAGACTGATATAATCTCAGACTACCAGCAGCATTAAAAGAATATCTTGCTTCAGTACTACATACTGGCATACATTTTAAAAACCTGTTTTAGGTAATCTAAAAACTGTAAAAGACTGAGATTTCACGCTAAGCATTAATTTCCACTGAAGTGAAACACGTTAAAAAGTCACTGTCATAAACTCACCTGTAAAGGCTCACTGTGAGGATTGTGTATGTTTATTATAGGTGAGAAACTGCTATTCACAGGGACTCTGGCCCCAAGGAATGGCCTCAATCGGTATGGATTTGGAACTCCAACACCAAATACCTGTTTTGATGTGGGAAAAAAAAAAGCAATGAGTAGCTTTTATAGTTTTAGATAACATTTTTAGAGTTACAACTGATTGATTTAGGGAAAACTGGTGAGTTTACTTATGGCAAAATCTTAATTCTTTTAAAAAGGACATGTAGTTTCTGTACTTATCAGTTGATATGAGATACACATATATCTCAAGAATATATATATATTCATATTTATATACATATCTCTAAATAACATACATATACATTTGGAATGATTTCTATAATATATTAGAAGTTAAACTGCTAGCAGTCCTTCATGAAGTCATGGAGAGACAAAAGATGAAGAAGAGAGAATCCTAAGATTTCCCTGTTTCAATCACCTGAAGATGGCTCTAGGGCCCAGACAATCTCTTAAGGACCAAGCCCAGTCCCAGGTCACTCCTACATAGGAATGTGGGCTGACCAACAGGGTGAGCCAGTCACTCAAATGACAAACACTTACTAAGTGCCTACGATGTGCTGGGCACAAGCATGTACAGTTGTGGATAAGTCAACAGTGAACAAGATGCATACTGTGCCTGTCCGTAAGGAACTTAAATCCCAGTATGAGGGGCAGACGGCAATAAAAAGGGTTTTAAAAAAGGATAATGTGGTACAGAGCAGCTAGCTGGAGCGAGGACAGGAAAATTCTTTCAGAGAGGGTGGCCAGGAAGGTGACGTGAGCTGATGTCACCTGAAAGATGAGAAGAAGCAACAGTGACTCTTCAGCAAGGGGAAGTATACATGCAAAGGGCTGGAGGCAGGAAAAGGCCTGGCTTGTTGGGAGACAAAGAAAAAGATGAAAACCATGGTCAAATGGGATGAGACGGGAGAGCTAATATGGGAGTCAGATCCTTAGAGCCTTGCTGGCTTTGCTCAGAAGCGTGCATTTTGCTCTAAGAGCAAAGCAAAGCGTCAACGCATCAAGATTTACATGAGGGGATGACTGGATGTGGTTTATGTTCAGAGAAGATCATCATGGCTACAGCATGGACAGTGGACTGTGGCAGGGGCTGTGGAGGAGAGGAAAGACAGTCAGGAGGCTGTGTGTCACCCAGGGAAAGGGAGGGCCGGTCGGCCTGGGAGACAGCAGTGGCGTTGGAGAGGAGAGACATTTAAGAACAAGACGTGGTGAGAGACAGGTGTGGGGAGGTGAAGATGTGCGCAGTGAGGCGCACCCTGAGAACAACCCGGCCACGACCTCAGGTCGCCCAAGGTCAGTTGGGGGTGCCTCTGGAGGGCACAGGTCTTTCCAGTCTCATGGAGCTCTTTTCATTTACTTAACAAATATATGCCAAGTGCTCTGTACAGCCTGTCAAAGTCACTCATCCATACAGGCTTCCAAAGTTTACTGAATGCCTATCAAATGACTATTAAAGACTTACCATAAATAAGCACAAGATATGATGTCTGACTAATATGAATGTTTACTCTGACAGTGATTTCCAAAATACATAAATAATTTACAAAATACATGAAGCATTCTGGGTAGCTGAGAAGAAATGTTCAAAAACAAGCATAAAAACTATAAAGTAAGATATTAGCTGAGGAAGGATCTGAGTTCCATGGGCAGTACAGCTCAGTGGTTAATAGGATGGTCTTTGTAGCTATAAAGACATGGATTTGAATCCCTGCTCAACAACTTACTGGTAGCATAAGTGTAATTGTTTACCCTTTCTAAACTTCACCTTCTTCATCTAAAAAAGTGAGGACAGTATCTGTAACGCAGACAGAAGTGCACATAAAGTGTGTAGAACAGTGCCAAATAAATTATTTCTTTGTAATCTTGCTATATAAAAAATTGATTAAAAAAACACTTTCTTTAATAATCCAAAGAATGATTGTACATATAGAGTGTTAGTTGCTCAGTCGTTTCCGACTCTTTTCAACCCCATGGACTGTAGCCCGACAGGCTCCTCTGCCCATGGGATTTCCCAGGCAAGAATACTGGAGTGGGTTGCCCCTCCTTTCTCCACGGGATCTTCCTGACCCAGGGATTGAACCTGGGTCTCCTGCATTGCAGGCAGTTTCTCTACCAATTGAGCCACCAGGGAAGATGAAAAATTTAAACAATATAATTACCAAAGAAAAACAGGCACACATCTTTTAATCCTGAAACTGTTATCACTTCATAAGTGTGCAAAAAGTAAAAATTTTAAAAAATCTAAAAAAATAAAAATAAAAAAATAAAAAAATCTAGAGGCACTGTGAAAATATTTTTAACTGTTCTTCTGCCAACCAATCTTATATTAAGCTTATAAAAGCTGTAGCTTTTAAAGATCATTTGTTCAGTCTGGCTTGCATAGGGATATTCACAAATGCAGTTATAAAGTATAAAAATGCTCTAACTCTAAACTCTTACATTTTCCCTGATCATGAGTTTTTGAAAAGAGTTCTCAAGATGTTGTCGTATGATAGGATGAAGATGAAAACTGTATTTTATAAATAATAAAGATTTCATTCTGATTCTTACCTGGTAAGTGAATACCCCATGATTAGATGTATTAATAAATAAAGTATTTTCTACATTTCCCACTACTCTTGCAAGAAAAACTACATCAAATGATGTATTTCCTCCTGGAAGAATTTTCTGAAAAAGAAAGGTAGTAAAATAAATTAGTAAAAAAAAAAAAAGTATCAGATCATAGCAACTATGTGTAGACAGCTAAAGTTCTCTAAAACATCTTAGAATCATTTCCATAAAGTAGCTTTTTCCTCCCCAAAGTTTACGTTTTAAATTAGCCAAACTATTTTGCAATGGAAAAAATGATGTCTTCATATCAGCTTTCACATATCTTTGTCAATCACAATTCTAAAACCCTGTACAACAGATGGTTCCTTTGGATTCTGTTCATTCAGTAATCGTCAGGCTGGAATGAAGTGCCTAACTACAGGCTCTTTCAACATCAGACGATCAAGGAGGAAATGAGCTGAAGCCGAGCTTTTTATATAGATGTTCTACTCTACTCCTAAGCAGCCACTTGTACTATTCTAATAAGTAAACAAGCCCAGCCTCAACCCTTTGAGCTCTGTCACCCATTCACACAAGGCACAAAAAGTGCCAGCAACGTACATTATAAAAGAAAGGAGAGGAGAGGAGACCCCTCCTCTGACCTTCAGCAAACTGAGAATGTCACTGTGGTTTGCAAATAAAAATTTTATTACAGCAGACGATAGGGCTGCTTCACAAAGTCTCCAAGACTGTGAATGCAGTTCTGCCTGCAATGAAGCCTGCACTTTAATATGCAAAGTCCTTAACTTCTCTCACTCTGCCTCTGTGGCTAGAACTCTAAATGCTCCCAAATTATAGCTTAAAATCTATGGCACTGAGACTTCTGTCTTCTGCTTTGGATGTAGAAACCTGGGAAGAAAATGTTTCCTGTATTACAAAATAAAAAATCATCTGAAAAGTGGTAACCTTTCTTGTGTATCAACCAGCCCCCAATTTAAGGAAAGACAAACACCTTCAAGAAGAGATGGGAACATAAGTAAGGCAGATAATGGGAAGAAGATGAGGTTAGCATTCAAGACAGTAAAATGAATTCAGCTAAAATTTTTATGCATTGCTAAACATTGAGTGTGGGCTACACAACACGGTACATAGACGCTTTGGAGTTTGTAGATGCAGATGGAGGCCACACTTGCCGAAAATCAGTAACAGGAAGATATATGGCAAACCCCTAAGCAGTTTGAAGTGAAACAATACACTTCTAAATAACCCACTGGTTAAAGTAGTAGTCACAAAGGAAATTTTAAAACATTCAAAGTCAACTGGAAATGAAAACACAGCATATCAAAATTTGTGAGCTGAGCTAAAGGAAATACTCGGAAGGAAAATTATAGCATTACACGCTTATCTTGAAAAGAAATGTCTCAAATCAATAATCTATGTTTCCACCCTGAAATACTAGAAAAAGAATAAATTAAACCCAAAATAAGCAAAAGAAGACTAAAACAGTCAAGAGCTGAAAATAATGGAATAGAAAATGGAAAAATCAGGAAAACCGAGAGCTGATGCTTCAAACAGGTCTACAAAATTGATAAAACCCCAGAGAGAATGACCAAGAGTAAAAAGGAAGATGAAGCTTTTACTTCACGATGTCATTTATATCCTAGGGGGAAAAGAAACCTGGATACAAGAGTACAGGTTCTCTGACAGTTCCCAATATCCAATCAGCTCTTTATTACTTAAAGACTTGAAAACTGGACACAACGGAGGAAGGAGAGGAAGGGATGAATTGAGATATATACATTACCGTATGTGAAACAGCCAGCCAGCAGGGATCTCCTGTATGACACAGGGTGCTCACACTTGCTGCTCTGAGGCAACCCAGAGGGGTGGGATGGGGTGGAAGGCTGAGGGAGGCTCAAGAGAACACGTGCATATCTACGGCTGATTTGGATGATATATGGCAGAAACCAACACAATATTGTAAACCAATTATCCTTCAACTAAAGAAAAAAAAAGATGCCTCAAGAAACACACAGAACAATAATTTCCTTTTTTTTTTTTTTTTTTCCATTTTCTAAATAACAGGGAAAATCTACTTCCAAAAGACACTTAAGGATGTAACAAAATGGTGATGAAACAGAACAATAAACTCAGGCTCAGGAATGTAATCTTCCTGTAAAAATTAATCAGATTTGCTGCAATTTATCTTTTTGTTCCCTTTGCTGCAAACTTTAAAATAAATTTAGTATGACTAAAGAAAAAAGAAAACAGTAGGAAAAGGTAATGAAGGCAGCATAACGTGTGCTAACTTCGGTTTTAAATTATTTGCAGTGAAGTTTTTCATCTTTGTGCCACATCAGTCCCTGACCACCTGCTCCCTTGGTGATCTCACCTAGGTCTGGGCTTCCCATCTTTACCGGTGACGCCTACACTTCTTTTTTTCTTCAGATTTCTTATTTTATTTTAATTGGAAAAACTCAAACCAGAATGTGAAAACAAACCAGCAAATGAAAGCCTCTGAGCAGTCCTCCCTCCAGTGCGTGCTGCTCCTCTTCCTTTGAGAGCGGTCGCTGCGCGGGGGAGAGGGGGTCACTGGTAAGCTACTTTTTTTTTAATTAATTTTTTTTATTGAAGTATAGTTGATTTACAATGTTGCCTACACTTTTGTTTTAAGCCTAGTCCTTTCCCTCACATACCAAACTTAAATACCAACTGCTTGCTTGGCACCCCCAGCTGGACGCCTAGGAGACACGCCAAGTCTAACCCATCCAGACTGAGCCGCTGGCCGCACTCCTGCAGTCGGCTCTACTCTCAGCCTTTCCCATCTCAGTCGAAGGCAACTCCGTCCTCCCAGCTGCTCAAGACAAAATCTCTGGAGTCACTCTTGACGCTTCTCTTCCTCTCAATCCCACCTCAGAAAATTCTGCTGCTGTCTTCAAAATACATCCCAAATCTGACAGCTTTCTTCATTTTTTCTCTCTGCTTAGAGTAATCTTGATATTCCGATATTAGTTTATAATAATAATAATCTAAAACTAATAATAACCCTGATATTCTGCAACAGCCAAGATAACTAGTGTCCTTTATTCTCCCCTTGCCCTTCTTGAGTCTATTTCTGATAAACAGTGATCCTTTATAAAACATAAAGCTATCATTCATTCCTCTGCTTAAAACCCGTGATAGCTTCCTATGTCATTCAGGATCAGAGCCCAAATCCTTATTATATACCTTCACAGTCTGTCCCCTACCACAACCCTTTACTTCTCCTCTCGCCCTAGCTCACTCTGGTCTAGCCACACTGTCCTCTTTGCACACTAGTCGTGCTTTCACATCAGAGACTTCACTGACTGAGCCCTGTGTATGAAATGTCTTCCATATATTCCACTTCACTGTATACATCTCCTTCAGTCTTCAGTTGTCACCTTCTGAATGAAGCCTTCCCTGACCCTCCTATTTAAATCTGGTGTAAGACATTCCTCTCTTTGGTTCCCTTTAAAGTAACATATTAGATATCCATCCACAGCAGAAGTGCCTCTGTGGGACTTGTGGGATCTGGTGCCATACACCTGAAGACCTGGGAGCCATCCTGCCCACCTGTGTATCTGGACACAGACAGACTTCTGCACAGGCTGCGGAGCCAATGAGCCCACCCCACCCCGTCTAGTTGCAGCTGGGAAAGAACCTGACTTGGACAAGAGATGGCTTGCAGAGTCTACCTTTCCCAAGGACGTATTCCAGCATGCCACTGGAAGCAAAAAAAAAAAAAAAAAAGATCTGGTTGCAGTGGAGATAGTAAGAGGAATCTTCCCAGGGTCAACTCCCCAACCCATGCTAAGGCAACACTGCATGAGACAGTGACCTCTCCTGGGTTGGGCGGGGGAGAGGAGAGCAGCCTGGTGGATTAATTCCTAGAAACATACAACCTACCAAGACTGAATCAGGAAGAAATAGAAAATCTCAATAGAACAATAATAAGTAAGGAAATCAAATAAGTAATCAAAAACCTCCCCAAACAGAAAACTCCAGGACCAGATGGCTTCTCTGGTGAATTCTATCAAATACTTCAAGAAGAATTGATGCTAATCTTTCTCAAATTCTTCAAAAATTAAGAGAAGGGAACATTTCCAAACTCATTTTATGAGACCAGCATTACCCTGATACCAAAGCCAGACAAGGACACTACAAGAAAACTATAAACAATATCCTTGATGAATATAGATGTAGCAATTCTCAAAAATTAGCAGCAAAGTAAATCCAGCCACACAACAAAAGAGCACTTGACAAAAATATGTCTCTTCATGATAAAAACCTTCAACTGAGTACAGAAGAAGCATACTCTGATATAATAAAGACCATATACAAACACCCAAAGCTAACATCACACTCAGTGATGAAAATTTGAGTTTTCCTTTAAGATCAGAAACAAGACAAGGGGGCCCACTCTTGGTCTTATTCAACACAGTACTGGAAGGCCTAAGTTAAAGCAATTACGGCAAAGACAACAAAAGGCATCAGAAGTGGAAAATAAGAGAAAAAGTTGTTATTTGCAGATGATACAATATTACACAGAGAACATCCTGAAGACTCAACAAAAAACTACTACAACTAATCAACAAATTCTGTAAAGATGCAGGAGATAAAACCAATACATAGAAACCACTGTACTGGTATACTGGTGTATAGGCTATACACCAATAATGAAACATCTGAAGAAGAAAACAAAACTTTTCTATTCACAGTAGTATCAAAAATAATACTTAGTAATAAATTTATCCAAGGAGGCAAAAGATCTGTATGATGAAAACTGTAAGACCTTGATAAAAGAAACTGTAAGAGACAAACAAATGGGAAGATAACCATTGTGGCTCAGAAAAGTTAATATTTTAAAACTTTCCATGCTAAGCAAACCCATCTACAGATTCAATGAAATCTTTATCAAAACCAATGACAGTTTAAATAGAAATAAACTGTCCTAAAATTTGCACAGAAATATAAAACAATAGTAAGAATATCAAAGTTGTAGGCATCATACTTCCTGCTTTCAAAGCACACCTTAAAGCTAAAGAAATTAAAACAGTATGCTTCTGGCATAAAGGTAGACACGTAGACCAATGGAACAAATGGAGAGTCCAGAAATAAACCCTTGCATACGCTGTTTATCTAATATTTGACATGGGAGCCAGGAATACTCGATAGGGAAAGGTTGTATCTTCAATAAATGATATTAGGAAAACTGGATAACCACACAAAGAAAAATGAAATTGGACCCCTATTTTACAGCACTCTCCAAAATAACTCAAGATGGATTAAAGATTTAAAATATATAACCTCATACCACTAAACTCCTAGAAGAAAACATAGGGATAAAACTCCTAGAAGAATATTGGGAAAAAACTCCTTGACATTGGTCTGTACAATGATTACAATATGATATCAAAAGCAGAAGGAACAAAAGCAAAAACTCAGTAAGGGAATGCATTAAAAAGCTTCTACACAGCAAAAGAAATAATCAATGAAATGAAAAGGCAACCTATGGAAGGAAAAAATATTTGAAAACTGGGCTTCCCTAATGGTCCGTTGGTTAAGAATCCACTTGCCAATGCAGGGGACACAGGTTCAATCCCTGGTCCAGAAAGATTCCACATGCCGTGGGGCAAATTAACTCTTGTATCACAACTACTGAGCCCACGCTCTAAAGTCCATGAGTCGCAACTACTGAGTCCATGCACCAAAATTACCAAAACCTGAACACTCTAGCTTTGTTGACTGTGCCAAAGCCTTTGACTGGGTGAATCACAATCAACTGTGGAAAATTCTGAAAGAGATGGGAATACCAGACCACCTGACCTGCCTCTTGAGAAGCCTGTATGCAGGTCAGGAAGCAACAGTTAGAACTGGACATGCAACAACAGACTGGCTCCAAATAGGAAAAGGAGTACATCAACGCTGCATATTGTCACCCTGCTTATTTAACTTCTATGCAGAGGACATCATGAGAAACGCTGGGCTGGAAGAAGCACAAGCTGGAATCAGGATTGCCGGGAGAAATATCAATAACCTCAGATACGCAGATGACACCACCCTTGTGGCAGAAAGTGAAAAAGAGCCTCTTGATGAAAGTGAAAGTGAAGAGTGAAAAAGTTGGCTTAAAGCTCAACATTCAGAAAACGAAGATCATGGCATCCAGTACCATCACTTCATAATAGATGCAAAACAGTGGAAACAGTGGCTGTTTTTATTTTGGGGGGCTCCAAAATCACTGCAGATGCTGACTGCAGCAAGGAAATTAAGACACTTACTCCTTGGAAGGAAAGCTACAACCAACCTAGATAGCACATTCAAAAGCAGAGACATTACTTTGCCAACAAAGGTCCGTCTAGTCAAGGCAATGGTTTTTCCAGTAGTCATGTATGGATGTGAGAGTTGGTCTATAAAGAAAGCTGAGCACAGAAGAATTGATGCTTTTGAACTGTGGTGTTGGAGAAGACTCTTGAGAGTCCCTTGGACTGCAAGGAGATCCAACCAGTCCATCCTAAAGGAGATCAGTCCTGGGATTTCAAAAGGACTGACGTGGAAGCCGAAACTCCAATACTTTGGCCACCGAAGCAAAGAACTGACTCATTTGAAAAGACCCTGATGCTGGGAAAGATTGAAGGCAGGAGGAGAAGGGGATGACAGAGGATGAGATGGTTGCACGGCATCACCGACTCAATGGACATGAGTTTGGTCCGGGAGTTGGTGATGGACATGGAGGCCTGGCGTGCTGTGGTCCATGGGGTCGCAAAGAGTTGGACATGACTGAGCAACTGAACACTCAAGAGCCTGTGCTCTGCAACAAGAGAAGCCATCTCAGTGAGAGACCTGCACACCACAACTAGAGAGGAGCCCCTACTTGCTGAAACTAGAGAAAGCCCAAGTGCAGGAACAAAGACCCAGAACAGCCAAAAATAAACAAACAAAAATATGTGCAAACCATATAATGGATAAGAGGTTAATACCCACAATATATAAAGAACTTACACAACTCAATAACAAAAAACTAATCTGATTTAAAAATGCACAGCAGAACTAAACTGCCATTTTTCCAAAGAAGACATCTAAATGGCCAAAAGACACACGTAATGATGTTCAATATCACTGATTACCAGGGAAATGCAAATCAAAACCACAATGAGATATCAGCTCACAACTGTCATTAACAGAAAAGTCCTGGTGAGGATGTGGACATAAGGCAGTCCTTTCACACTGTTGGTAAGACTCTAATTGTTGTTTCAGCCACCATGGAAAACAGTATAGAGATCCTCAAAAAATTAAAACTGGAATCACTATATAATCCAGTAATCCCACTTGCGTATAAAGCCAAAGGAAATGAAAATAGGACACTGAAGAGATACATGCACTTTCAGGTTTACTGCAGCGTTCTTCACACTGGTTAAGATCCGGGAACAAGTGAAGCGTCTGGCAACACACGAATGGATAAAGAAGCTGTGCTGTATATGCATATCCAAATGGAATATTATTTGGCCATAACAAAAAAAAATCCTGCCATTTGTGATATGGAGGGCTGTGAGGACATTATGCTAAGTGAGACAGTGAAAAACAATCACTTCTATGCGGAATCTGAAAACACAGAACTTTTAAAAGCAGAGCGCAGAATGGTGGTTACCAGACTCTGGGTGATGGGGAAACTGGAGAGATGTTGTTTAAGGGGATGAACGCTGTTTGAGGGAAGATTTTCTACATTTTATGAAAAATGGCATCATATTCTATTCTACAATGTGCTTTTTTTTACATACTAACATATTATTCCATATAAACAGATATAAATCCGATTCTTTTTATTATCTGTATAATACTATTTGCATATTACTGGCTCTATCACATTTTGTTCAATTTCCAATAACATGCATGGATATCAGAATTTAACCTGAAATAGAATTAAAAATGTCCAGGTCTTTATGTATAATTAAAAATTATCATTAATAGCAGTAATGACCTTCAACCCATGAGAAGACATTATTATGCATACTAAAATAAATGAGTAAAAACTTCATTTTAGCCATGGGCTGAAGCAAAGTTATCCTAGTTAATCTTCAATTAACCCAAAAAGGTAATCAAACAAAAGGTTCTATATGACCAAGGAAAAATACTCTTTGTTTGCTTACTAATAAGGGACCCAAATCTTATCTTAATCAAAATTTGACTATTACAGAGTATTAAAAGTATCTGTATTCTTTATAACAAGCCATACATTATGTATTTTATGGTCAATATGCAGTTTAGCCATGGAGATGAATAGGTCTAAACTGCAGTTTTAATATTATGTAATTTTAATTATAATTAGACAATTATAGTTAATCAACATAATTATAACCACATAGAAAAATAAATTGTCACACAACCACATTCCTTTTATTACCCTTGTTCTTGACTTCCAGGTAATATGTATTATTTATATGTGGTTAAAAAAAATGGTTATGTAACACTTGGCGTTTTAAATAATGACTACTCTTTTTTGTGTTTCCTACTGGTTAGTTAATGCATGTATGATACTGGTTAATAATCAAAAACCTAAGTGAGTTACAGAAAATGTTTTATTCTCAAAGAAATATGATCTGACCAGGAATTCTAAAGATGACAAGACAACGAGACTTAGGATAAATATATAGAAAGGGCCTGCTCTCTTGGACATGAGAAACTCTTATTTTTCCCCAAAGGCTCTGACGATAGGCATAAAATTAAGTGGAAGAGAAATAAGGTTCCCTCTTCTCAAGAGTTAATTCCACCTTTCCACTTCTTGGGCTTCTGCAGTCAGTATCTTACTGTAGGGAATAAAGATGAAAATCAAGAAGAATAAGAAAATAACAAGACAGCACAGATTTTGGCTATCTCCTTCAGGCTAAATCTAGAGTACCTAAATGGAAATTCTGATAGGCGTAAATTATTTTATTGTTTAATTCCATCTCCTAACAGTGGAACACAGATTGGCTTTTAACTTGTTCTTTGACCACATACACATTGAGTTTCTCTTTTGAAGAACTTTCAGAGAGACTATTCTGTTTGCCTAAGATTCATGTGTTGAAATAAGTCCCTAGGCTCTAAGTCCCCTAGAGCCAGTCCAGAAATGTCAAATTGGTGACCTTTAACTTGTTTTCCTTGGTCTACACTGTCTTTCAAAATTGACTTCATTTATCATTTGTAAATATTGGAAGATCATATACAAGTCCCTATTTCTGACTCTTCTTGGAAAATCACGACTGTGCATGAGCTTACATTCCCAAGTGGCCGCCACTGGCTAGAGTGGAACAGGGGCTGGTCCTCTGGACGGGCCGTGTGCTCTGCAGGCCACCTCACATCCACTTGGTCTGCACTGTCTACACGGCCCCTGTAAGAACCTATCTAACTCTGCTATCTTTTTGGTCTGCTGTGTATTGTGACAGGAACATTAAACATGTAAAAACCCTGGCCTTTAGCAAGAATGAAGCTTGATGCTTAGAAACAACAAAACATTGCTTGAATTAGCAAATTAAGTTAACAAGATAAAAATACAATCTGTAGTGTAGTTGTAAACTACTTTTAAACTGTTTTCATGTCACTTTACTATTCTGCCTTTTAACCCAACATGTCTCTGCACTTTGGCAATACCTGAAAGCTGGATGATTCCATTTTTCCTAAGTGTGTCTCCACACACAGACTAACGGATATGAGCCACTAACACCATAGCTTCATATGACACAAAGCCCTGCGGAAGCCAACAGCATGCCTAGACCTTCACCTTGGTTCCTGTCACTAACTGCAAGACGACAGGCAGAGCCATCAGGGTTCAGCTCTTCACTGGTAGAGCGAGGGGATGAGGCTAGATGAATATGCACACACGTCTCTCCTAGCACTGGGATTCAACTGCTGAGACCATCAGTACATTTACAAAATAAACAAAGAACAACTCGGCACAATAAGCAAGTTAAAACTTTATCATCAAAATATGCTGACTTATCCATTCCTTGTTTACAAGATAGTTTTCAATTTTAAAAATGTCAAGATTATATGCCTTGTTTTTACACTAGAAGGTGCTACTTAACAACAATATGTGATGAAACCGGACTTTAGAAAGAAGAAATGCAAAAACTGAAATAACTGATGAAAATTTATACACTAAAAATTAATTATTTAGTTATATCTCTTCAAAGGAGTCAGGGAAAATCATGGGAAGATGAAATCAGACTTCGTTAATTTACTTTCCTCTGATATTTGTTATTTAGGTAATTATTTTGGAAGTCTACGTATTAAAGCTTAATGCATTCTCTCAAATTCAAAATTTATTCAGATCAATTTTTTGTCAAAGTTTTTTTTATAGAAACAAGTTTGCATAGTATCTATAAAAATTATTATAAGTAAAATTTTAGAGGATACATGTGTAGATAGAATCCTAAATAGGCCCCCAAATTTCCTGCCCTCACTTTCTGACTGTGAATATTAGGAGATATCACACCTGTGATTTGCATTATTTGATAAAAAGGATTCTGCAGATACAATGAGATTATTAGTCAGCTCACTCTAAATTAATATAAGGAGACTGCCAGGTGATCTTGACCCAGTGACATGATGAAAGCAGAGTTCTCTCCACTGGTGGTGGAAGAGGAAGCCAGAGATTTCTGCAGCATGAGCAAGATGTGATACACAAGTGCTGGTTTGAAAACGGTGACGAGGAGAGTGGGTGCCTCAGGGAGCCGGGAAAGGTCTCTGGTGAACAGCCAGCAATGAAACCTCAGTCCTACAAGCACAAGGAACCGATGTCTGCTGACAGTGTGAAGGAATCTGGAAGTGGATTTCCCCCGAGTCTCAAGTCAAGGACTCAGCCCAGTTGACATCTTAATTAAAACCTTATTAAACCTGGAGCAAAGAACCAACTGAAAGGTGACTTACAGAACCACAAGCTAGCGAGTGGGTGTTTCTGATGCTTTATTACTCAGAAAAAGAGAACCAACACAGTGCTGAGGATTTACCTATTATTAGGAAGGAAACGGAGAAGGCGATGGCACCCCACTCCAGTACTCTTGCCTGGAAAATCCCATGGTCAGAGGAGCCTGGTAGGCTGCAGTCCATGGGGTCGCAAAGAGCCGGACACGACTGAGCGACTTCCATCCCTTTCACTTTTCACTTTCATGCACTGGAGAAGGAAATGGCAACCCACTCCAGCGTTCTTGCCTGGAGAATCCCAGGGACAGGAGAGCCTGGTGGGCTGGCCATCTATGGGGTCGCACAGAGTTGGACACGACTGAAGTGACTTAGCAGCAGCAGCAGGAGTAAGGGAAAGAAAACCAGCTGAAAATGTGAACGCTACATTTTCCAGCGTGCTTATGTTTCAAAGCTGATTTGTCAGGCTGTTTCATGTTAAGAAAACAATGTGTGCTGAAGAGCAGAAGTGGTAATTTTCAGGACATGGGGCAAACTGAAGTCCAGAATAAATATGAAACGTTCAAATCAGATTTTAGTTACAATAAGATAAAATTATATAAAAAAAGATCTAGACATTTCACTTTCAAACTCAAGAAACATCAAATGTAGTGGTGGAGGAACTTACCCTATTTTGAAAAAATGATGCATGAAAATGTGATGTTGTAGCAGATATTGATACTAAAGTAATAGTTTCTTCAGAACTAGGATTATGTAAATAAACTTTTTCCATTTTTGGCATTCCAACTGGTCTGTAAAAACAAAAAGAAAATGGTTACAAATATTCAAAGACAAGCTACAGTGCTAGAGTTAATTTCTGATTGTTAAAAAATTAATCATCAAAATTATTTAGACAAATACATACCCAAATATACAGACTTACTTATTACACTGATTTATATCAAAGTTACACATAAAATGCATTCATTAGCTATTCAAAAAGTAAAATTTCTGAGTGCCAAGTGTATGTCCCACACTGAGCCAGGTACTGGGAGGTAAGGGGGCAAGTCTCTACTTGGATAAAGCTTACAGTCTAGGAGGGAGCAGGCAAGGAACCAAACGGTCAGATCTCTTTCTTCCTGCAACACTGCCTGCCTCTCTAATTCTGAATCTTCTCCTTCTCTCCCCCAATTTCGCTGATAAATGCTCTTCAATTCAGAAGGCAGACTTCAGTGGCAAAGGTATGTGAGCAGATCTGCCTCATGAGTTAGGAGCTATTATCTTCATTTTACAGGCAAGCACACCAAGGCACAGAAAGCATAGTAACATGCCTAAAGCCACACTTGGAACCTCATTTGAATCCAAGTCATTTGGCTCTGGTCCCTGCTCTAACAAAAAGCATGCACTCAAGATTTTATATCCACAGATTTTTTCAATGTTCTCCTTAGGATCCAAGGTATAGCTTGTCTTAAAAGTGAAACCGCCTCAGTATGTAGTCCTTTAGGTACTTCTGTTGCTAATCATGTTTGTACAGGCTGTCTCACTCGACAGCTTAAGAGAATTCTAATGTAATATAAATTACATTTTTTTTCAGAGTGCTCCCTACTTATGTAATGGACACCTGTCTTATTTCCTCAACAAGATTATCAGTACTCTAACAACAAAGGTTATGTTATACATGCACTGTGTATCCTCATATAGCCTAGCACAGAACCAGGCACGTGGTGAACGTGTGTGTGGGAGAGCTTGCCCACTCTGCCCCAGTCTTGACCTTAGGATTATGAAGGTCCCGGTCATCTGGCGTCAGCCTAAACAGTGGCTCCCCATGTCTCCGCCGCTTGGGCCAGGCTGGCTCCGTGTTCGACCCCCACAACTTTACCAACATCTCTGCTCTGCTTTCCTGCCTATCCTCTGTGCCAAACAAAACCCTCATGTTCTAATTCAATTACACTTTTACAAGATCCTCTTATACAATTGTTTTGGCCTATGTTTTCCGAAACTTTATTTTATCTGCATAAATCTCAAATTTTAAGTAGCTGGCAGAGCTAGAATTGCTTCGTATGCGGAATAGTGCATTCCTCAAGCTGGAAAAGTTAAACCAAGAATTAAAAATAAGCATAATGGAGTATACATAGAGAGATATGGCAAGATACCAGCAAAATGAGATAATCATACAGAAAACGAGAGAAAATACTAGCAATAAACATAGGCAACAGATTGGCTAGGGAAACAAAAATCTCTTCATGGCTGAGAAGATGAGATTGACAATTTAGCTCAGAATTCAGCAAGAAAGAATACGTATTTAGAACATTTTAAAAGACAGAGCTATAAAAATCAAAAAGAAAAACAGATATGTAGGGCATAACTAGAAGTGGCAATATTTGGAAAATAGAGTGTAGGAATATCTGAAGAATACGGACAAAAAATGGGCAAAACCCAAATTTTAAAAAAAGAACTAATTCTTGATAATGAAATGTTAACAAGGAGAGATGAGGAAACCCTGCACTTATGCACACAATAAAATTTAAGAAGCTGTAAGAATTCTTCATACATGATGGATGTAAGTTTCTTAGAAGATATTTGCAAATATTTTCTTCCATTCTGTGGGCTATCTTCTCATTTTCTTGATGGTATCATTTGCAGCACAAAAGTTTTTTTTATGTAATCCAATTTGTATATTTTATTTTTTTGGTCACTTTTACTTCTGGAGCCATACCTCAGAAACCATTGCACAAAAAAACCACTGCAAAATGGAGATATTTTCCAGTTTTCCCTCTAAGGTTTTATAGTTTAGCTTTGTTACATTTACGTTTAGTCCTATGACACACTTTGTATTAATTTTTGTGTAGGGTATGAGGTAGAGATCCAACTTAATTCTTTTGCATGTGGATATCTAACTGTCTTAGCATCACCATCTGTTGCAAAGATTATTCTTTCTTCATTTAACAGTCTTGGCACCCTTGTCAAAATCAATTTGTAATACATGTAAAGTTCTATTTCTGGAGTTACAGGGTCTTGTAGAAAGCTTTTGATATTAGGAACTGTCAGTCTTCCAATGCTGGTCTCCTTTTAAAACATTGAGACTGTTTGGTTATTCTGGATCCTTTTTATTTCCATGTGAATTTTAAGACCAGCTTGCTAATTTCTGCAAAAAAGTAAATTGTGATTTTGATGGAGACTGTGTTGAATCCACAGATCAATTTAGGGAGTATTGCCATTCTCATTTGTGTTTTCTAATTTATGAGTATGGGACAGATTCTATATACTTAGTTCTTTAATTTCTTTTGATAATGATTTGTCATTTTTAGTTTACAGGATTACTTTTATTAAGTTTATATAAGTATTAAATATTTTATTATTTTTGATGCTATTATAAATGAAATTGTCTTAATTTTAAGACTGTTCATTGTTAGTACATAGAAATAAAATATTTTTGTATCTGATGTTTAGTTGCTAAGTTGTGTCTGACTCTTGAGACCCCATGGATTGTAGCTTGCCAGGCTCCTCTGTCCATAGGATTTCACAGACAAGAACACTGGATTTCCAGGGAATCTTCCTAACCCAGAGAGTAAACCCACGTCTCCTGCATTGGCAAGAGGATTCTTTACCACTGAGCCACAATATTCAAACTATCATACAATTGCACTCATTGCACATGCTAGCAAGGGTATGCTCAAAATCCTTCAAGCTAGGCTTCAACAGTATGTGAACTGAGAACTTGCAGATGTTTCAGCTGGCTTTCGAAGAGGCAGAGAAACCAGAGATCAAATTACCAATATTCACTGAATCATGGAGAAAGCAAGGGCATTCCAGAAAAAAACATAATTCTGCTTCACTGATTACACTAAAGCCTTTGACTGTGTGGGTCACAACAAACTGCGGAAAATTCTTAGAGATGGGAGTACTGAAACACCTTACCTGTCTCCTAATGAAACCTGTATGCAGTTCAAGAAGCAATAGTTAGAACCAGACATGGAACAATGGTCTGGTTCATAGTCTGGTTCAAAACTGGTAAAGGAGTACGACCAGGCTGTACACTGTCACCCTGCTTATTTAACTTCTGTGCAGAGTACATCATATGAAATGCTGGGCTGGATGAATCAGAAACTGGAATCAAGATTTCTGGGAGAAATATCAACAACCTCAGACATGCAGATGATACCACTCTAACGATATAAAGTGAAGAGGAACTAAAGAGCTTCTTGAATGTGGAAGAGGAGAGTGGAAAAGCTGGTGTGAAACTCACATTGAAAAAACCGAAGATCATGACATCCAGTCTTATCAATGGAAGGGGGAAAAATGCAAGCAGTAACAGATTCTCTTTGCTTGAGTTCCAGAATCACTGCAGATGGTGACTGCAGCCATGAAATTAAAGGACGCCTGTTCCTTGGAAGGAATGCTGTGACAAATCTAGACCATGTGTTGAAAAGCAGAGACATCACTTTGCCAGCAAATGTTTGTATAGTCAAAGCTATGGTTTTTCCAGTAGTCATGTAGGCATGTGAGAGTTGGACCATAAAGAAGGCAGAGTCAAAACATGGATACTTTAGAATTGTGGTCCTGGAGAAGACTCCTGAGAGTCCCTTGGACTGCAAGGAAATCAAACCAGTCAATTCTAAAGGAAATCAACACTGAATATTCACTTGGAAGGACTGTTGCTAAAGCTCCAACACTTTGGCCACCTGATGTGAAGAGCTGACTTACTAGAGAAGACTCTGATGCTGGGAAAGATGGAAGGCAGAAGGAGAAGGCAGTGGCAGAGAATGAGTTGGTTCAGTAGCATCACTGATTCAAAGGACATGAATTTGAGCAATCTCTGAGAGATAGTTGAGGATGAGGAGCCTGGCATTCTACAGTCCATGGGGTTGCAAAGAGTCAGACATGACTCAGCAACAGAACAATGACAACATATTGATCTGATACCCTACAACCTCCTTGAATTCGTTTATTCTATATTTTTAAAAAGTGGACTGCTGAGGATTTTGTATGTATAAGGAGATAATATCTAAAAATAGATAGTTTACTTCCTTCCAAATGCCATTATCAAAAGTGGGGTATCTAAGTCCCCAACTATTACTACTGAACTGTCTGTTTTCCCCTTTAGTTCTGTCAATTTTGCTTCCTGTATTTTGGATTTCTGTTGTGTGTTTTGTTTTGTCTTGCTTTTTTAATCTGACAATCTTGGTCTTTTAACTGGTGTGTAGACTATTAAATGCACTTTTTCGAATCTCTTCTTTGTTGATAATTTTTTTTAAAATAATTTTTATGTATCTTTGGCTGTGCTGGTCTTCACTGCTGTGCAGGCTTCTCACTGTGGTGGTCCCTTGCAGAGCACGGGCTCTGGGGCACGTGGGCTCACTAGCTGCGGCTCTCAGGCTCTGGAACACAGCGTCAATAGCTGCTCTGCAGCATGTGGGATCCTCCCAGACCAGGCATCAAACCCAAGTTTCCTGCACTGGCAGGCAGATTCTGTTTACCACTGAGCCAAGGAAGCCCCCATAATTCTTTACATGTAGAATTTTCTAGTCCTGGCCCAATTAAACTAGAAATCAGATGAACAGATTCTCTACAAATAAACAGAGCAACATGTGTAAGCAACTCATGGATCAAAGATGAAGTCTGAATAAAAATTAAAAACCACTTGCAAATGAATCAAAATGAAGAAATTAACTATTAAAATTTTGTGGCATACAGTTCAAGTATCAATGAATGAAGTAAACACACATCAATGAAGTAAAACACATAAAATAGAGATGATATATGAAGTCAAAAATTACCATTTTGGGGGCAGACCAATAAATTATTAACTACTTGGCAAAACTAAGAAAGAAAAAAGAGAAGGCATAATACCAATATCAGCAGTGATCACTACATCTAAAGTTGTACATTAAGTCACCATTTCACTTATTCTCATATTCTGTATCACTTAAACTAACATTAAATGTAACATACCACCACTTTATTCATTTCTTCTGCAGCTTCATCTACAGCTGACTCCGACTGTTCTACACATTTTGCCTTTTCCAGGATGGGAGAACAACACCTTCTTTCCATATTAGGGTTTTGCTGGTGGCTCAACGGTAAAGAATCTTCCCATACTACCCTAAAAAGTCAGGTTCATATGCATATGGTCCACAAATTATATAAATAAGAACTCTTCACTGCCTTTTGTCAACATTTAACACAGTTTCTAAGGGTTTGATGATGATTTGTGCTGCTTTTCATTTTACACACCATTGAGAATTTCTTTATAATGCTGACTTGAAGTTTTGTTGCTGTTGATGTTAAATGCCTTCTGGTGTCTCTAAAGCTTAAACCTAGATATACTCCCCACTCTCAGAGCTCAGCACTGCAGATGCTGCCAGCTCTTGCCCAAAGTGAGAGGCTGTAGAGAAGATGCACTCCATTAGCAGTCCCTAGGAGGCTGTGCCACAGATGGCCCTTGAGAGGTGGGTTCCCACAGAAGAGTTTCCTGCTTTGCAAGGAAGCAGAAACCTGGTCCAGAACTGCTCCATGGCTTACAGCCCAGCCATCATGAGGCCCTAAATCTTTCTGTAGTTTAAATCTCAGCCACAAGGGAAAGATCCACAGATGAACTAAGGTTTGTTCCTGAGGCAGGGATGGAGGGCACCCAGAAACAGGTCTGCAACAGTGCATTATGGTGAGGAGGCAGGAGGCCGAGTGTCCTGAGGGTCCCCAGTGCATGGGCTTCCTCCTGCCTCAGGAACCAGACCTCTTAACCAACAGGCTCACTGATCTCAGGCAGCGGTCACAGAACCACAAAATAAAAGCAGGTACAGATCCAGCTGGGGCTTCACACTTTGGCCTTGTTGTGACAAGGAGAAGCTTTACAAAGACAACATGGAAGGGAAAACTCTTCTTCCTCAAGCCTTATGCACACATGTAAGTGAAATGAAAATACAGAGAAATAAACGTGTCTTCCTTACACCCTGTAAGCTCACCAATTATGCTTTTTTCAGCAAATGTGTTTGTGTGTGTGTTAGTCGCTCAATCATGTCCAACTCTGTGATTCCATGGACTGTAGCCCTCCAGGCTCCTCTATTCATGGAATTTTCCAGGCAAGAATACTGGAGTGAGTAGCCATTCTCTTTTCCAGGGGACCTTTCCAAACCAGGGATTGAACCTGGGTCTCCTGCACTGAAGGCAGATTCTTTACTGTCGGAGCCATCAGGGAAGCCCTTTCAACAGATATGCTCTTTAAAGTCAAATATTTTATACACTACCTGGTAACCAGTGTTTCTCCCATGAATTTGTTCTTAATGTTTTTCCTCCTGTGATGTCAGTGCAATCAATCTCAGTTTAGATGAAACAGACATGGTGTAAGACAGACAGGTAATGTGGAGGATCCTTGAAGAAGACTGGACTGAAGATGGCCAGCTACAGGAGAGGACGTGGGTAAGCAAACAAGGCTAGAGGTGCCAGGAGCCTGGAAGTGGGGGTGGGTCGGAAAGCATGCTTTGCAGTGCTGCTGAAGTTGGCCGTGCTCTTTTTCTAGCGATCAAAGAGGGGAGGCCCTGGACCACACCCTCCAGGAATGAACCCTTGCTCAGGGGAGAAGGGTCATCTCCTTATGCTGCTCAGAGACATCCAGAGTACGTCAGCAGGCTATTCCAGTCACACATCGCATGGGAGCAGGCTTTCTGCAGCTACAGGTCCACATCATGGAAGCAGAGGCCATACTCCTTGGATGACCTGCCTACAGGGCTCATACAAACAGCTCTCCCTGCCTCTCCCTCGCCTCAAGTTCCTCGATAAAGTAGGAGACTAAGGAGGGAGGCCACACTAAAACCATGGAAAACTATGGTCCAGTACTAATACAAATTTACTTGTAAACAAACAGGCAGCGCGCCAGTTTTTTATGCTGCCTAATGAAGTACCACAGACGGAGAGGGTGAAAGTGACACCCACTTATCATCTGACAACTCTGTCAGGCGCAGGTCGAGGCAGAGCATGACAGGTGGATCTGCTGGGGTCTCGGGAATCAGAGCTCAAAGTTCATGCTGGCTGCTGGCAGAGTCTGGGCTGCTCTCAGTATCTGGCCATATGGCCGCTTCATTTTCAAAACCAACACAAGGAAACTCCCCTGCATCAAATACCTCTGACATTTCTGTCTCTGATTGCTACAGCCAGATTTAGAGGGCTCGTGTGATGAGGTCAAGTACCCAGATTACCTCCCCAATCTTAAAAGGTCAACTGATTTGGGACTTCAATTACACTTTCAAAATTCTTTACAGCAACGTCTAGGTTACTGTTTGCTTGAATATGATTGGGAGGAGGTGTATGTGCTCCTTAGGGATCAGGAACCTGGAGGCCACTTAGACTCCTGTCACAGACATCACACGCTACTGCTTGGCGAGACAGGTAAGATGTGAACATAAGACGAAGATTTTCAAAGCTCTGCTAGTGCTGGTCCTGCTTGTTTCCGTTATCAGCTGCTTCAAAGTAGGGCCAAGAGGGTTACTGTGAATTATTTAGAGATAAACCAAGCTGATTATACAGCTGTTCTCTGGGCTGACAGGGCAGAGCTTCTGACTAACTGCCCATATTTTACAAGAGTCTGAGACCCGAAAGAATTAGGAAGAAGCACTCATGAATTAGAGACAAGCTTGGAAAGTAAGCTGCAATTTTGTGGTCAATGACAATTTTTCTAGCCACAGAAAGATGACAATGCAATGCCACAGAATAGCTGAAGAGATGGCTGAGCAGCTGCCCTCTGACAAACTTTATGAATGGCAGTGACAGAGAGGTCTATCAGCAGCACTTCTGGCAGGAAGCTGCGCCAAATCAATATGCAGTGCTCTGTACCACTCAACCACCACAAAGCCCGACCACCGTCTCAGGCACATCTGGTGAAGAACCTGCCTGCCAAGGGAGGCGTAAGAGATGCAGCTTGGACCCCTGGGTCAGGAAGATCCCCTGGAGGAGTGAATGGCAATCCATTCCAGCATTCCTGCTGAGAGAGTCCCAGGGACAGAGGAGCCTGGTGGGCTACAGTCTATGAGACCACAAAGAGCTGGACACAACTGAGCGTCTGAGCATAGCACCCTCAGGGCTGAACTGGGGTGTTGGTAGAACAGTGGGAAATTGGAAAGCTAAAAAGCACCAAACAGCCCTTTAGAAGAGATGGCCTATTTGATTTTCTGGGAATACCAGAAAGTGATTAGGGAGAAATGCTCTCATAAACTCACTTTAACTTGACAGTAAAGACCTCCACTTACAGCAAGTTTATTCAATTTACACTTTTTTAGAAAGCCATTAAGTCTCTGCTTTAAACTTTAGACTTGAAACCAAGATGTTCTGCACTTAATTACATAAACCAAAGAACTCAATGAAACAAGTCCTCACCCAAAGAATCTTTTAAAACTACAGTAAATGTTAGAAAAAAGGAGTTGTTATGGAAACAGAAAAATATTTAACAGCACTGGCATATGTAACTAGGGGTGTGAGTAAAGGGGAGAGTGGTCATGTCCAAGATTTCTCCAGGCTAACTGTTACAGACAGAGAAGAAAAAGGGGAAAGAAAAGAAGGGGAGAGAAAGGTAAGGGAAAGGGGAAAAGGTAGAATTAAAGAATACATTTAAACAAAATGGATGAAAACAGAGAGCGCCTACTTTTGAAGAACGTTAATTTGATCAAACATCAAAGACCTAGAGGACAGCAGGGATGAGCAGGGTAAGGAGAGGACTCAGGCCATGGAGCGTCAGTCAGCAGCCACAGAACTAGAGTTGTGTCTTTGCTGAAGGACAGGAAACCATCCTGGAGACCCTGGTTGACAACCTGGAGTGGTAAATTTCATCCAATTCAAAAGTTCCAGATACCATAAAGGGTGTTTTAAAATGAAGAGTGACTTCTGGTTTAGCAAAAATGACCGCAAGCAGTAGAAATAGTTCACAGAAAACAAGGCAAAAACTTTAGTGCATAAGTAAAAGTACAGTATAGTGAGCAACGATTTCTGATTACTTAACAATTTCTGGAAAAAAAAATAAAATGTTCGGTTAAGGGTACTTCTCAAGTCTTAAAATTACTCAGACATATGAAGCTAATGAAACATTTACAGCACGGGCATTAATTAAATCTGCACATAGCTGGATCAAGAAGAAAAAGCATAGCAAATGCTTACTGAAGTCCAGCAAAAGCACTTAAAAACAAAACAAATTTAACTGTAGCAGAAGAAATCAGCAGACAATCTTGTTGGACTTGAAGATAATGTATGGCATGTATTAAGTATGAAATAAAGGCTAAATAGATAAATAGTGTGTATCACGAATTTGAGCAAACTCTGGGAGAAGTGGAGGACAGAGGAGCCTGGCAGGTTATAGTCCCATGGTGTCACAAAGAGTCAGATACAACTTAGCAACTGACCAACAACAAATTCATCTTGATAGTCTGCTCTAGGAGGAGAACAGACATCAAAAGAAACAATTAGAACAATAACCAACACTTTGACAGAAGTTAGGAGAGGATGTCAAGTATAATGAACAATTCAACTCTAGTTTTGATGCCTGATTACAAATAGTTTTCAAGCCCCACAATGTCCCTTCACCTTATGCCCCACATCTGCCTAAGCCTAAAGGAAAGCCTGTATAGTTTCTCTCTTGGACCTATTGAGAAATTCAGACCAGGTGAGTCCACCCAGCCTCATCCCCTAACCACAGGATTCAAGCCAGTCTCCTTTCTCTGCTCTCTCAAGCCATTTTTCAGACCCTGGGAGCCCACCCTGCTCTCCCCAGAAAGTTTTACGCATGTTCAGTGGCTAAGTTGTATCCAACTCTTCACAACCCCAAGGATGGTAGTCAGTGAGACTCCTCTGTCCATCGAATTCTCTAGGCAGGATTACTAGAGTGGGTTGCCATTTCCTCCTGCGGGGGATCTTTCCAAACCAGGAATGGAACCCATGTCTTTTGCATTAGCAGGCGGATTCTTTACCACTGAGCCACCTGGTGAATTAGCCTTGACACTGAACCAGCTTTGGGGTGGGGATCCAACCCAGTTCAGTGGAGTGAACCCAACAGCACAGAAGCAGTGAGGGGGGCAGCTCCGACCTCTGCTGGCAGGCTGGGGAAGGCATGCTTTAGAAGGTCATGAGCGGTTCTCCAGGCCAGGGAAGTTGTGGTGGACTTCAGCTGGAGCTGCTGCCCACAGTGGACTACTCTTCCTCTGAGTGAAACCCTGATATTACAGAGACACCCCCTGGAAGATACATCTACTACCAAACACTGTCCTTGTCTGAGGGGTAGGGTGGATGGCTACTTCACCTGTGCCAGGGTGATGACTGTTCTACTCTGAGATTTTTCAAACTAAAGTAAAAGAAGCTTTATTATTCCCTGAGGGAGGGAGGCTACAAGAATGTGGGTCTGAAGAGCAGTCAGTCGATTTGTTCCCACCATTGTAGGAAAAAGATATGGGCGGTGAGACAGAAGCAGCCGACAGCAAGCGAGGTGAGATAAGAGACAGGGAGAAGGGCCTGGGTATTGGCTAACGTGAATCCTGTTGTTCCCAGATCCCACTGCGACTCTGAACTTTCTACAAATATATTACGGTCCTTGGAATTCCTTCTAGTATATCCTCATCTTTGCCTCAACTCATTGCAGTTAGATTTCTATCACTTTAAACCAAACGATTATAGCACCATAGCTGACTAAAACAGAGGAATTACAGCACTCTGTAATTATTGTTCATTTTCTTAGAATACCAATGAGCTTTCCTGGTGGCTCAGGTGGTAAAGAATATGCCTGCAGTGTGGAAGACCTGGGCTGGGAAGATCCCCTGGCATAGGGCATGGCAACCCACTTCAGTATCTTGCCTGGAGAACCCTAATGGACAGAGGAGTCTGGCGAGCTTGGTGCTATGGTTATGAAGAATGCCCTTATATGTGGAGATGTCTGCCAGAATGAAATATTATGTCTGCTACAAGTGATTTTTTAAAATCAATAAAAATAAGAACATAGGAAAGTTTTTAATTACAGAATTTAGTTTAAGAATATATTGACCATCTGTTCTACTTTTCTGTATGGTTGCATAAGACCATCCATGAAAAACTCCTTTCCGAGACAGGAGCCTCTTAAAGTATGTGTAACGCACCTGGAGCTTTCAAAGACAGTCTGGCCCTTGCCTTCGCTAAGAGACTCCCAACAACAGCTGGATCTCTGATTGCCCTGCTTCCTTGGAATCCAGTCCGAGGCAACTGTCTCTTCCTGGGTACCTTCCCTTGTACACTGTGGGCCTGCTTAACCAGCTTCCGCAATTATATTAATATAAGTCAATTCCTCAAAAACTCTACATACATAAACACATACAGTCATATACTCTCTCTCACACATACACACACATATAAAAATCTCTGACTGGATCTCTTCCTCTGACTGAATCCTAATACACCTGTTCACATTTGCTCCCAACTCCTACTTCTACTGATTCACTTCTGTGAGATCCACTTTACAAGATAAAAACAAACTTTGTTCAGGGCTCTCAGGTTGGACACAGAAAAGTCTAAATTAAGGATAGAATTTGTTTTTCATTTTGACTTCTGGCAGCAGCATATAAATGTGCTGCTTTGGGAAGCAGTCCAGTGAGACTGTGCTGTCCCTAAGAGTGCACGTGCAGCTTCAGGCACTCTTCCTCACTGTATGACCCGACCCTTGTCTGTCCTGGGGTTCATCTGTCTGTTCGCACATGTTCACCACAGCATCAACATCTGCTCTCAGCTCAGGACATTTCCAGTTCTCTGGGGTCAGCACCAGTCTCTTAAAGAAATCTCATTTATTTCCTCTCTGGTTGTACATCAATTCATTGATTCCTATCAGTTCTCTTTGTGCGTGACACTCAATTATTCTCTAGACTAAATCTTAACTAAAAAGGTTTCACATTTTGCATATCTTTTCATCTCATAATTTTGGACTCTCTTCTGAAAGTCATGGCTGTGTTTAAAGCATTAGTTTCAGTACTGATTACAAAACAAAAAGTTTAAAACAATAAACAAATTTTTAAAATACATACATACAATTTTCTGTTTATGCAATTTTTAAAATGCATACATACTATAAAATAAAATTTGATGGAATCAAAAAAGGCATGGTATATTATGTTTAGAAAGCAGGTTATAAAACAGTTTATGCTCAGAAAATATTGTTATATTTCTGTAACTCAATAAATAAATACAAATACACAGAAAAAGGTCTTAAAGGATAAAAGTTCAGTGTTAATGTTTCTGAGTAGCTGGATTATTGGTAATTTATTTCTTCTTTCTCTTAATAAGCATTTTCTAAGTTTACTACAGTGAACATGTATGGCTAGTGCATCAGGCCAAACCCCAGCGAATTCTGTACGGACTTCAAGGGTGATGGCTATAAAACCCTTGAACGTGTATGTAAAATATTATTTTGTGTGTATATAAGCATTGGGGAAAAGAAGGAAGAGGTTGCCATAGCTTTCATCCGTTCTTAAAAAAACCCACCATGATCCAAAAAGGGTTAAAACTAGTCTAGAATTTTGCTTGACTTTATCTCAATTTCTTCTATTTGGAGGATGGTGCATTTTTTAAAGTGGTGAGTGACAGATAATTTGAAACAGGCATTACCAATTCCGATTCAGATATTTAGTATACCTGAACACTTCTTTATCTTAAAGGATTCGTGAAAATTTTAAAACTCCCTTTTAAAAAATGAAGTGAAAAAAAATGGGTCTAACTTCTGAAATAATCTCTCTAGAATGGTTATTGCTAAGCTCTTCAAAGTAAGAAAACTCACTAAATTAGATTTTAAGTTTAGCTACTGTCCACTGATCTCCTCTGTTCCCAGGCTCACGGTATCATCGTAAACATGGCCCTTGCCACAGTCCTAGACTGGAGCTCATCAGCCCCTCTTCAGATTCACTCAGGATGAGAACAAACTTAAAGACAATTTTACTAATCATTGTTCTTAAAATAATGAACTTTCTTGCTGAAGATCAAAGTGCATGGCATGTTTCATTAAATATCTTGCATTTGACAGAAGGAGACTGGATCACATTAAGAACCCCATGTTTTCTTGCCTCAACACTGTACCTCAACCTTTTTACAGGACAAGAACAAGAGTGATGTATTTCCCATCTGAACATTATGGTCTTTAAATCCAATACCCACAAGTCAATTTTACTCTTCATATAACGACTATTTGCAAACACTGATTCTATCTAACAGTACAGAAGGAAGCACACAAACTTCTCTTTATCCCCTCCAAAATCCAAGATCTTTTTAAGAATATAAACACCTGAGAAGATGGAGTTGCTAGCAGATAGCTCTTCTGCTAACTGCTCTACCATGGTTTTATACACGTATGACTGATATATTAGAGTATTCTAGGTTTGAGATTGCAAAGAAATTATTTAAATTTAATGTCTTTACTAGGAGAAAATGGTTAACAACAGCTCTGACAACATTAAAAAGAAATGGCAGTTTTCATTTATTGACTCAATAGTTCTGCATACAGTTCCTATTACCTTTCCCTTTAAATTATTTTCTTCTCATAAATGCTGGAGAGGGTATAGAGGAAAGGGAGGCCACCTACACTGCTGGTGGAAATGTAAATTAGTATTGCTACTAATAGGTTCCTTAAAAAACTAAAAATAGATCTACCATATGATCCAGCAAGTCCATTCCTGGGCGTATATCCAGAGAAAACCATATTTCATAAAGATATCTGCACTCCAATGTTCACTGTAGCACTATATACAATATCCAAGACATGGAAGCAACCTAAATGTCCATCAGCAGAGGAGTGGATAAAAAACATGTGGTACATATATACATGGCATATTACTCAGTCATAGAAAAGCGAAACAATGCTATTTGCAGCAACATGGATGGACCTAGAGATTATTACAGATTGCCACACTGAGTGAAGTCAGAGAAAGACAAATATATGGTATCCCTTATATGTGGAATCTGAAAAAATGGTACAAATGAACTTACTCACAAAACAGAAACAGAGTAACAGATGTAGAAGAAAAATTTACAATCACCAGCCTGAAAAGAGGGGTTAGGATAAATTGGGAGATTGGGACCGAGGTATACACACTACTATATATAAAACAGATGATAAGGAATTATTAAGCACCTACTGAAAGATGATGCTGTGAAAGTGCTGCACTCAATATGCCAGCAAATTTGCAAAACTCAGCAGTGGCCACAGGACTGGAAAAGGTCAGTTTTCATTCCAGTCCCAAAGAAAGTCAATGCCAAACAATGCTCAAACTACCACACAATTGCACTCATCTCACATGCTAGTAAAGTAATGCTCAAAATTCTCCAAGCCAGGCTTCAACAGTACACGAACCATGAACTTCCAGATGTTCAAGCTGGATTTAGAAAAGGCAGAGGAACCAGAGATGAAATTGTCACCATATGTTGGATCATTGAAAAAGCAAGAGAGTTTCAGAAAAACATCTATTTCTGCTTTATTGAATATGCCAAAGCCTTTGACTGTGTGGATCACAATAAACTGTGGAAAATTCTGAAAGAGATGGAAATACCAGAGCACCTGATCTGCCTCTTGAGAAATCTGTATGCAGATCAGGAAGCAACAGTTCGAACTGGACATGGAACAACAGGCTGGTTCCAGATAGTAAAAGGAGTATGTCAAGGCTGTATATTGTCACCCTGCTTATTTAAGTTATACGCAGAGTACATCATGAGAAACGCTGGGCTGGAAGAAGCACAAGCTGGAATCAAGATTGCTGGGAGAAATATCAATAACCTCAGATATGCAGATGACACCACCCTTATGGCAGAAAGTGAAGAGCTAAAAAGCCTCTCGATAAAAGTGAAAGAGGAGAGTGAAAAAGCTGGCTTAAAGCTCAGCATTCAGAAAACAAAGATCATGGCATCCAGTTCCATCACTTCATGGCAAATAGATGGGGAAACAGTGGAAACAGTAGCTGACTTTATTTTTTCTGAGCTCCAAAATCACTGCAGATGGTGACTGCAGCCATGAAATTAAAAGACGCTTACTCCCTGGAAGGAAAGTTATGACCAACCTAGATAGCATATTAAAAAGCAGAGACATTACTTTGCCAACAAAGGTCCGTCTAGTCAAGGCTATGGTTTTTTCAGTGGCCATGTATGGATGTGAGAGTTGGCCTATAAAGAAAGCTGAGCACCGAAGAATTGATGCTTTTGAACTGTGGTGTTGGAGAAGAGTCTAGAGAGTCCCTTGGACTGCAAGGAGATCCAACCAGTCCATCCTAAAGGAGACCAGTCCTGGGCGTTCACTGGAAGGGCTGATGTGGAAGCTGAAACTCCAGTACTTTGGCCACCTGATGCAAAGAGCTGACTAACTTGAAAAGTCTCTGATGCTGGGAGGGATTGGGGGCAGGAGGAGAAGGGAATGACAGAGGATGAGATGGCTTGATGGCATCACTGACTCAATAGACATGGGTTTGGGTGGACTATGGAAGTTGGTGATGGACAGGGAGGCCTGGCATGCTGCGGTTCATGGGGTCACAAAGAGTTGAACACGACTGAGCGACTGAAATGAACCGTATAACACAGGGAAGTCTACTTGATACTCTATAATGGCCTAAAAGAGCAAAGAATCTAAAAAAGAAAGGATATATGTATATGTGTAATGATTCACTTGGCTGTACACTTGAAACTAACATAACATTGTAAATCAATCTTACTCTAATAAAAATTATAAAAAAAGAAAGGCAAACAAAAAAATTTAAGTTAAAAATAATCATCTTCTTCTGTTTACTTATCAGAGTAGCATTACTCCAGTATTTATATCATTTAAGATGTTCTCTTTTGCTAACTGCTAAATTGAGTTGGAACCAAATATGGGTTGAAGACTTGTCTTCCCCTCAGGGTACCTGAGATGTGCAAAACCTGAGACCCAGAGGTAGAAGGTAAGCAGAACCATGTTTTGAGGAAGTAATTCTGTGGTTGAGCCACAGCTTCCTTTAGGATCTGCTTTTGTCTGGCTTCCTGGGTTGGTGATAATATTATTTATTTGAAGACGTATAAAAGTTTGTACCTTAAAAGTATATGTATCAAATAAATTAATATATTCTTCTATATCCACAAGGAAAAAATGCTAAATAATAAAAATGGAGATTAAGTGCTAATCAGAAAGGTAACCCTAAATTTAATGTTGCTTCTAAAGATAGGATCCTCTGAACCAGAAACTCCAAAGTGTAAATATGTTTTGAACTTCAAAAGTTAAGAGTATACTCTAGACTCATAATAGATACTTACTTCCCATGTTCAAACTGTATTTAAGGTTATTTAGTTTCCTGATGACTTGAACATGTAACTTTATCATTCAAGATATCACAGGCAAAAGGCAAGACACATGCATGCATAAAATACATATAATGGTTTAATGGAAAACTGTGGTATTAAAAAAAAAAACAAAAAACTTTGAACTTACTGTTCATGGAAATCCAGCATTGGTGGCTCAAATCGTATAGGT
Source organism: Redunca redunca (assembly GCA_006410935.1). Classification (NCBI taxonomy): domain Eukaryota; kingdom Metazoa; phylum Chordata; class Mammalia; order Artiodactyla; family Bovidae; genus Redunca; species Redunca redunca. The sequence goes on from SJYQ01008001.1 coordinate 98,301, forward strand.
CTGCAGTTACCCCGGTACAGAGATATACTGTAAGTAAAAAGAAAACAGCGTTAAGAAGCAGTTTTTCAAACTATGTATTTCCCCAAACCAAAGTCAGACACTTGAGCTTTTTTCATGAGAGAGTATCTAGAAAAATGGAGTCTAATGTACTAGAAATATGTGCTACTTTTTATATTAGAATAAATAAATAAATGCATGTTTTGGTTTTTTTAAGTATTTTTCCTATTCAAAGGTATATGGAAACAGAAAATACTGCAGTAGACTGCTGAAATTTATTTGGCTGATGTAACTAATAACTATATACCTTATATGTTCATTTGGATTTTCTGATAGAGGTACAATGAACAATAGTTAACACAACTAACTGTACCTGGAGGCAATATATATAGAAAAAAACCTGAGATCCCATTTTAACTAAAGTGGCAAAGAACTAAACAAATATCAATTTGGGGATAGAAGTTTCTAGGAACTGAAATAGATCTTTAATCTGAGAGTTCAGGACATACTGATCTATGACCTCTTGGCCCAAATATTTGAGTATCATTTCTAACTATTTCACTTGATATTAGAACTTCTCACTAAAACAGATCCCTGACTAGCAAACCTATTAGACATTACCACAACCAAATATTGATGCAAAGTATAAATGACTTTGGTGGGGGTGGTCCACGTACCTAAAGTCATCTGTTTACAGACTAAGAAAGTTGGCCACTAAAGTTTCTAAATAGTAGATTATCTTTCTGTTGCATTTTAAGAAATGATGAAAGGGCAAAACTTATTTTTGTGAGACTACTTTATTTCATTACCTCCATAATTCAGATGAGCACAAGCTTCAAATGACAGAGCAATTTCATTTAGGAAATACATTAGAAATTAACAAGGACATACAGAAAATGTAGAAAATCTAGCTTTAATTCAATTAAATAAAGATTAAATATTTAAAGTAGTGGAATAATTGAGCTTAAAGAAATAAGGTTAAAGGTGTTTTCAGTCTCACCAATTAAGAATACTACTCTGTGCTGCTTGATAATCTTCTACATGTGTTGAGCATTAAAGATGACAAACACAAGAAGGAAAAGATCAAATGTAAGATTATTCTTTGCTGCTAAGTTGCTGCAGTCGTGTCCGACTCTGTGCGACCCCATAGACGGCGGCCCACCAGGCTCCCCCGTCCCTGGGATTCTCCAGGCAAGAACACTGGCCTGGGTTGCCATTGCCTTCTCCAATAAGCTTATACTTTACTAGAGCACAAAACTAAAGACACTGGGACAATGACAGCGCAATTCCTCACAAGATAGCTGCCACGTTACAGCCAGAGGTACAGAATCTATTCCCTGTTGATTTCTGCCCTTCTTAAAAAACATACTGTAACAAGAATACTCTTCTGCTCCTTTAAAATAATGATACTCATCAGTATGAACCTCACAGTATGAACCTCAAACTTAGGTAAATCTCCATCCAATCAAGAAAAAAGTGCAATGTAAAAAGTAACTATGTATAAGGCATTAATTCATATATATTAATACTGTTAGAAGCTAGAGATACAAAGGACTTTTTTTTTCTCTCACAGAACTGAGAACTGCAAGTGGAAATGTCTAAAGTGGTCAGGGAAGGGGGGCAGAAGAGTGCACACCCCATTCACTTGACACAAATAGCCTGAATGTCAGGGGCCGTCTAGTGGCTGGGGCTATGGGAACACGGCACAGAGCCTGTTCTCATGGCACTAACATCCCAGTAGGAAAAACAAAAGTGGAACCTATCACGTGATGATGCCCAACATATAAAGACAAATCAAACACAGCAGGAAACAGACACAGTCTCTCTGAGGAGGGACACGAGCTGAGACCGGAGAGGTGAGGATTGGAGGAAGAAAGCAGGGGTGTCCTTGGCGTGCTGAGGAACAGGGAGGCTGAAGCGGCTGGAGTGCTGGAAGCAGCGGGAAGAGACCAGAACTGAGATCAGAGAGCTAGAGAGGCCAGGTCTCATTGCAGGAGTCTGGATTCTATTCTCAGTTTAACAATAAGCCTCTACATGTTTGAAGCAAGGAAGTAACATGACCTTTAAACTAACACATTTAAAATGTCAATTCCGGCTACTGTGTGGAGAAGACTGCAGGAGCCCAAGAGGGAAGCCCTGTAGATGTTCAGAGAGCGGGGGACGGTCACTGTGGCCCAAGGTGACGGCAAGAGGTGGTGGAAGCTACAGAAACCATGCTGAGGGACTGACTATAGAGAGTCAGGGAAAGGAGACAGGCGTCAGGATGACTTAAGGTTCTGGCCGGAGAAACTGGATCCTCAGCCATGACATGAGAGAGTGGGCTGGAAGCAGGGAAGGGTAGTGGGTAGGCATTCAGGAGTACTATTTCAGACATTTACACTTATCTAGATATTAATAGATATACATGGTTACTGCTTTATACTGAAAAGTTACTGACTGAGGGAACTGATCTTAAATCTAGTCATTTTGGTGAGTCAATTCTAACAATCTACAGATTCTCTTGGACTCTCCCCAGCCATTGTATGTGGTGTTGCTAAAATGACCACTATCTTGGATTATCTCTATATACAAATCACCTGCAAGTAACAATAATTCCATTTCTTCCTTTTAAATCCTTGGACCTTGTTTTCCTTTGTTATGCCTCACGTGGACTAAGACCTACCATAAAATGTTCCAAAGAGGTGGTGTCCAGCAATTGTTACTGTGACATTTATAGGATGCTCCCAGAATATGAGATAGAGGGAACAATATATAAAAGACGATTACCTCATAAATAAATGTGTATTTTCAAGACAACAGCAGATCTGTATCTAAGGAACAATTTAACAGCTGAGTGGGTACCACACAAATTGTCATAGGCATATAAACTTATTTTAACAAAACCAAAAATCCAACAACATAGCTGTTGTGTACTCATAGCTGACTGAAATGGTTGCTACTGTTTACTTAGAATGGCCATGACACTGTTGAGCACTTTAAAAAGCAAGTGTCTACGAATTCATAAGGTTGAAAAATAAACTGGAGAAGCTGTATGAAAAATGGTGCCCTTTGTCACTTCCAAAGAAACAGAATCTGAGACATTAAAAAAGTAATACATGATCTTATGCTTTCTGCAGTGACTGCATTTGTTTTGGAAGCCTCAATAAAATTTTTTATTTTCATGAAAATATTAACTGTTTATTTTGAGATAAGGAGACGAATAAGGGCTATTTTCTGGCTTCAAGTGAGAGAACAACTGGAGAGATACAAGAAATCTATGTTTCTTGGTGAACTGTCAAGGTCAAAGTTAAGCATACAGTTCAGTTCAGTCGCTCAGTCATGTCTGACTTTTTGCGACCTCACAGACTGCAGCATGCCAGGCCTCCCTGTCCATCACCAACTCCCAGAGTTTACGCAAACTCGTGTCCATTGAGTCGGTGATGCCATCCAGCCATCTCATCCTCTGTCGTCCACTTCTGCTCCTGCCTTCAATCCTTCCCAGCATCAGGGTCTTTTCAAGTGAGTCAGCTCTTCGTATCAGGTGGCCAAAGTATGGAGTTTCAGCTTCTACATCAGTCCTTCCAATGAACACCCAGGACTGATCTCCTTTAGGATGGACTGGTTGGATCTCCTTGCAGTCCAAAGGACTCTCTAGACTGTTCTCCAACACCACAGTTCAAAAGCATCAATTCTTCAGCGCTCAGCTTTCTTCACAGTCCAACTCTCACATCCATACATGACCACTGGGAAAACCACAGCCTTAACTAGACAGACCTTTGTTGGCAAAGTAACGTCTCTGCTTTTTAATATGCTATCTAGGTTGGTCATAACTTTTCTTCCAAGGAGTAAGCGTCTTTTAATTTTATGGCTACAATCACCATCTGCAGTGATTTTGAAGCCTAAAAAACCAAAGTCAGCTACTGTTTTCACTGTTTCCCCATCTATTTGCCATGAAGTGATGGGACCAGATGTCGTGATCTTAGTTTTCTGAATGCTGAGCTTTAAGCCAGCTTTTTCACTCTCTTTTACTTTCATCAAGAGGCTCTTTAGTTCTTCACTTTCTGCCATAAGGGTGGTGTCATTTGCATATCTGAGGTTATTGATATTTCTCCCGGCAATCTTGATTCCAGCTTGTGCTTCTTCCAGCCCAGCGTTTCTCATGATGTACTCTGCGTATAACTTAAATAAGCAGGGTGACAATATACAGCCTTGACATACTCCTTTTACTATCTGGAACCAGCCTGTTGTTCCATGTCCAGTTCGAACTGTTGCTTCCTGATCTGCATACAGATTTCTCAAGAGGCAGATCAGGTGCTCTGGTATTTCCATCTCTTTCAGAATTTTCCACAGTTTATTGTGATCCACACAGTCAAAGGCTTTGGCATATTCAATAAAGCAGAAATAGATGTTTTTCTGAAACTCTCTTGCTTTTTCAATGATCCAACATATGGTGACAATTTCATCTCTGGTTCCTCTGCCTTTTCTAAATCCAGCTTGAACATCTGGAAGTTCATGGTTCGTGTACTGTTGAAGCCTGGCTTGGAGAATTTTGAGCATTACTTTACTAGCATGTGAGATGAGTGCAATTGTGTGGTAGTTTGAGCATTGTTTGGCATTGACTTTCTTTGGGACTGGAATGAAAACTGACCTTTTCCAGTCCTGTGGCCACTGCTGAGTTTTGCAAATTTGCTGGCATATTGAGTGCAGCAATTTCACAGCATCATCTTTAGAATCTGAAATAGCTGAAATGGAATTCCATCACCTCCACTAGCTTTGTTTGTAGTGATGCTTTCTAAGGCCCATTTGACTTCAAATTCCAGGATGTCTGGCTCTAGGTGAGTGATCACACCATCATGATTATTTGCGTACAAGATCTTCCGAAATAAAGCGTACAGTACCTTCTGAGAGGTTTGGGAATGTGCGTGAACTATAAAATTTAAAATGTTTTCCTAGGGGTTATTACTACCTAAACCAAAGGTGCTCTTTGGCCCAGTATTTCTTAATGAATGATTTGTGGTCTACCTACATCTTAATCATCTAGGATGCTTGTAGAAATGCAAATTCCAGGGCTCTGCACCTCTGGAATCTGATTGCTTACTTCTAGTATGGAGCCCAGAGAACATCCCTGGACCACAGAGGAAAAAAGAAAGAAAAACTCAAAAGCAAACAAAACCCCCAGCGTATCAGGACGGTAAGAGAAAAGGCCGCAATCTGCTCATATTGCCTCCTTACTGCCGGGCTGCGGCAGCGCTGCACTGAGAGGGCCCCTGTACCGCAGTTTCTCTAGGGCAGGGGAGAGCCCAAGGGAGACACTGAGCTCCCCTAGTGCTGTGGGGAGATGAAAGGACATCCAGGGTTCTGAGGCCCAAAGAACCCCACATAGGTTGAACTTGAAAAGGCACATTATGATTAACGTGCCAAAGTCAAAGAGAGAGTCTTGACAGCAGCAAAAGCGACACATCGCACACAAGGAGCCCACCCTACCCCACCCGGCTCCAGCAGCCCCTCAGCTGCGGCTTCATTTCCTGCAGTTCCAGCTACCTGCGTCCCACTGTGGTCTGAAAACACCAAGTGAAAAATTCCAGAGATAAAGAACGCTTAAGTTTTAAACTGCACACCTCTCTGAGGAACATGATGCAGCTTCGTGCTGTCTGGCTCTGCCCTGAGACATGACTCCCCTTTGTCCCTTGCACCCTTTTGTACATGTGACCCAGTGTCAGTACAGGAAAAAATGGAGTATATTCAGTATTCAGTACCAACTTCAGTAACAGAGTAGTGTTTGAAATGTTTGTCCCACAGATAAGGAGGAGCTACCGTACAAGTGGATTTCCCAATAGAAATTTTGTAAGCAGAGAGCCAGTGGAATGACATATTTAAAATATTGGAAGAAAATAACTATCAAACAACAATACAATACCCAGCAAAGCCATCATTCAGAAATGAAGGATAGACTTCACTGAACAAACAAAATTTGGGGGGGGGGGGCGGTAGTTCACTCTAGCCTCTTCTAATAAATATTTCTTTACTTTTAAAAATAAAAGTCATAAACAGACCAATTGAAAAAATTAAAATAAGGTCTGTAGATTAAATACTAGGATATATAAACACTAATTTCCTGATTTTACAGTTATTTATAAAATAATGTACATATTTATAAGAAATACATATTAAAGGTTTTAGGGGTAAAAGAGCATCATGTCTACAACTGAGTCTGAAAAGATTCAGAAAAATAATTACACATATACATATACAGAGATAGACAGATAGGGAAAGAGAGATGAGGAAAGAAGTGGTAGAGAGAGATGATGAATGATCAAGCAACTGTGGTAAAATGTTACTACGGGAATCAATCTAAGTCAGTAGCACAATTCTTTGTACTATTTTTGCATTTATTTTCTAAAGTTATTTCAAAACAAATGGTTAAAAAATTAAGCTGAAAACTACACTACATTTCTTGTAGACAATATATGCTTTGATCTTTCCTTAATATAGTCCGACAATTAGTGTTGAAATCACTCAGAGTTATTGTAATATTTGATATGGTTGGGATTAAGTCTACCATCAAATTACTACAGTCTTCAAGATGTATGCAAAGTGGTACTATTTTTTGCATATATGTCATTTCATGTACAGCTAAAAGCTCCAGAGCTATAAAATAAATGTTAAGTACACCCCCAAATGAAATCTTAAGAAACAATTTAAGAACATTAACTTTTTCACAGAATTTAAAACAGGTATTAACACGTTCTGGATCTGACTACAATCTTCTAGATGCTGATGGTTACCTGCAGGCAACCAAAGTGGCTGTAGTTAGTATTAGTGAAAAGCAAACTATACAATTAAAGAACCTCAACCATCGTATGGAAGGAATGATGCTAAAGCTGAAACTCCAGTACTTTGGCCGCCTCATGCGAAGAGTTGACTCACTGGAAAAGACTCTGATGCTGGGAGGGATTGGGGACAGGAGGAGAAGGGGACGACTGAGGATGAGATGGCTGGGTGGCATCACCGACTCAATGGACACGAGTTTGAGTGAACTCCAGGAGTTGGTGATGGACACGGAGGCCTGGCGTGCTGCAATTCATGGGGTCGCAAAGAGTTGGACACGACTGAGCGCCTGAACTGAACTGAACCATCCTAAATTTGAAAAGTACTCCCTAGTCCAGGGTTTTTGGCTTTTATCCTAGAGATACCAGGAAACTTAAAGATCAGAAGACTCTGGTTCTTCTTGTGGACACTGCATATATACATACACACACACAGATACCCACTTGTATTTCTTCCTACCTAACTGCACACAGTAACAATTCCAGCTGTTATAACAACACAATATAATAACATCAACACTGCGCCCAACATCAGACACCTGCACTGGCTCTTCATCTATGGAAACGCTCTGCCCTAAGACTTCACCAGGTAAGCTGAAACATCACTTCAGAGAGACCCTCCTTATGGTCAAATCTGAAGAAGTAATCGAGTCTTCTCTATCCCAGACTTTTCTTGAGCTGACATTTTGTTCATTTACTTGGTGGCTTATGGTTTTCCCCATTAGCACACAGGTTGTACCAGGGCAAATGTCTTGACTATCTGGTCTATTCAGCTCTGTGGTAGTTTTAAAATATGATCACAGATTCTCTGATGGGCCTCTCTTCAAGTAGTGGGGGCTTAATTCTGCTTTCCCTGGGGTAACTTCCCATGATTAAAACATGGTGGAGGTGACTGTGTGCGATTCCAGGACTTGGTTAGAAAAGACACCATGGCTTTCTCCTTGTGCTCTCTCTTCAATCTGCTCTAGCGTCATCAGCTGCTGTGACACATGGCACAGAGGTCCCCATGGTAAAGAATGAAGGTCTCTTGCCAACAGCCAGCAAGGAACTGGGGCCTTTTGCTAATGTTTCGTGAGTGAGCCATCTTGAAGAGGACCCACTGGGCCTACATCTTTATATGCCTGCAACTCCAAATGATGTGTCGGCTGAAATCACAGGAGAGACCCTCGTGAAGAGCCCCAACTACTCAGCCAGAATTGTTCTCAAGTTTCTTACTCACAGAAATAGAAAGATAATAAATGTCTGCCGCTTTAAGCTTCTAGGTTTAGAGGTAATTTATTACAAAGCAACACACAACAAACATAATGACTGAATCATCAATTCTTACTATAATGCCTGGTGTATGTAAAGATCCCAGTAAATGTTTGCTGAATGACTGAACAAATTTGCTGAATGACCAACAAAACTGTGGGTGTTAACAAACACACACAGTTCAGTTCAGTCTCTCAGTCATGTCCGACTCTTTGTGACCCCATGGACTGCAGCATGCCAGGTCTCTCCGTCTATCACCAACTCCCGCAGTTTACCAAACTCATGTCCATTGAGTTGGTGATGCCATCCATCTCATCCTTTGTTGTCCCCTTCTGCTCCTGCTTTCAGTCTTTTCCAGCATCAGGGTCTTTTCAAGTGAGTCAGTTCTTTACATCAGGTGGCAAAAGTATTGGAGTTTTAGCTTCCACATCAGTCCTTCCAATGAATATTCAGGACTGATTTCCTTTATGATGGACTGGTTGGATCTCCTTGCAGTCCAAGGGACTCTCAAGAGTCTTCTCCGACACCACAGTTCAAAACCATCAATTCTTCGGTGCTCAGCTTTCTTTTTNGGACTGGTTGGATCTCCTTGCAGTCCAAGGGACTCTCAAGAGTCTTCTCCGACACCACAGTTCAAAACCATCAATTCTTCGGTGCTCAGCTTTCTTTATGGTTCAACTCTCACATCCATACATGACTACTGGAAAAACCATAGCTTTGACTAGATGGACCTTTGTTGGCAAAGTAATGTCTCTGCTTTTTAATATGATAAGTTGGTCATAGCTTTTCTTCCAAGGAGCAAGCATCTTTTAATTTCATGGCAGCAATCACCATCTGCAGTGATTCTGGAGACCAAAAACATAAAGTCTGTCACTGTTTCCATTGTTTCACCATCTGTTTGCCATGAAGTGATGGGACCAGATGCCATGATCTTTGTTTTCTGAATTGAGCTTTAAGCCAACTTTTTCACTCTCCTCTTTCACTTCCATCAAGAGGCTCTTTAGTCCTTCTTTGCTTTCTGCCATAAGTGTGGCGTCATCTGCATATCTGAGGTTACTGATATTCTCCTGGCAATCTTGATTCCAGATTGTGCTTCTTCCAGTCCAGTGTTTCTCATGATGTACTCTGCATATTAGTTAAATAATCAGGGTGACAATATACAGCCTTGACGTACTCCTTTCCCTATTTGGAACCATTCTGTTGTTCCATGTCCAGTTCTAACTGTTGCTTCTTGACTGGCATACAGATTTCTCAAGAGGCAGGTCAGGTGGTCTGGTTTTCTCACCTCTTTAAGAATTTTCCACAGTTTGTTGTAATCCACACAGTCAAAGGCTTTGGCATAGTCAATGAAGCAGAAGTAGATGTTTTTCTGGAACTCTCTTGCTTTTTGGATGATCCAATGGATGTTGGCAATATGATCTCTGGTTCTTCTGCCTTTTCTAAATCCAGCTTGAACATCTGGAAGTTCATGGTTCACATATTATTGAAACTGGGCTTGGAGAATTTTGAGCATTACTTTACTACTGTGTGAGATGAGTATAATTACGCGGTAGTTTGAGCATTTTTTGGCATTGCCTTTCTTTGGGATTGGAATGAAAACTGACCTTTTCCAGCCCTGTGGCCACTGCTGAGTTTTTCAAATTTGCTGGCATATTGAGTGCAGCACTTTCACAGCATCATCTTTCAGGATTTGAAAGAGCTGAACTGGAATTCTGTCACCTCCACTAGCTTTGTTTGTAGTGATGCTTCCTAAGGGCCGTTTGACTTTGCATTCCAGGATGTCTGGCTCTAAGTGAGTGATCACACCAAGGTGATTATCTGGGTCATGAAGATCTTTTTTGTATAGGTCTGTGTATTCTCAACACCTCTTCTTAGTATCTTCTGCTTCTGTTAGGTCCATACCATTTCTGTCCTTTATTGAGCCCATCTTTGCATGAAATGTTCCCTTGGTATCTCTACTTTTCTTGAAGAGATCTCTAGTCTTCCCCATTCTGTTGTTTTCCTCTATTTCTTTGCATTGATTGCTGAGGAAGACTTTCCTATCTCTTCTTGCTATTCTTTGGAACTCTGCATTCAAATGGGTATATCTTTCCTTTTCTCCTTTGCCTTTCGCGTCTCTTTTCTCAGCTATTTGTAAGGCCTCCATAGACAACCAATTTAATTTTTTGCATTTCTCTTTCCTGGGGATGGTCTTGATCCCTGTCTCCTGTACAATGTCACAAACCTCATTCCATAGTTCATCAGGCACTCTGTCTATCAGATCTAATCCCCTGAATCTATTTCTCACTTTCACTGTATAATCTTAAGGGATTTGATGTAAGTCATACCTGAATGGTCTAGTGGTTTTCCCCACTTTCTTCAATTTAAGTCTGAATTTGGCAATAAGGAGTTCATGATCTGATCCACAGTCAGCTCCCGGTCTTGTTATTGCTAACTGTATAGAGCATCTCTATCTTTGTCTGCAAAGGATACAATCTGATTTTGGTGTTGACCATCTGGTGATGTCCATGTGTAGAGTCTTCTCTTGTGTTGCTGGAAGACGGTGTTTGCTATGACCAGTGCGTTCTCTCAGCCAAACTCTATTAGCCTTTGCCCTGCTTCATTCTGTACCCCAAGGCCAAACTTGCCTGTTACCCCAGGTATTTCTTGACTTCCTACTTTTGCATTCCAGTCTCCTCTAATGAAAAGGACATCTTTTTTGGGTGTTAGTTCTATAAGGTCTTGTAGGTCTTCATAGAACTGTTCAGCTTCTTTAGCATTACTGGTGGGGGCATAGAGTTGGATTACTGTGATATTAAACGGTTTGCCTTGGAAACAAATGGAGATCATTTTGTCATTTTTGAGACTGCATTCAAGTACTGCATTTGAGACTCTTTTGTTGACTATTTGTTGACTCCTCCATTTCTTCTAAGGGATTCTTGCCCACAGTAGTAGATATAATGGTCATCTGAGTTAAATTCACCCATATCAATTCTTACCATAATGCCTGGTGTATGTAAAGATTCCAGTAAATATTTGCCGAATGACTGAACAAATATGTTAGCAAACACCCACAACCTACATTCATGTAACGTTTTCATGTTTGCAACTGCTGATGCCGAATAAGTCTTCTCATTTGATCCTTATAGCAACCTTACATAAAGCCTAACCTTACATTACATATAAGATATATCAGGCCAAGAAATGATCTTCCCTAGTTTGCAAATGAAAGTTGTGCTCAGAACTTGAGTAGTTTCTCTCAAGGCTACACAACTAGTGAATATAGAACTCAAGTGTCTTGATGTCTAATCTCCCAACACATGGCTCCACAATCCTAGGAGAAGGCATTATAAAAGGTGGCCTCATGTTAATAATATTAAACCATTACTGGTACTCATCACAACATTCTGGTGTTCAGCGGAAACAAACATGATAGAACACTATAGGCACATTATCCCCCATTATATTATGCAGTCAGCACGTTTTTAAACAAAACATTATCAAGTAATTGATAACTGCATTAAAACAAAAGGGTGAGTCAGGAAGGAGAAAAATATAAATAAAAGTAAGTTGGAAAATTCTGTCTTTCATAATTCTACTTCCCATGATGATGAGATCAAGTAAGCAGAGCTCCTGTCTTTGCAGAAGATCCTGCAAGTCCTTGGGGCTGAAGCAGATGAAAGCAGCAAGAGGGACTAAGCTTTTCATGTGATAAACTTCCCTGGAGCAGGGGTTCTGTTTCACTTCCAGACTGAGGGTTTCACTCAGGACATCACACACAGGCGACACAAGGAAGGATGGGGCTGAAGCTCTCAGCTTACTAGAAAAGTCACCAAGTAGCACACGGGCTAAACAGCTGGGACACAGAGAGAGATCAGCGCAGAAATGGCTGCTGCTGTTTAATCGCTAAATCGTGTCACTCTTTGTGACCCCAGGCTCCCCTGTCCATGGGACTTTCCAGACAAGAATAATGGGGTGGGATCCTCCTCCAGGGGGTCTCACTGCTCAGGGATCTCACCGCCCAGGGATCAAAGCCACATCTCTTGCATTGGCAGGTGGATTCTTTCCTACTGAACCATCAGGAAAGCCGCAGAAATGACCACAGGAGGTCAAAAGGCACAGTGTTCATCTCAGCAATCTCTCTGCCAAGTGGAAACTGGTGGGTTCCCCCAAGGAGAACCTGGGGGAGGCAGCACCCCAGGCTGGAGACCAGAAGCTGAAGTCAGAAGCTAACCTCCCCTCAGCTGTGACCTGGGCCTTGTGGACTGATTTGATGATGAGAGTAAGATGCCATGTGAGGCACACAAATGTGTCTTAGGCCCCGATTCCCTACAACTAAGCCCTGGGGCTTCTATTGTCCGCTTATAATATACTCTTCAAGTAAGCTGCCTTCTTTCTCAAAGTGGATGCACCTTGTCATTTCATCCATACCTGTGCTTTATACGCTCATCAGAAGCGGTGTCTCCACTGTCCTTCAAGTTATCTCGAGGAAGCGAGTGTATCCTCAGCCCCAGCACAGGGCAGACTAACAGCCAGCCACGTAGATGCCGCCCCCCCTCCCCGTCCCCGCTTCCTACCGTATAAACTCCCTTGTGACAACTTGCCTTCCCTGGCTCCTCTGCCCCTCTTTCAAAGCACTTCCCCCTCTAATTCTTAACTAACACTCTATCTTTCTCTTCCAGCTAAAAGAGAAAACAGTGAATGCTGAAGGATTCCGTTATAAGAATATCAAAGAGAATGCAATACAGGGCTAGTAATCAGAAGATAAGGAATTCTGTCTGAAACTCTGCCAGTCTAACCTTGGTTAGCACATCTCTTGGTTCTAAGACTTAGAGTCCTTATGTATCAAACAAGGGGGCTCAACGAGACAACCAGTTAGGGTCTCCTGAGATGAGAACTCTCTCTCACTACAGGACAACCTCCTCCTCTAGGGGCCTGCAGGCAGACCCTTGATGATAACTGGAGACAGAAGCTCAGTCCATAAAAAGTGGCTGGACCACAGGAGACGTCATTAGGGAGCTGTAACGCTGAGCCTCTTCCAAAGCAAGGGGTGTTTCAGCTACAAGTAAACCACTCTGTATGTGATGACATGCAAGCTCAGATTTAAACCTGGTTTTCCATATGCAATACTTGAAATACATCATATGATGTGATTTATAATCTGCTTTTCCCTCTTCACCAAATAAGTATGAGAGAAAAGGACAGCAGGAATCCCCCCAGAAAGAACTAAAAGTATGTTGGTATCTTAGTGAATATATGAAACTTTACATATTTAAAAAGCAGTTATCATCCAATTAAAAATAAATTTTAAAAAAGAGGAAAAAGAAATACATGTATATTACTTCCTTACCTTTTCTGTTGGTATGAACTGAGTCCAAGTGTTGTCTCAGTCTGTGAAGGAAGAAAATGATGGTGAAAACAGAGAAACCAAATGTTTATACTACAGACATACAGAATATCCACATATTTTATTACAGCTTCAACTGTGATTTTATACTCACTTTCAGGTTACATCTGATCCCTAAATCATGTGAAATGAACTGTCACACCATTATTATTCAAATGAGAGAACAATTTGGATTAAATTTTAAACAGACATGGAAATAATACAAAGTACCGATATTTGATTTTTAGAGGTTTGCCAAACCAATACACTCTATGAGAAGAGTCCCCTGTGAGGCTGCATGCGTCTCTCACTGTTCACTGTTTCCCAGCTGTATTTAGGGACTGGTGTACTATGGTTCCTGGCACCATGGAGCCTGAGGTATTGGGGGAGTCAGTCATTTTAAAACTAAACAAATACATATTTGTACACTGAATCAAGGACTTCAGAAAGTTGCTGTGCAATTGGAAAGACACTATGAAAGAAAATAAATAGGTAACGTGCTTAAATATGTCACAAGGGAAGGCCTGTCTCCAAGAGATAACGTTTATACTTAAGAGCGGGATTGTGTGGCAGTGGAGAAAAGAGCACCTGCAAGGGTCCTGGTGCAGGGAAGAGCATGGGTGCTCAAGACAGATAGCAGACTCATCTGGCTGGAGCTTAGAGAGAACAGGGAGAGAAGCAGCAATAAGGCTGCAGGCAAAGCAGCACCCTGTTATGTTGTGCCCTGGTAAGAAGTTTGGGTCGTGTTGTCCTCTAAATGCAGTACAAGGGGTCTGAAGTTGTAGGAGACAGAGACAGACATGGTCCAGATGACCTGAGTGCTAAAGACATTACTCTGGCTGTAGTGTAGGAAACGGATTAGAAGAGCCAGCAATCACAGTTCTAGGTGTATACCCAAAAGAACTGAAAAACAGGGAGCAGGGACTGAGCAGGCATTTAGACACCCATGGTCAGCAGCATTATTCACAACTGCAGCACATGGAAGCAACCCATGTGTCTATCGATGGATACATGAAAAAAAAAAAGTGGCTTACATTATGAAAGAATACTGTTCAGTCTTGAAAAGGAAGGAAACTCTGATACACACTACTACCTGGATGAACCCTGAAGACTAAGTTGACACTTAGGCTACATGAAATAAGCCAGGACAAAAACGACATGATTCCACTCACATGAGATCCTTAGAGCAATCAAAGTCAGAGACAGACAGTGGAATGCTGGCTGCCAGGGGCTGCAGTAAAGGGAACGGGGAATCATTTAATGGGCACAGTTTCAGTGCAGAATGAATAAGAAAGCTCTGGAGCTAGATGGTGGTGATGCAGAAACAAACATATACATACTTAACAACGCTGAAATATACATCTAAATATGGTTAAAACTATAGTTTTATGTTATGTATATTTTACTACCAAAGTAAAAAAAGCTACAGTAATCAAACCAGTGTGGCACTGGCAGAAAGACAAACAGTTCAACTGAACTGGCGAAGGGTCAAAAGTGAACTCACACATTTATGGTCAACTTGATTTTCAACAAAGGAATCAATGTAATTCAACAGAGAAACATATATCTTTTCAACAAATGGTGCTAGAACAGATGGACAAAGCTGTGTGGAAGAAAATGAGCTTTTTAGCCTTGTATTGGGCTTCCCTGTGGCTCAGACGGTAAAGAATTTGCCTGCAGTGAAGGAGACCTGGGCTTGATCCCTGGGTTGGGAAGACCCCCTAGAGAAGGAAATGGCAACCCAATCCAGTCTTCTTGCCGAGAGAATTCCCTGGACAGAGGAGCCTGCCAGATTACAATCCATGGGGTCACAAAGAGCCTGACACGACTGTCACTTTTCACTATCCTTGTATCAGACCATGCATTCGGATTAATTTTAGATAAGTCACAGTTCTAAGCATAAAATTATAAAGCTTTAACAGAAAAACAGGAGATTATCTTTGCAACATTCTAATAGACAAAGATTTTCTGAACAGTATTAAAAAAACAATACTAGTCATCAAAGAAAAAAAAATTACACATTGGACTTCAGTGAATTTTTGAAAATATGCTCACTAAAAGACGTTGTTACAAAAATGAAAAGGCAATCCACATACTGAAGAGAAAATATTTGCAAACCACCTATTTGATGAAGGACTTGTATCCTGAACATATGGCAAACTTATGAAGCTGAATAATAAGAAAACTACTCAATATTTTTATTTTTCATTTTTTAAAAAAATTTACTTTACAATACTGTATTGGTTTTGCCATACATCAATATGAATCTGCCACGGGTGTACCTGAGTTCCCAATCCTGAACCCTGCTCCCACCTCCCTCCCTGTACCATCTCTCTGGGTCATCCCAGTGTACCAGCCCCAAGCATCCTGTATCCTGCATCAAACCCAGACTGGCGATTCATTTCTTACATGATATTATACATGTTTCAATGCCATTCTCCCAAATCATCCCACCCTCGCCCTCTCCCACAGAATCCAAAAGTCTGTTCTATACATCTGTGTCTCTTTTGCTATCTCACATACAGGGTTATCATTACCATCTTTCTAAATTCCATATATATGTGAGTATACTGTATTGGTGTTTCTCTTTCTGGTTTACTTCACTCTGGATAATTGGCTCCAGTTTCATCCACCTCATTAGAACTGATTCAAATGTATTCTTTTTAATGGCTGAGTAATACTCCACTGTGTATATGTACAACAGCTTTCTTATCCATTCATCTGCTGATGGACATCTAGGTTGCTTCCATGTCCTGGCTATTATAAACAGTGCTGCAATGAACACTGGGGTATGCATGTCTCTTTCAATTCTGGTTTCCTCGGTGTATATGCCCAGCAGTGGGATTGCAGGGTCATAAGGCAGTTCTATTTGCAGTTTTTTAAGGAATCTCCACACTGTTCTCCATAGTGGCTGTACTAGTTTGCATTCCCACCAACAGTGTAGGAGGGTTCCCTTTTCTCCACACCCTCTCCAGCATTTATTGCTTGTAGACTTTTGGATCGCAGCCATTCTGACTGGTGTGAAATGGTACCTCATTGTGGTCTTGATTTGCATTTCTCTGATAATGAGTGATGTTATGCATCTTTTCATGTGTTTGTTAGCCATCCATATGTCTTCTTTGGAGAAATGTCTATTTAGTTCTTTGGCCCATTTTTTGATTGGGTCGTTTATTTTTCTGGAATTGAGCTGCAGGAGTTGCTTGTATATTTTTAAGATTAGTTGTCTGTCAGTTGCTTCATTTGCTATTATTTTCTCCCATTCCGAAGGCTGTCTTTTCACCTTGCTTATAGTTTCCTTTGTTGTGCAGAAGCTTTTAATTTTAATTAGATCCCATTTGTTTATTTTTGCTTTTATTTCCATTATTCTGGGAGGTGGGTCATAGAGGATCCTGCTGTGATTTATGTCGGAGAGTGTTTTGCTTATGTTCTCCTCTAGGAGTTTTATAGTTTCTGGTCTTACGTTTAGATCTTTAATCCATTTTGAGTTTATTTTTGTATATGGTGTTAGAAAGTGTTCTAGTTTCATTCTTTTACAAGTGGTTGACCAGTTTTCCCAGCACCACTTGTTAAAGAGATTGTCTTTTCTCCATTGTATATCCTTGCCTCCTTTGTCAAAGATAAGGTGTCCATAGGTGTGTGGATTTATCTCTGGGCTTTCTATTTTGTTCCACTGATTTATATTTCTGTCTTTGTGTCAGTACCATACTGTCTTGATGACTGTGTCAGTTCATCTGTTGATGGAAATTTGGATTGTTCCAGTATTGGACCTATTATGAATAAAGATGCTATAAACATTCTTGTATTTGGACATATGCTTTTGTTTCCCTTGGGCAGTTATCTAGGAGTGGAGTGGGTTGGTCACATTTGTACGTGCTTTAAGTTTACCTTTAGAAATTGCCAAGCCTCTTCTATAATGATGATTCTGTTTTACATTCCCACCAGCAGTGTATGAAAGTCTATTATTGCACGTTCTTGCCAACCCTTACATGGACAGTCTTTTCCATGCTGGACATTATTGTAGGTCACCATGCCTTGATGACTGATACTGAGTGAAGCTGAAGTGATCACCAAGGGTCACAAGTAAACTTTGGGGGCCATCGATACATATATTTATTATTGTGATTGTAGTAATGCTTTTACAGGGGTATAGTCAAACTTTCCAAACTGTACAGTTTAAACAGTTTACTATATGTCACTTTTACTTCAATAAAAAAGTACAATCTAAGAATTCCAGGTCTGTGGCCCCCATCTGGAGTCGACAGAAAGGAGACTTAAGAAGTATATCATACTTTCTGAAGGGGAAAAAAATATCTTCATGAAGAAAATCTGGCCAAGAAGATTACTCATGAAGAATTGCAAATAAGGAAGCTGTCTTGTGAAAGATAAGCAGATACAGTAAAGGAAATGTGGAAATATGGTTCGCAAAGCCAAAAGTAAATATTGTTTTTGAAGCATAAGCCACAAAATAGAAAAGTCATTTAACTATAACAAACAAGAATAAAGATCTAAGCACATGCCAATAATAAAACTCTAAATATTGAGAGAAAAGGGAAAATCATAATAGACACTACCGTGTGTATGAAGTAACTTAAGAAATAAAGGTTTAAAAATATCTTAAATACATATCAAAATTAAGCCTCTAAATCAAGAGATAAAACAAAAAGGCAAGTATAAAAATTAGATGCACTAGATTAAACACATATATAGCATGATTAAATGAGATAAACTTCTCTATTAAGAAAAACAAAAGGATCGTGTCAAAAAAGCAAAGTCTCAACTATGAACTGTAAATACCTAATACAAAATGATGCAGAAAACCTTGAAAGCTGAAGAATGAGCAAAAATAAACAGGGTAAATACTTCCACCCTCTCTCCCCAAAAAAGAAGAGAAAAATCAAGCAAACAAGTGTTATATCAGCAACAATGAAAAGATCTTGCAAGTATTTTTATAACAGCAAAAAGAAAGAAAAATAAAGAAACTGGGGGAAAGAATACTGTAACTGAAACATAAGCAAAGAGCAAGAGGCAATTCACTTAAAAGAAAACAAATGGCCAGTAATCATATGAAAAAGATGACTAGCTCTCTAAACTGTGAAGCAATCCCTACAAGAAACTCAGATTTCCTATTTCACCATGTGATTAGCAGAAACCTCTGAGCTTCATGCTCAGAGATAAGGGTCTGTCAGGAGTACTCAGGGCCCAAGAAAATGCCTGTGCCGTGTATTTCTGTATCTTCTATAAAATAGAAGACATACTTAAAATACTGCAAAGTAAACTTCACTGAATCACAAATACATGAAGTTGGTGACGCCTGACATACTGCTAATGATCTTTTCACTGTGTCTATCTACAGAGCTAAGCACAGACTCCTTCCTGCCCACAACTCAAGACTCCACTCTTCCACTGCATTTAAGGGCTCCGATCTCAGCCTACCTCACTGTTAGGCCCCACATTCCAGAGGAGTCTGAGCACTGTCTCTCTCTCAAGAGAGTATCCCACCGGGATATAGAGAGGAAATTCTTCCAAACAAATGGAAAAGACTCTGCAAACATATATATGTGCTATGTTTTCAAATATTACTAAATTCACTTATCACAAAAATAATATATGTTTATCCCTGTAACCTAGTGGTTCTCAACTGGAGACAATTTTTGTCTTCCAGGGGCATCTGGCAACATTCAGAGACTTCATTTTTCTGGCTGTGCCAGGTGGCATGCAGGGTCTTGGTTCCTTGACCAGGCATCCTTGCAGCGGAAGTGCAGAGTCTTAACCGCTGGACTGCCAGGGAATTTCCAACATATCCTTGGTGAGACTCTGTATGCCTAAAACTGACTTCTTTTAGCTTAATTGTTCAGCTTGTGCTGAAGCTGGCTACTCATCTCCTCTTACGCATATTTTACGTTATTTTCTTAGCATTACCCTAAGTGGAGACTGTATGTTAAATTTACAACAGACTTGTTTGAACTAATACCAGCTTAGCCTCAATGGTCGCTTCAATTCTGTCATTCTGCTATTTGTTTTCTTCATGCCCTATACTGTTTTCATCCCTCATTTCCTTCAATCCTGTCATCTTTTGTCTTAGGTGACTTTTTGGAAGTGAAATGTTTAAATTCTTTTTGTGTATTTCCTATATTACTTTCTCTGTGGTTACCATGTGGATTAATCAAATATCCTAAAGTTGTAATACTTTAATTTGAATTTTTATCAGCTTTAACTCAATCACACTCAACGTGTACTTCTTTTCAGCTCCATCCCTACTTCTTTCAGTTTTTGATGTCACAAAATTTATTCTTTATATACTTTGTATCCAAAACCAAATAATTATTTTAAGTATATTATTCTTTATGTAGAAACCAAAACGTGAAGTTACAAACCAAAGTGGCACTAATCAGTGCTTTTAGACTATTAGTTTTTTTTTTTTTTTAATGTATTAGTCTCTTAAACAATGTAGAAAACAAAATGTGGAGTTTGAAACCACTGTTCCACGAATACCAGCTTGCAAGCTGCCCCTGCTTTTACTTCTACTGTGATCTTCGTTTCTTCACATGGCTTTACGTTGTCTAGTGTTCTTTCATTTTTACCTGCAGGACTCTCTTCAGCATTTCTGGCAAGGGTTAGGTCTAATGGTAATGAGCTTCCTCAGCTTTTATTTATCTGGAAATGTCTTAATTTCTCCCTCACTTCTGAAGAGCAGGTTTGCCAGAAACAGGATTCTTGGTTGATAGTCTTTTCCTTATAGCACTTTGAGTATGGGGCCCACTGCCTTCGGGTCTCCAAAGTTTGTGATAAGAAATCTCTTAATAACTTATTGAGGATCTTTTTCACGTGATGAGTCCCTCTTCTCTTGTTGCCTCCAAGGTTTTGTCTTTTAAAGGTCTGATTTAATATGTCCCAGTGTGCACCTCTGAGTTCATCTTACTCGGAGTTCACTGAGCTTCTTGGATGCTTACATTCACATCAGTTTGCGGCATTTTCAGCCATTATTTCTTCAAGTGTTCTCTCTGTCTTTTTATTTTTTAGGACACTGCATATGTTGGTCCACTTGACGGTCATAGGATCCAGTGACTTTTCTTTAATCTTTCATCTTTCTGTTCCTCAGAATCAGGAGTTCTTCATTCCAGTTACTGTACTTTCAGCTCAATTTTCTTTTTGATTTCTATTTTCCCCAGCTTCACTGAGATATAATTGGAAAATAAAAATTATTTACATTTAAGGCATACAATGTGATGTTTTAATATACATATACATTGTCAAATGATCACTTCATAAAATTTTCTTTTGTGAGAACGATTAAGAACTACTAGCCGAGCAAATTTCAAGCATGTAACACAGTATTATTAATTACAGCCATACTGTACACTAAATCTCCCGAACTTACTCATCTCACAAAACTTAAATGTTGTCCAATAACTGAAATGAAAACTTCATTAGAGAGATTCAAAGGCAGATTTGAGCAAGCAGAAGAAAGAATCATCAAACTGGAAGATAAGACTATGGAAATTCTTGATTCTGAGGAACAAAAAGATGAATGATTAAAGAAAAGTCAGTATGATTATCAGAAAAATCCCACTGTTCTTGGCTTGTGCCCTTCTAGGGGTACTTGTGCTTCTTATGTGGATTCTAATGTCTCTTCAAGTGTTTTGGTATCAATAGCTACTGTCATGTCAGTGTTTCCGAACAAGAATGAGAGCTAGGGCTGCCAATGTTGCCATCGTGATAACGTCACCCTCTTTTACTTTTTAGGCTTTCTATATTTCTATTGATATTTTCATTTTGTTAATATGTTGTTTTCTTGATTTTCTCCATATCTTCCTTTAGCTCTTTGAGCATCCTTAAAATGACTGATTTTAAAGTATATCTAGTTTAAATTTGTAAGTAAACCTGCTATCAGGTCTTTTTCAGAGATGGTTTCTGTTGATTAATTTTTTGTTTGAGTCATTTTTCATGTTTTGGTTTTGTTTTTTACACACTGTGATTTTTGTTTAAACCTGGATATCTGAATCCAATAATGTAGTGACTCCTGATGTCAGATTCTCCTCCTTTTCCAGAGTTTGCCACCTGCTTGTTTCTGTTTATTGTTTTTGGTTTTATAATTTTTGCAGGCTATATCTATGCAAAGATAAGCCTGAGGTCTAATCTTAAGGTCTTCTCAGGTCTTTTATGAACCCAGGCCCTTCCCTGAACATTCAAAATGATTTTTCTCATTTCTGCCAATTATGCAATAGCTTTTGAAGGTCACTTAAGGATGAGGAACTTTTTTAACAGTGGGGGAGTTGCAACAACAATGGCCACCTGCCTCTTTGTCTAACCTCTGAGATCAAAAGCAGCAGTCAGGACAGGGATCCCCAATTCCTGGAGGACGGAGTCCTTTTTTGGCCACCCAGGCTCCTGCCAGCTGTGGGCAAGCTGTTTGACAGACACTGCACAGCTGCCTGCCATGGGGCCAGCGGGTGAGGCTGGGTAACTGCTTTTATGCTAAGAGCTGAAACGGACTATATCCTACGTTAATTTACCTCAAGCCTTGCCCTTGAAGTTATATGCCTTCAAAAGACTCCAGAGTTCCAAAATAGTTACAGTATTTCTGCTATCGGTAGGAGGTCATACAGATGACCTCCCACACAGATGTTTCTCCCATATAGATGCTCACTTGTTCCAGCACCCTTTACTGAGTGCTCCCCAACATTCTTCAGTGATCCATAAATCAAGTATCCATATATGTACGAGTTGGGCTGGACTCTGTTGCCTTTTCTGATCTATAAAAGGGGTTTAATTCATATGGTTCAACATAAAATGTAAAGATGTGCTTGTGTTTCACATATCAACTGTTAACCAGAAAACTTGCTAAAGTGCTTACTGAATCTAATAACTTATCTCCAGACTTTGGATTACCTCCATAAATTTATCCTAATCTGAGGTGAATAACATTTTATTTCCTTTCTAATCCTTTTAAGTTTTTGATTATTTTTCTTGCCTTACTGGCTACAACTAGGATGATGTCGCGTATCAGTGGTATTCAGTGGGCATCTCTAACCCAGTCTTCATCTCAGAGATAAAACTTGTAGCATTTCACTGTCAAGTATGCTCTCTACTATAACTTTTTCCACACTGCTCAACAGACTTTTTCTATGATCATGTGTCAGCTGGGGTTCTGAGTAAGATCCTGAGGAAGAATCCTCAAGTATTTGTGCTCATCTTGTTCTCATCTAAGAGATGAATTCAGCTTCCTTGTCCTATATACCAAAGCTTAGCAGTCCTGTCAACAAGGAATGACAACAGCCAAAGCACCAGGCTAAGAGCACTGCTACGATTTCTAATCATACCCTGGTATCACCAGTGGTAACACAAGGAGTGCACTGGAAAGAACTGCCCACGTGTCCTACTGTGGAAAGAGCTCTGATACCAGGAAGCTGTGTAATTACTAGATGCAGGTTCTTGCTCTAACAACTGAATACTGAGCAAATTATTTAACTTTTATGAGCCTCGTCTTATCTTTGGAAAACAAGAAAATCAAGTCCAATTTTTCTAGCAAATGTTTTATGAGTTGGAACAATTTTTATTGACTTACCATCAAATAATTTTTAGGACTTAAAAAATCACTATGAGCCAAAACACAAAAATATAACATAAATTCCACAATCTGGGAGGGAACGCTCTCAGGCAAAATTCTAATTTTAAATCATGTCAAACAAAGCTGTTGCTTTGACTTTCTCCTTGCTTTAGCTTTAATTTGGAGAAACCTGATATGTATTCTGCCACAGAAATACTACGTGTACATACTGTTGTTCTAATCACAAGAAACCAGGAGCTGTTTAAGAAACAGCTGAACTTAATGGCAAGTTATTGCCAGAAAGAATGACATTATGTCAAAATCAAAACTGCTGTTCCTAGGAAACATCCTTCAACATTAAAATGAATGATTCTTACACATTTCTATTCAAAGGGTCTAATATTCTGTTAGTTGAAGATATATAATCCATTATATATAGCACCCCAACATCAGGCACTCTGCTGGAGTCTCAATGCGGTTTCACTGTGGTTGAGTTTAGCACTTTAGTACTACCTGCCCTTAACATTGCAGTCTAAAATTATCTTTGGTATAGAACTCTGAGGTCACCCCCAAGCTCTGGTCCAAGCACAGCAGCAGACCCAAAGAGTATGAGCAAATGACCTCCCAGGTGACAAGCTCTTCCACACCCAAGTCCTTTTAGATACGGATTGACAGCCCCCCACTCCCACCACCAGCAAAACACGTCAAGCTTTCAGAATTTTCCACTTGCAACCCATATGTCTAGTTCTTAAAAGACATAAATCCACCTTTAATCAGTAATAAATAACTACATTTTGAAAATTGTTTTCAGAAATTCAGTACTGAGTCGCCTGCTCTCTAGATTCTACAAATCACCAAAAGGGAGATATTTTATTTTATTATTATTTGTTTTGATGGCTGCATGCCATTTTTATTTTTTTTTTAATTTTTATTTTAACTTTATTTTACTTTACAATACTGTATTGGTTTTGCCATACATTGACATGAATCCACCACGGGTGTACATGTGTTCCCAAACATGAACCCCCCTCCCACCCCCCACCCCATAACATCTCTCTGGGTCATCCCCGTGCACCAGCCCCAAGCATCCTGCATCCTGCATCAGACATAGACTGGCGATTCGTTTCTTACATGATAGTATACATGTTTCAGTGCCATTCTCCCATCTCATCCCACCCTCTCCCTCTCCCCCAGAGTCCAAAAGTCCGCTCTACACATCTGAGTCTCTTTTGCTTTTAAATGGTCACTCCTACAGGCTCTCCAAGTTCTTACCCTGCAAGAGATTAAAGAACTAAAAAAAGGAGACTAATACCACTTTCTCACGAGGTGGCTCTACAAACCCAGAGATCATTATATATCTTGTTTTATGCACTTTTAAAATATAAAAAGCCACACAAAGATATTCTGTAAGCACAGTGCAGCCAGTGCCTGGCGTATGTGTTTTTTAACATCTCTTAGGTAAAAGTAGAGTAAGTTTATCTAAAAGTTTAGAAGCAGGGAAACAGTTGTCATCCAAAGCATCTATTTGCTTCCCTGTCAGAGAAAAAGAACCTTACAACCCATCACCTTTTTTCTTGCTTCTTTGTCTGGCTTGGTGCCTAAAACCTAAATTTACACCACAACACAAATAGAAATCTTACTCCAGGCTCCTAGCAGAATTATTTGTTGCCTTGATCAAACTTTAATTTTTACTTTCTTGCCCTCATTATGAGCTTCAGGAAATGTTTTTTTCAGAACTATATTTAAGTCATGTATTTAGTTTACAATTAAGTAAACAAATAAATGATTGGCACCATCATGTAACAGAGATATGAACAATCACAAATGTATTTCTACCACACCCGAAGTGAGAAGAACAGAATTCTAATACCAGTCCCATTACTGCAAAGTCATGAAATTTTGAGCAATTTTCTAAATCTTTTAAATCTTGGTTTCCCTTGAATATAAAAAGTAAAAAACTGTCAGTCATGTTACCAAATAACATGACACTTGAAAACACATGTTATTATTACAAAGGTGGTAATATATAGGATAAGCACAGAATATGGTAAAAGTTTTGAAGGGGAAAGGCAGCCATGAAAATCAGGAGTGGTTAAAATGTCATTTATTGTCTCATTCAACTCTGAAATCCTAGAACTGATTTTTGAGCTGGGAAGACTAAAATAGGCCTCATGGTGATATGTGAGCTAGATCTGAAAGGAAGGATAGGATTTTTATCAGATTACATCTTCTAATTTTATGCACAATGTATTTAAAGACATAGCTCAGCATGGCTAGGGGAAGGATGACATAAATGTAAATCCGCAGTACATATACTCTCTGGAGTTCTCCTCCAGATAAGCATCTAAGGTCCAACATCCGAATTCATGTGTTTTCCTCAGTGGCTCCATACTCAATAGAGTTTACCAGCAATTCCACTGCTCTTGACCTGACACTTGCCACCTATCCTCCCAACATCCCCTACAAATATTTAAAGATAATTCACACAGCTAAGAAGGTTTGTATTATTACCCGTGACTCTAGTGACCTGTCTGCATATAAAGCTCATAAAATATATTGCATTTGAACCAGTTACATTTTAAAAGAAAAATAATAATCAGATTTTATTCAAGGCTTGACAATGAGCCTTGAATAATTCTTCAAACTTAAAATAAAATTACCTGTAGAAGCCCTCCATCATCAAAACGCAGCACTTCTATTATGCTCTCCGACTGAATAAATGCTGTGATGGAAACAAAACAGATTGTCACTTAACAGGAAAAGAAACTTCATTTAAATAAAATCTTTTAATTTAAAATTAATTGCTACAAGTTAATACTTTTAGAACATACTACTGCTTGATGGTAACGGTTAAAGAGGAAAATATAACACTTCAGGATTTTAGTAACTATGAAATGCTTGAACTGAAACAATCCAGTTAGAAAGTAGTTTTAACAACCTACAAACTATGTAAGCCACTCACAAAATATTTATTCCTGCTATACTGCCAGAAAGCATGAAATAAAGTTCAACTAGCTGCAGTAACTGTGCTCCAAATATTTACCTAACGATTTGAAAACTTATGTCCACACAAAAATCTGCAAGCAACTCCTTATAAGCAGGTTTGTTCATAACCTTCAAAAACTGGCCACAATCAAGATGTCCTTTAATAGGCAAGTAAAGAAAAAGCTGACTTGAAATTCAACATGAAAAGAACTAAGATCATGGCATCTGGTCCCATCACTTAAGGGCAAACAGAAGGGGGAAAAGTGGAAGCAATGACAGATTTTATTTTCAGGGGCTCCAAAAATCACTGCAGATAATAACTGCAGTGATGAAATTAAAAGACATTTGCTCCTTGGAAGGAAAGCTATGAAAAATCTAGAAAGCATATTAAAAAGCAGAGACATCACTTTGCAGACAAAGGTCCATATAATCAAAGCTTATATTGTTTTCCAGTAGTCACGTACAGATGTGAGAGCTGGATGACCTAAGAAGGCTAGGTGCTGAAGAATTGATGCTTTCTAATTGTGGTGCTGAGAAGACTCCTGAGAGTTCCTTGGACTGCAAGGCTATCAAACCAGTCAATCCGAAAGGAAATTAGTCCTGAATATTCGTTGGAAGGACTGATACTGAAGCTGAAGCTCCAATACTTTGGTAACCTGATGCAAAGAGCTAACTCACTGGAAAAGATCCTGATGCTGGGAAAGACTGAAGGCAAAAGGAGAAAGGGTTAGCAGAGGATGAGCTAGCATAGGTTAGATAGCATCACCTACTCAATGGACACGAATATAAGCAAATTCTGGGAGACGGTAGAGGATAGAAGAGTTTGGCATGCTGTAGTCCTTGGGGTCACAAACAGTCAGACACAATTTAGCAACTAAATAACAAAAACAACAGAGACAAATGTAGATTATCCATACAATGGAGTATTCAGTTCAGCTCAGCCGCTCACTTGTATCCAACTCTTTGCGATCCCATGAATCGCACACGCCAGGCCTCCCTGTCCATCACCAACTCCCGGAGCTCACCCAAACTCACGTGCATTGAGTCAGTGATGCCATCCAGCCATCTCATCCTCTGTCATCCCCTTCTCCTCCTGCCCCCAATCCCTCCCAGCATCAAGGTATTTTCCAATGAGTCAACTCTTCGCATGAGGTGGCCAAAGTACTGGAGTTTCAGCCTCAGCATCAGTCCTTCCAGTGAACACCCAGGACTGGTCTCCTTTAGGATGGACTGGTTGGATCTCCTTGCAGTCCAAGGGACTCTCAAGAGTCTTCTCCAACACCACAGTTCAAAAGCATCAATTCTTCAGCGCTCAGCTTTCTTCACAGTCCAACTCTCACATCCATACATGACCATAGGAAAAACCACAGCCTTGACGAGATGGACCTTTGTTGGCAAAGTAATATCTCTGCTTTTCAATATGCTGTCTAGGTTGATCATAACTTTCCTTCCAAGGAGTAAGCGTCTTTTCATTTCATGGCTGCAGTCACCATCTGCAGTGATTTTGGAGCCCCAAAAATAAAGTCTGACACTGTTTCCCCATCTATTTCCCATGAAGTGATGGGACCAGATGCCATGATCTTCGTTTTCTGAATGTTGAGCTTTAAGCCAACTTTTTCACTCTCCTCTTTCACTTTCATCAAGAGGCTTTTTAGTTCCTCTTCACTTTCTGCCTTAAGGGTGGTGTTATCTGCATATCTGAGGTTATTGATATTTCTCCTGGCAATCTTGATTCCAGCTTGTGCTTCTTCCAGCCCAGCATTTCTCATGATGTACTCTGCACATAAGTTAAATAAGCAGGGTGACAATATACAGCCTTGCCGTACTCCTTTTCCTATTTGGAACCAGTCTGTTGTTGGAGTACTACTCAGTGATAAAAAGTAAAAGAAAGGGCTGCATGCTCTATGATTTTAAGTATATGACATTCTGGGAAAAGCAATACTATAGAGATGGTAATAAGATCAGTGGTTATGAGGGGTTTGGAGAGAAAGGAAGAGTGAAATAAGGAAACTATATGGAATTTTTCAAAGCAGCCTTCTATATGATACTGTAAAGTGAGATGCACATGACCCTATGCATTTATTAAAAACAGAACTTTACAACATAGTAAACCTAGTGTAAGCAATTAAAAAAAAATCATTTTAGGAGATCCAGGATCCCAGGGCAGACTGCAGAATATGACAAAACCACTTATTTCTATTCTAAAAGTACGAAACTATCTCACAGAAATGGGTGAGGTGAAAGGTGCTGACCTAAGTAATTTGGAAATGAGTACAATCAGTAAGACGGTCATGTATGGATGTGAGAGTTGGACTGTGAAGAAAGCTGAGTGCCGAAGAATTGATGCTTTTGAACTGTGGTGTTGGAGAAGAAAGACTCTTGAGAGTCGCTTGGACTGCAAGGAGATCCAACCAGTCCATTTTGAAGCAGATTAGCCCTGGGATTTCCCCTATGGTTTGGGTTAACCATCCTGAGACTGCTCTACATGTATTCTTGAATTCAACCATTAAATATATGGATGGTGGATGGTGATTGTCAAGAATTCTCACTGTTTGAATAAGAGTTCACAAAAAAGCAAGGGAAGGAGGCTAGAGTGATCCACCTGGTAATGGATTAGAGTTAACAACATCAGTACAAACTAATGTTGAGCATACCAAAGATACAGATGGTTACCTATAGAAACATTTACTGATGTGCCTATACACTGGTAGGTATACACACATATATTACAACCTAACAGCAAAAAGCATATATATAGCACACAGATCTTGGGTCCTAATACCATTCTCCAATAAAAGGAATGGGGGCTTCTTACAGAAATGGCTGAATCTAGGACTGGGGATGGGGGGAGAGATACAAAAGGTGAAACTTGTGCCATAAAGAAAGTACTTAAAAAAAAAAAAAAAACCAAGACAAAACAAAAAACCCTCCACTGATGCGGCTATGTCAGAGAGATGTAAGAGTTAACAGGAAGAGTTCCCAAATGACCAAAGCTGCAACAACTTGAGCAATGAAGTCAAGTAGTACTGGATTAAAACCCAAAGTATAAAATAAGTATTTATGAGTCCATACTGGTATAAATAAATGAATGAATAAATAAGTAAATATGGGGGAGAAGAATTCTAAATAATTTATGTAGAAGCTCTTTTACTTAGAAGGTGGAACATAACTGCCCACTCCTTAGCATGGAATGCCCGTGGTGACCCTTCCAAAGAAAACAGTATGGAAAAGAGGAAAAAAAAGAGTAACTTTACAATGGAGAAACCTGACAAATGTTACCTCAGTCAGATGATCACGGTCAACATCCAGAGTAAAAGCCATGGGGACAGTACCCTTGATGTCTTCCTCCCAAAACCACGAAACTCCAGACTCATCGTGAGAAAAACATCAGACAAATCTCAGCTGAGGGGCATTCTAGAAAAACACCTGATCAGCACACTCCTGAAAACTGTTGAGGTCATCAAATATAAGAAACGTCTGAGAAACTGTCACAGATCAAAGGAGCCTAAGGAGCCATGAGTACTAAATGTAATGCTGTATTTTGGATGGCACTCTTGAAAAGGGAAAAACTTTTCATTTAGGTAAAAACTGAGGAAACTTGAATAAAATATGAATTAATAATAACGTACTAAAACTGGTTCATTGCCAAAAAAAAGACCATATAAGTATGAGATGTTAATAATAGGCCAAACTGGGCAAGGGGTATTTGGCAACTCTGTACTATAATTGGAATTTTTACGTAAATCTAAAACTGTTCTAAAATGAAAGCCTATTTTTTAAAACCCACAAAACAGTGGTTTACTTGTTTTAATGTGACCCTCCCTGACTCCTCTTTGTTGGTCTTGGTGTATTCAGGAAGAAGCCTACTGTCTAACCCCATGTACCTGGCTTTTCCAGTGTGACCAAAGCTGAAAGTCATGGGGCAGCCAGGATGCCAGTGAAGTGATTACATAACTTTACCTACTTGGATGATGTCTCTGCTGCCCGCTGAGCATCCATTTCTTCTTACTCTAATAACAGCACCCTGATTTTATTTTGTGGAAAGCCCTGTCCCTCCATTTCTCGTGTTTCTCCTCAACCTCAGTGCCCACTTCCTCTACCCTGAGGAGCAAGGGTTCCTCACCAGTTCTTCATATACGGAGAACATTCAACAATTCTGTGTGTGAATGAAATTTCATCTTTCTGCTCAGGCACAAGTACTGATTATTTGCATCCACTGATACAAATGAATTACTTCTGATTCTCTCTAGTCCTAGCTTGAGGTTGAATTTCCAAACTAAGATCAGAGCTAATGGCTACAAGGGAATTACTGACAGAGAGTACATCTGGAGTACACAAAAATATATCCAAATAAAGCAACAGACTATTAAGAAAAAAGGTCTGTGAAATAAAAGGCTATGCCCAGCATACCCATCCATTTCTCATCACTTCCCCCTCCTTTTAACATAAAGTGACATTTTAGATGATCCAGAAGAGCTTTCTGTTATGTTCTTGTTGAAAACAGGTATTCTGATGCAAGGACACAATGACCTAACAAGAATTAACTGAAACAGCCAGACACCCACAATGTAACAGACAAAAAGTTACTGCTAGTTCTGAGATGTCTATGTGAGTGACTAACTCCCAGTTAGAAGCTTTCCATTAGCTAGCAGAGAAAACAAACAAACAAAAAAAGTAACAGAAATTTGGTGTATTTGGTGGATGCTATTAGAGTTATGGTTTTTCCAGTAGTCATGTACAGATGTGAGAGTTGGACCATAAAGAAGGCTGAGAGCCAAAGAACTGATGCTTTTGAATTGTGGTGCTGGAGAAAACTCTTGAGAGTCCCATGCACAGCAAGAGATCAAACTAGTCAATCCTAAAGAAAATCAACCCTGAATATTCATTGGAAGGACTGATGCTGAAGCTCTAATACTCTGGCCACCTGCTGCCAAAAGCCAACTCACTGGAAAAGACTCTGATGCTGGGAAAGATTGAGGGCAGGAGAAGAAGGGGGCGACAGAGTATGAGATGGTTGGATGGCATCACTGACTCAGTGGACATGAGTTTGTGCAAACTCCAGGAGATAGTGAAGGACTGGGAAGCCTGGCGTGCTGTAGTCCTGGGGTCATAAACAATCAGACACAACTTAGTGACCAAACAACATTAGTTATGATACAACAACCATCATGTAAGATTCCATCAACAACCAAGATCAGACCTTTATCTAACTGATGAGAGCTTTCCTAAATATAGAAAAGTAGTAATATAATTTGGGTATATAATACCTAATATAATAATATAATTAGGAGCTTCAAGAAAAAAATACATGAGATACCTTAGGTGGGAAAAAAAAAAAAAAAAAAGACCAGCAGCTATTATAAAGTCCTGAAAGGAGAATATTGTGTTATACACCAACAGCTTTCCTTAAAGCATGTAGAAATGAACAGGATTCAACTCTGGCATAAAATACAGTATTTTACTTTAAGTGATCGATCTTAATAACTTTATATATCTAGAAAAGCAGAAGTGACACTAGATATGTACTTAGTCATTTAATGTGTTAACAGTTATTAGGGTATAAGTTACAAAAAGGAACCCAAGCAAGTCAAATCCCCCATATCGCCACATCTCTAGATTGGAAACCACAAAAGACAGCTAATTCCTCTCCTGAGAAGTTCTGTCCCTTATTTTATACACTAATGGAATTCTAAACTGTCCCAGTGTTTTCCAGTTAGAGCAGCAACCAGCTGTAGAAGAAAGAATGATGTCTAGGGGACTTTCCTGGCAGTCCAGTGGTTAAGAATCTGCCTTCCAAAGCAGGGATGTGGGTTTGCTCCCTGGCTGGGGAACTAAGATCCCACAAGCCGCATGGCAACTACGCCAGCACACTGCAACTAGAGAAAGCCTGAGTGCCACAGCAAAGACCTCGTGCAGAAGGAAAACACCTGATAATTACTGATCACCGTGTCACTAAACGTCAAACTAATTTTATGATATAGATATTATGGATTCCATTTGAAGATAAAGGTTCAGTGAAGTTAGGCTCAAGGTCACTCAGCAAGAAAATGGCTTGAGAGGGGCCATAAATTTCAACCATGGGACCTCAGAACCTAAGCTTCTACACCCATAACTGTTTACTTTCAACATAAAGTGATGCTAATGCTCACACCAGCAGTACCTTCAAGCAACCTAAGTTTTAAAATCAGGCATATATTCCTATACAAAGGGAGGAAAGCAGGATGCATAAACACAAGGGGCTTAACTTCTGGCTTTTAGGATTCTACTAGCATTCACTCTAAATTGAGTTCAGTAGGATGTACTTTAAGCTTCTCATATTCACCTACATCACTATGATGTCTGAGAGTAACAAAGACATTTATTTTCTGTGGAAAAATCTCAGTGCGTCAGTTATTTAATCATTATATTCAAAACAGAAGATCAGAAACTGAGTTTACTTCCCCATTGCACTTTTAGTAAAGAATAAGACAAAAATATCTTCACTTTAAAGGTAAATCTTTCTCTACTATAACTAGGGATAATTTATAATATGCTTTTTTTCCTTTTAGGTAGAGATTCTTTTTTCTGAATATGGCAAATGACGACTAGATACAGTACTTGTTTCCAGACATCTTCTATAAGTCATGAAAACAATGAATGTTGTAAATAACTGGCAGAAATATGTCATGAGATGGCTGGATGGCATCACCAACTCAGTGGGCATGAGTTTGAGCAAACTCTGAAAGACAGTGAAGGACAGCGAAGCCTGGCATGCTGCAGTCCATGGGGTCGCACACAATTGAGCGACTGAACAGCTGTTGACTTTACAGAAATAAAAGGCACCTACCAACCTTATAGAAACAGACTATAAATAAGACAATAACTAGGAACAATTGTGCACCAACGAATTAGATGCATGGACAAACACCTGGAAAAACACAAACTACTGAAATTAAGTCAAGAATAAACCTGAATGGACCAGTAACAAGAGACTGAATTTCTAATTAAAAGTCTTCCTACAAAGCAAAACCCAGGGACAAATGGTTTCATTCCACCAAATGTTTAAAGAAGTTATACAAAGGCTTCACAAACTTTCAAAATAAAGCAGATGGGGAAAACACTTTCCAACATATTCTGAGGCCTTAATACTGATACCAGAATCAGATAAAGTTATCACAAAAAAAGGAAACTACAGCTCAATATCCCTTAAACATATGGATATTAAGTCCTCAAGAAAATACAAAATACTCTTCTAGCAACATATATAGAGGCTTACACATCATGATGAAGTGTAAGACTAATATACTTTACACTGCAAAGCTTCAATGAAAGAAATTAAAGACCTAAATAAATAGAAAGACATAGGGTGGAATACTTCACAATGTAAAGACTGTAATACTCCCTATCTTACATTCAATGCAATCATTATCAAAATCCCACTTTTTGCCCCAAATTGATCCTAAAGCTCTTAAGAAACTGAGAGAAATCCTTAATACCCAAAACAACCTTGCCAAAGAAGAACACAGTGGAGAACTCTTACTTCATGATTTTAAAACTTAATACAAAGCTACAGTAATCAAGACAGTGTGCAACTAGGAATAAAGATAAACAGGGATATCAACAGAAGTGAGAATCCAGAAAGAAACCCTCATATTTACGATCAATTCATTTATGGCACAAAGAAGAATGGACAGTGTTTTCCGTAAGTAGCGTTAGGGCAACCAGGATCTACAGGTGTAAGAATGAAGCTGGACCCTACCTCATACTGTATGTAAAAATTAACTCGAAATGAGCAAAGATCTTGGTGTATGAGCTAAAGTTCTAAAACTCTTAGAAGATAATGTGGGTAAATCTTCATAACCTTGAATTAGGCAATGTTTCTGAAGCTAGGATAGCTAAGCAAAGAAAAACACATAACTTGGACCTCATCAAAATTAAAATTCCTGTGCTTCAAAGGGCACTATCAAGAAAGTGAAAAGACAACCCAGAGGACAGAAGATTTCTGCAAATTATTTACCCGTTAAGGGTTATGTACACAGAATATATGGAACTCAACCCCTCCTCGCAAAGACGAATACTTCAACTTTAAAAATAAAAAAAAGACGAGATCTGAATAAACATTTCTCTAAAAGAAGACAAATTGCCAATAAGCACATAAATGTTCAAAATCAGTCCTCAGAGAAATACAAATCAAAACCAAAGCAAGGTACCACTTCACACATACTAGGACAGCAATAATTAAAAACACAGACAATAATAGGTATTGGTGAGGGTGTGGATAAATTGCAAAGCTCTAAGTTGCTGGTTGGAGTAAAAAGTGGAATACACTTTGGAGAACAGTTTGGCAGTTATTCAAAAAGGTAAATACAGAGTTACCATAGACAAAGCCATTCTACTCATATATATAAACCAGAGAACTAAAAACATATGTACAAAAACTTACCCACAAATGTTCCACCAGTACTATTGATAATAGCCAAAGAGTAGAAACAACCTAAGTGTCCACTGACAGATGAAGGACAGACAAAATGTGGTGAGTCCATATAACAGAATATTTCTCAGCCGCACACACGCACACACACACTGATACACGCTACAACATGGATGACCCTTGAAAACATAACGCTAAATGAACTAAGCCAGATACAAAAGACCATATATATTACATGAAATGTCCAGAATAGGAAAATCCACAGAAATAAAGGTAGATTTAACAGTTGCTAGGGGCTAGGTGGAAATGGGGTATGAACCTAATGTGTATGACGTTTCTTTTTGGGGGTGTTGAAAATATTTTGAAATTAGATCGTGGCGATGGTTGCATAAAATGTGAATATACTAAAATACTCAATGGTATACATTAAAAGCATGAATTTATGATATGGGATTATATCTCAAAGAATTATATCTCAATATTTTAAAATTCAAAACAGCAAAAAGACAGTGCATGGCTTCGGTTCTATTCCCTAATTTCTTACTTTATAGTTTGCCTGAATGGCATTTTAAATACTGTGGAGCTATGGGCCACAATACTACTCTAGAAAAGCTTTAAACTGTGTAGTCCTTTCATGTATAGAAATTCATTTTTTGATGTACACATGTGTGTGTGGGAGGGGAGAATACATAGCAAATGATAAAGCAAATGGGGCAAACTGTCAACAACAGGTGAAGCGCCATCAAGGTATATGTTTTTTTTTAATTCTATTTTGATCCTTAGAAATTTCCTGAACGTTTGAAAATATTCCAAATAAAAAGTCTACAAAAAAGGAAATAATTTATACAAGACTTATAAAAATTTGAATGTTTAAACATATTCACTTTTAAATAAAACCACAATAGAAGTAAGTAAATCTCATTACTTATGTCCATTGGAAATATTGGTTATAGAGGCGTTTGGTATACCAACTGCTGCCACAGATTGGGACAAAAATAATAAACTGCTTAAGTGTCTGTGACTAAAGTGATATTGCAGCCATCTTAAAACTGTCAATCAACATGCGAACTCAATTACTGTGCAGGGATTTTTACCTTGTGAGTATGTCCAACATGCACTCATATACTATGAGATGCATGGTGTATACATGTGATACCTGCACTGCAGATATGTATACAGTATACATTATATTCTAAGTATTAGGTAAGAATCATCCATGTCTTATCAATATAATTCTTATTAAACAATGCCCAAAGAAGTGACCAATGTAAGAAATTAGAAAATGAAGAGCAAATTAAACCTAAAATAAATGTAAATCAACAAAATAGCAGAAAATAAAGAAGAATCAAAGAAATTAATGTTTTGTTAGAGAAGATGAATTAAAATGATATACCTCTAGTAAGACTTGACAGTAAAGAGGAGTCACATATTAGACATGTAAGAACTGAGAAACCAGACTCAACTATACTTCCTATAGATATAAAGCCACTAAGGAATATCATTAAAATTCTGTCAATACAGTCAACAATTCAGATTATAATATGGGCAATTTCTTTAAAGACTCAAAGTGTCAAAGATCAGTTTTTAAAAAAATTAACAGTTAATGTGAACAGCCCTAAATATAGTAAAGAAGTTCAGTCCAGTTCAGTCGCTCAGTCGTGTCCTACTCTTTGCAACCCCATGAATCGCAGCACGCCAGGCCTCCCTGTCCATCACCAACTCCCGGAGTTCACTCAGTCACGTCCATCGAGTCAGTGATGCCATCCAGCCATCTCATCCTCTGTCGTCCCCTTCCCCTCCTGCCCCCAATCCCTCCCAGCATCAGAGTCTTTTCCAATGAGTCAACTCTTCCCATGAGGTGGCCAAAGTAATGGGGTTTCAGCTTTAGCATCATTCCTTCCAAAGAAATCCCAGGACTGATCTTGCAGTCCAAGGGACTCTCAAGAGTCTTCTCCAACACCACAGTTCAAAAGCATCAATGCTTCGGCGCTCAGCCTTCTTCACAGTCCAACTCTCACCTCCATGTATGACCACTGGAAAAACCATAGGCTTGACTGGACGAACCTTAGTCAGCAAAGTAATGTCTCTGCTTTTGAATATGCTATCTAGGTTGGTCATAACTTTTCTTCCAAGGAGTAAGCGTCTTTTACTTTCATCGCTGCAGTCACCGTCTGCAGTGATTCTGGAGCCCCAAAAAAATAAAGCCTGACACTGTTTCCACTGTTTCCCCATCTACTTCCCATGAAGTGATGGGACCAGATGCCATGATCTTCATTTTCTGAATGTTGAGCTTTAAGCCAACTTTTTCACTCTCCTCTTTCACTTTTATCAAGAGGCTTTTTAGTTCCTCTTCACTTTCTGCCATAAGGGTGGTGTCATCTGCATATCTGAGGTTACTGATATTTCTCCCGGCAATCTTGATTCCAGCTTGTGTTTCTTCCAGCGTTTCTCATGATGTACTCTGCATAGAAGTTAAATAAGCAGGGTGACAATATACAGCCTTGACGTACTCTTTTTCCTATTTGGAACCAGTCTGTTGTTCCATGTCTAGTTCTAACTGTTGCTTCCTGGTCTGCATACAGATTTCTCAAGAGGCAGGTTAGGTGGTTTGGTATTCCCATCTCTTTCAGAATTTTCCAGTTTATTGTGATCCGCACAGTCAAAGGCTTGGGCATAGTCAATAAAGCAGAAATAGATGTTTTTCTGGAACTCTCTTGCTTTTTCCATGATCCAGTGGTTGTTGGCAATTTGATCTCTGGTTCCTCTGCCTTTTCTAAAACCAGCTTGAACGTC
>SJYQ01008001.1:135518-146008 GCA_006410935.1 Redunca redunca
TCCATAGTTCATCAGGCACTCTATCTATCTGATCTAGGCCCTTAAATCTATTTCTCACTTCCACTGTGTAATCTTAAGGGATTTGATTTAGGTCATACCTGAATGGTCTAGCGGTTTTCCCTACTTTCTTCAATTTGAGTCTGAATTTGTCAATAAGGAGTTCATGATCTGAGCCACAGTCAGTTCCTGGTCTTGTTTTTGTTGACTGTATAGAGCTTCTCCATCTTTGGCTGCAAAGAATATAATCAATCTGATTTCAGTGTTGACCATCTGGTGATGTCCACGTGTAGAGTCTTCTCTCGTGTTGTTGGAAGAGGGTGTTTGCTATGACCAGTGCATTTTCTTGGCAAAACTCTATTAGTCTTTGCCCTGCTTCATTCTGCACTCCAAGGCCAAATTTGCCTGTCACTCCAGGTGTTTCTTGACTTCCTACTTTTGCATTCCAGTCCCCAAAGGACATCTTTTTTGGTTGTTAGTTCTAAAAGGTCTTGTAGGTCTTCATAGAACCGTTTACTCTGTAGTTAAAAATCTCACAAAGAAAACTCTAGGCCCATTCACAGAAATTGATGAATTCTCCCAAATATTTAAGGAAGAAAAAAGTACCAATTCAACACAAACTCTCTCCAAACACAGAAGAGGAAAAACTTCAAAACTCATTTTAGGAAGCCAACAATACTCTGATACCAAAAACAAAGACATTAAAAGAAAGGAAAAACTACAGATCAACATTCTTCAGTATTACAGATGCAAAAATTCTCATTAACATCTCAGCAAATTTAACCCATTAATGTATAAAAAGGATAAATACACCATCACCATATAGGGTTTATCCAAGAAATGCAACAGTTCTTTAACATTCAAAAAGGGGGGTGGGGGAATCCAACCTATAAAACTAAAAAAAAAAAAACCCCACCAAANTATAAAACTAAAAAAAAAAAAAACCCCACCAAACTAAAATAATAATAATCTCTTAAATCATACTTGATGGTTGAGATAAAATTATAATGACATCAGTTGAGCAGAATGTATACAGAAGAAATACTTTAGGAAATTATATTTTTTAAAGTGGTAAGGGTGTTATGTAAAGGGAAAAAAAGTGCTAAGGGCCATGGAATCTCAATGAAATCAAGGTTTTAATACTGCAGTCAAAGGTGTAAAACATTGATATCAGGGGGCTGTGTTAAGTTAAAATACACAATTTAATGTTAGCAACCACTTAAAAATACACAAAGTGATATACTAAATATATATATATATGTATAACAAGATGGATTCTAAAAAATGTTGAAGTAACTCAGAGAAAGACAAAAAGAAATAGAAAAATAAGAAACAAAAGAATTATTAAGCACTGATGTATCAAAAATCACTTTAAATGGTTTAAATGCATCAATGAAATGGCAGGAAGTGACAGAATGATTAAAATGATTATCCAACCATATATTTCAACACAACAGAAACAGATTTTGTATTATGTAAAGGTTAGAAAGAGATTTATCATGGTAACTTTTTTTTAAAGGTATTGCTATGTAAATATCAGATATAGCAGACTTCAGAGCAGGGACAAAGAGTAACATTAGATAAAGGAATCAATCACCATGAATACTGTGCCCAAATGTGTATGCACCAAAGAACAGAGTTGCAAAATGAAACAAATATTGGAAAAGCCAAAAGGAAAAATAGACAAATTCAGTTATATTCAAAGACTTCAACATCTCACTGCCATCAAACATCTCACTGGTAAAACTAAGAGATACATAAGATAGAAAAGAATATACATACATATAACTAAAAGATACTAAAAAACCCGAACACCATCAACCAACAGGATCTAACTGACATTCATAAGCCACATAGCCTTTGTCAACACAATACACGTTCCTTTTAAGATACCTTGGACAAGTCCTCAAGACAGGACAATTCCTTGGACAACTCCTGGGTCATAAAACAAACATCAACAATTTAAAAAGCATTGAAATCAGATTATGTTCTCCAATCACAATGGAATCAGACAACGAATCAATAACAAAAGTGCAACATAAAAACATCCTAACACTTCTACATTCAACAATATATTTTTAAATAAATCATGGGCCAAAAAGGAACAGAATTTTAAAAACACAGAGAAATGAATAAAAACAAAAACGTAATACATCAAAAACAGGAAAAAAAAAAAAAGAACATGTTTATGGCATTAAAATGCTCACATCAGAAAAGAGAACAAGGTCTCAAATTAATATTCTGTATTCCCACCTCAAGAAACCAGAAAAAGCAGAACAAATAAGCGTGAAGGAAATAATAAAAAGAAGAGCAGAAATCAATGAAATTGAAAATAGGAAAATAATAAAAAATGAATGAAACAAAACTCAACAAAACTGACAAACCTGTAGCAAGACTGAAACAAAGAGAAAACACAAGTCATCCACAACTGGAATAAAGCAGGGCATGGCACTGTAATTGCTGCAGCCACTAAAAGATTAATAAAAGAATACTATGAACTCCATGCTTATAAAATCAACAACAGCAAAAAAGGACCAATTTCTCAAAACCCACAAGCTACCCAAACTCAGCTAAGTTGAAATAGAAGGGCCACATACGCTTGTAGCCACTAAACACACTGAATTCGGCAGTAGAAAGATTCCCTCAAAAAAGAAATTCTTAAGCACAGATGGCTTTACTGGAAAATTTTATCAAACATTTAAAGAAGAGTTAGCATCAGTTTTACATAATCTATTCCCAAAAAAACAGAAGTGGGAATACTTCCCAACTCATGTTATAAAGGCTAATATTACCCTGACACCAAAGCCAGACAAATATACAGATTAAAAAATTTTAAATCACAGCCCAATATCCCTCATTAACTTAGAACAACTCTCAACAAATACTAGCAATCTGAGTCTACAATATGTAAAAATAACTATATACCATGAACAAATGAGATTTCACATATGCAAAACATTTGAAAATCAGTCAAGAAAACTCACCATAAGTTGAATAAGAAAATCACCCATGGCGGATTCATGTTGATGTATGGCAAAACCAATCCAATATTGTAAAGTAAAAAATAAATAAATAATAAAATTTTAAAAGAAAGAAAATCATATGATCAAAATAACCGACTCAGGAAAAGCATATGACAAAATCCAACACCTATTCATGATACAAATCCTCAGCAAACTAGCAACAGAGTGGAACTTTCTCCACTTGATAAACAGCATCTGCAAGAATCTATGGCTAACATCAACACTTAATGGTGAAAGAATCAATGGTTTCCCTTGAAGAATGGGAAAAAAGTGAGGATATTGCTTTCACAAATCTTATTAGAGCACAGTACTAGAAATTACAGCCACTGCAATTAAAAAAAAAAAATCAGTAAAATGCATACAGATCAGGAAGGAAGAATAAAATGGTTCCTATCTGCAGATGACATGATAGTTTATGTACAAAACCCAAAGGGATCTACAGGGGGGAAAAAAAGGAAAAAGAAAAATCACCAAACTCTTAGAATGAGTTCAGCAGGATATAAAATGAACACACAAAAATGAGTAACATTTGAAACAGCATTTCCAGGCAATAGTACTGGAGTGGATTGCCATTTCCTTCTCCAGGGGATCTTCCGGACCCAGGGATCGAACCGGGATCTCCCGCATTGTAGACAGACGATTAACCGTCTGAGCCACCAGGGAAGTCTCCTAGGGCAACTTAGAGCCTGGCAATACCTAGAGATGCCAAACCACGCAAGGTACCATAAGCCAGGTCATGCCCCTCGGCTCCACAGGTGAAAGGCTTTTGAAACACAAAGAGGCACTTCCCTTTCTCACTCACTGACCTTGTTCACTGCATTCTGACATTAAAAATCCTAGCAGTCTGTGTAAACTTCATCAATATCTACAAATGAGAATGCCCCTAATTGGGCTCTTTATTTTACTAAGATGATTATCCTGGCATCTTAGGTAAGAAAATAGATATCTCAATTCCCCAAACCCATTCACTATATCTAAAGTTTCATTAATACTAGTCCGCAAAGGTAACTATAGCAAGAATTCCATTAACAGTAACACATTTATTTCAAGTTTTATTTTAATTAATTTTTATAATGTTTAAGATTAATCCTTACTCTGAATATAGAGGAAAAGACGATAACCTTAATACATTTAAACTAGCCCTTTTAATGACAAACATTTGCGTGTTCTCCAAAATTGTAACTTTATGTAAGTATACACCTTCCATTTTCTAAAATATTCCTCAAATCTTATTTTAAAGTAGTGTCATAGTTGGAGAAAGGAGATAGTAGACATTAATTTATAATCAATTTTAATAAAAAATTAAAAATAAAATCAATTTTAAGTATCAAATGGAGAAGAAAAAAAGGAAGGAGGGGAAGAGGAAAAAAAGAATCAGTCAGAACAATTGCAAATAATGTTTTCCAATAAATAGCTCTGTATGAGAGGACTATTTTAACATACACATAATAGAGATCTTTATTCCAAAAATACTCCTAGCACACTCTCAAGACTGCAGTGATTTAAAATTACATGTTTTTAATAGTTGTATCCAATAACTGCATGCAGAAACAAGTAAACTCGTTTTAGAAGCAATTAGTAAGCAGAAGAGGAATACAGATTAGCTATCTCTGTTGCAGACTCTGATCCTATCAATATTTTAGCCAATTTCGCTTCCTGTCTATCTGACATCCTATCCAATAATCACTGTTTCCCAATGGTCAGAATCCTTGACAGTGTGGTGTTAGATGTCTGTATCCCAAAGTTCCCTGAGAGAAACAGCTGGCTAACAGAAGAACAGGGTTTCTTACCTGTATGTTGTGATTAACTTTATAGTTAACAGCTTTTCTGTCTGTAAACATCAAGGTGACTCCACACTTGGGGCAGGTACACTCCAGTTTTTGCAGGACTCAGATCTTTATTCTCTCTCCTGTCCTATGTTCTCTCCAGACTCTGGGAGTGGGGATGAAGACCCTGGTCCTTCTGGGCTGACATGTATCACAACCTTCTGCTGCAGACACTGGGTGTCATCTACTGCCCTTTTCAGCAGACTCATCTCCATTAAGAGTGATCAGGGGGCTTCCCTGGTGGTTCAGTGGGAAGGAACCCTCCTGCCAGTGCAGGAGATTCGGGTTAAATCTGTGGCCCGGGAAGATAGCATATGCTCCAGAACAACTAAGCCTGTGAACCACAACTATCAAGCCTGTGCTCCACAGCAAGAGAAGCCACTGCAACGCCAAGCCTGCACACCACAATGGAGAGTGGTGTGCAGCACGAGCCCCTGCTTGCTGGAACTAGGAAAACTTCACAGCAACGAAGACCCAGCACAGTCAAAACTAAATAAATAAACGTATTTATTTATTTTAAAAAATGATCAAGTCAGTTGTTCTTTTCCTCTATCTCATTTCTCAGGTATATTTTAATCTAGAATCTCTGTCTTATGCTACTGAGATTTAACTCATCCCTTGGTTGTATGGTATTTTTTAAGAAATATCTGCTATATTCAGAACTGTTTTTTTCTATTTTGCTTAATGGTTTGCTTCCTCATTCTTTATAAAAGAGCCCCAAGTCAGTTAAATTTTTCT
This sequence comes from Redunca redunca, assembly GCA_006410935.1. NCBI lineage: Eukaryota > Metazoa > Chordata > Mammalia > Artiodactyla > Bovidae > Redunca > Redunca redunca. The sequence continues at coordinate 141,103 of SJYQ01008001.1, forward strand.
TCACATTTTTGCTCTGAGATCTCATTGTCATCATTTTCTCACTTTGTTTCAATGGATTCGTCTATTTATGACTTGAATGTTCTGCCTTCTATTTTAGGCTCCAGGATCAGAGCTGCTGCTGCTGCTGCTGCTAAGTCGCTTCAGTCGTGTCCGACTCTGTGCGACCCCACAGACGGCAACCCACCAGGCTCCCCCGTCCCTGGGATTCTCCAGGCAAGAACACTGGAGTGGGTCAGGATCAAAGCACCAACTAAATGAGACCGGGGCACTGAGGAGAAAGTGTATCTTCTGGCAAGAGTGGGAATTAAGAGACTTTAGAAACTAGAAATCTGTAAAGTTTAAACTCAGTTAAGGTTTTCTGTAGACTACAGAAACAATTCATGAAAGAGACAGCACAAAAACTCTCCACGTCAGTGGAGAGCTGATCCTAGCTGACCAATGGAACTGACGAGTTTCATTTACTCAAGACTCTCACAGCATTAAGTTTTTTATCTTCAATAAGCATACTCAGTTCAGTTCAGTCGCTCAGTCGTGTCCGACTCTAAGCATACTAGACTAGTAAAAATCTATTCTTAAGTATCATTATCCAGAGTTGTGAACAAAAGTGAAAAATTCACCACTTTTCTATTTTTTAAGATTTCTGGATGTGGACCATTTTTAAAGTCTTTTTTGGATTTGTTATAATATTGCTTCTGTTATTTTGGGGTTTTTTGGCCCCGAGGCATGTGGGATCTCGGTTCCCCCGACCAGGGATGGAACCTGCATCCCCTCCACTGGAAGGTGAAGTCTTAACCACGGGACAGCCAGGAAGTCCCAATCCACTTTCCTAAACGCTGTCTATTGTCTGTATAGATTCATATATTATTTTTTCTTTATATCCAAATATCTTGTCAATTGCCTTTCAAGATACAGCCTTTTGTTTCTTTCTTTACAAGACAGAGAACTGATTACATGTTTGTTTTCCGGGACAATAGTTTGCATAAAATTCCAGTTTCCCCACTGTGTATGTGATCTTAAAAATGTACAAAACCCCCTGCAAACCTCAGTTTCCTCCTCTATAATACGCACACAAGGACACAGTGTATATCCTTAGGTTTTTGTAAGTATTAAGTACAGCAGTGCACACAAAATGCTAGTTTCAAGCACAGAGTAAGGATTTATGATATTAACCTTACAATTATTTTATCATTATCATTGCTGCTGGTTGCTATTTTTCTTTCAGATTTCTAGAAGACTAGATTTCCTCACATCTTCCAAGTCATTTAAGCCAAGAAGGGGGTGTACACTTCACCAATGAGCACTGGAGTTAGAAGAGTTAATCCACATAAAAAGAACTTGTTTATATATAAAATGTCAATAGTTATCTATCTTGCATGTTGGTCTTAGAGTGTAATCTTCTAGGAGATGAATAATTTCATTTTTGGAGAAGGTATATCTAAGTAATGTTTTTTTCATTAAAGTTTAATTTATACTACTCTTTAAATTTAAGAAAAATCTAATTTCAGTGATGAAAAACTCATGAACACTGATATTTTTGTTATACAGCAAACAACCAGAGCCATCTTCTTGTTTTAAAGACACTTTTTTCTAGGTTCCCCCCCCCCCACTCCTCTCTCTCAAGATCATCTGGCCTGCAGTCCTGCTCATGCTTCCATTAGCTCAGCTGCTAAGGGGGAACATCGAGGCTTTATCTATCAGAACCAGATAAAGAAAAATTAACCAAATGGGTTTTTAAACTGGACACCCACAGTTTTAAAAAGAATCTAGAGTTGAGAGGAGGAAAAAAGGAAATGAATATGGATGGAATCAAGTCTCTGGGGCAAGAGTAAGAGCCCCGTAATTTAACTACAATACTTACAATTTCCAAAGAAAAGAAAATAAAGAGCTAGTGGTATTCCAAGTGGATTTACACAAAAGGCTTTTCTTAAATGTATAGCTAAGAAAATATTGGAAATGAAAAGGAGGACGGCAACTCAAAAAGCAATACTGTATCAAGCTGTTGAGGTTAGCAAGGAAAATATTATTTAGGTGAACCTATTTCAAGGGCAAAGTAAAAAGTAGTTTGAGCTAATGTTAGCCAAAGGCCTTAGAAAACAGATGATATATTTTCTTGAAATAGTCTATCATACAAAGGAACATACCATGGTAAAGTAAGTTTGCTAATAAAGCAAGAGAAACATTAAATTTTATATTAATTCTGTTTACGATCAGAGGGAGTGTTTCTATTTACTTGAATGTGTAGAGAATTATAATGCAACTGCTTCAATTTATGTGAAAAAAAGTATGCCCAAAGAGACTAATTCACTTACCAAAAGCCACAGAAATAGTTAAGGTGGGAGAGGGGAAATAATCTGTTTTCAACAAGCTAAAAAGTTTTAATAACATTTCATGGGAGAGAAGTACGGCAGACATTTAAGAGCTCTACTTCAAAATCTGATTCTGGGATGTTCTTTATGTTCTGATAGAGGGCAGGAAAGACACAGATAGGTTTGATTCATTCTATGGCATTCCTGGAAAGTTTTTGCAGAATGGATTATATGAATTTGCTTAAAAATACGTATGTATCCTAGTCCACTTGTCCCTAACTGACCTAATATTAAATTAAGCATCAGGGGGCTTTCCTGGCGGCTCAGTAGTCAAGAACCTGCCTGCCAATGCAGGATACATGGGTTCGATTCTGGAAGATCCCACATGCCGGGGAGTAACTAAGCCTGGGTGCCACAATCACTGAGCCCAGGAGCCGCAACTGCTGAGGCCCGCACGCCCTGGAGCCTGGGCTCCACAACAAGAGAGGCCACCACAACTGAGAAGACCGCTCACCGAAACTCGGGAAAGGCCGGCGCAGCAACAAAGACCGAGAGCAACCAAATCTAAGTAACTAAAATTATTTAAAAATTCTTAAACAAACTCAGCATTAGAAACTGGTAGGTTCTTGAAGGCAAGTTCACTGATCAGATGCTGAGCCAAAAGGAAAGCTAAGAAGGACATGAGGTCCTCTATCTCTAGCCCCAGCATGAACGGCGTCAGGGATCCAAGTATGCTTAGGGACCCAGGCATGCTTAAGACTTTCATCAGCGGTGACAGCGGCCTGAGTGACTCTCTCTGAGAGCACGTTTCTACTCCAGGTAGTTGCAGCCTATTGTGGATGCAACGATGATGACATCTCTTGGACCACAGTTGTCCTTTATGTGTGCCCGCCATGTGTTCTATCCTAAGCAAGGAAAGAGGAACAAATTTGGATATCAGGAAGTCAAGGGACATAAACAGTAAACATTTTTGAGAAAACTGGGATGCAGACATGTTAAGTAACTTCTTTGAAACAGCTTCCCTTTTCATAACTCAGGCGCTTGAGACCTGACAATCTTAATAGAAATTTAAGATATATTCAAAATAACTGTGACTATTTCAAGGGCTGCAACCCACTCCTACTCTATTAGGTTCCAGAAATTAACTTGATTTAAGTCAGAATAGTTTAAATAACATTCATTAATGTGATTGTCTCACCATCAGCAAGGGGAATGCATGATGTGAGAACAGGGCTATTTCGCCAGTCACTACCCTTAATGAGGTTACCGAGTTTTAGCTGTAGGTTTTTACAACGCTTAGAAATTTTCAATATGAAACAACACGAATGACGGTTTAAAGATTATTAACAAAGCCATCAGTATACCCACCATCCAGCTTCAGAAATGAAGTACTAAAAACGACTTTGCCATCCCAGGTGGTCTCTCCCACTGATACTCCTTCCTACCTGCAGCACCAAGGTAATAGCTATCCTGCATTTTATGTTTCCCCTTACCCTGCTATTCTTTATAGTTTTAACATATATATATAGCTCTAAAAATATATCATTTTTAGTTTTTCCCATTTCTATAAAGTTTTCATAAATAGTATCTTGCAGCAATATTTATTTTTCCAACTCACTCTCTTAACAGTATGTTTTGAAATTTATCTATGCAGCTGAAGCTTACGCATTATAACATATATTGTACTCAAATATATGAATGTATCATTGTTTTCACCTACACTTCTGCCCACAGACACACACAGCCTCTGATTATGTGTGCTTTTACATACATACTGCCAGGATCATTCTCAGACGAATCTTAAGCTCTGCATGTGTGCGAATTTCTCTTGGGTATATGCCAAAAGTAAGAAATGGATCCGGGTTTTGCAGATCAGAAGTGTTTACAACTTAGGAACTTTTGTAAATGTATGGTTCCATAATTTTGTTCACTATTAGTCTTTGATAGGGCTTCTCAGGTGGTACAGTGGTAAAGAATCTGCCTGCCAATGCAGGAGGTTCAAGAGACTTGGGTTCCATCTCTGGGTCGAGAATATCCTCTGGAATAGGAACTGGCAACCCACTCTAGTATTCCTGCCTGAGAAATCCCATGGAAAGAGGAACACTGGCTGGAGTCACAAAGAGATACAACTGAGCACGCACGTACACAATCTTTAATAGCTTACTGCCTACCTCCAATTTAAATTCTAAGTTTAAAAAATTGACCAACAAAATTAACTTTAAAATAAAACTGGATGTTTGAATAAATGTGAGGCTTTTTACAAGAGTAAAAATTAAGACACCAATTTGGCAGGTTCCAAATTTAAAAAAAAATCTTATTGTACCCAAGTGTATTTTACTTAAATATAAATCTTAATATTACGATAAATTTTTATATATTTTTATATTTATTCATGTATGTTTTACTTTTGATTACATGAATATAGAAATGTCATCATACCTATTTTCTCCTCTCAAGTAACCAAGCACAAATCTTAATTTATCTCTACTCTGCCCGGCTTGCTTCTAAGCTAGGGATACCATTTTTGGCATTTTAACTGCTGCTGCTGCTGCTAAGTCGCTTCAGTCGTGTCCGACTCTGTGCGACCCCACTGACGGCAG
>SJYQ01008002.1:0-20945 GCA_006410935.1 Redunca redunca
TGCAGTCCAAGGGACTCTCAAGAGTCTTCTCCAACACCACAGTTCAAAAGAATCAATTCTTCTGTGCTCAGCTTTCTTTATAGTCAACTTTCACATCCATACATGACCACAGGAAGAACCATAGCCTTGACTGGATGGACCTTAGTCACATTTACAGGTAGGTACTAAAGAACACAACTCAACACATAATAATCTGTTATCAGTCAGTTCAGTGACTCAGTTGTGTCTGACTCTTTGCGACTCCATCGACTGCAGCACACCAGGTTTCCCTGTCCATCACCAACTCCCTGCTGCTACTGCTGCTAAGTCGTGTCAGTCATGTCCGACTCTGTGCTTCCCCATAGATGGCAGCCCACCAGGCTCCAACATCCCTGGGATTCTCCAGGCAAGAACACTGGAGTGGGTTGCCATTTCCTTCTCCAATGCATGAAAGTGAAAAGTGAAAGTGAAGTCACTCAATCGTGTCTGACTCAGCTACCTCATGGACTGCAGCCTACCAGGCTCCTCCATCCATGGGATTTTCCAGGCAAGAGTACTAGTGTGGGTTGCCATTGCCTTCTCTGTCACCAACTCCCGGAGTTGCTCAAACTCATATCCATTGAATTGGTGATGCCATCCAACCATCTCATCCTCTGTCATTCCCATCTCCTCCTCCTCCTCAATTTTTTCTCATCCTCAAGGTCTTTTCCAATGAGTCAGCTTTTTGCATCAGGTGGCCAAAGTATTTGAGCTTCACCTTCAGCATCAGTCCTTCCAATGAATATTCAGGACTGATTTCCTTTAGGATTAACTGGTTTGAATTCCTTGCAGTCCAAGGGACCTCTCAAGAGTCTTCTCCAACACCACAGTTCAAAAGCATCAAGTCTTTGGTGCTCACGCTTCTTTACGGTCCAACTCTCACATCTATACATGACTACTGGAAAGACCATAACTTTGACTGAACAGACCTTTATCGGCTAAGTAATGTCTCTGCTTTTTAATATGTTGTCTAGTTTGGTCACAGCTTTTCTTCCAAGGAGCAAGTGTCTTTGAATTTAATGTCTGCAGTCACCATCTTCAGTGATTTTAGAGCCAAAAAAATAAAGTCTGTCACTGTTTCCATTGTTCCCCCCAACTGTTTGCCATAAAGTGATGAGACGGGATGCTGTGATCTCAGTTTTTTGAATGTTGAGCTTTAAGCCAACTTTTTCACTCTCCTCTTTCACTTTCATCAAGAGGCTTTTTAGTTCTTCTTCACGTTCTGCCATAAGGGTGGTATCATCTGCATATCTGAGGTTATTGATATTTCTCCCGCCAATCTTGATTCTAGCTTGTGCTTCATCTAGCCCAGCATTTCGCATCATGTGCTCTGCATAGAATTTAAACAAGGAGGATAACAGCTTTTACATACTACTTTCCCAATTTGGAACCAGTCCATTGTTCCATGTCCAGATCTAACTGTTGCTTCATGACCTGCATACAGATTTCTCAGGAGGCAGGTCAAGTGGTCTTGTATACCCATCTCTTGAAGAACTGTCCTCAATTTGCTGTGATCCACACAGTCAAATGCGTTGGTGTAGTCAGTAAAGCAGAAGTTAATTTTTCTGGAATTCTCTTGCTTTTTCTATGATCCAACAGATGTTGGCAATTTGATTTCCTCTGTCTTTTCTAAATCCAACTTGAACATTTGGAAGTTCATGGTTCATGTACTGTTGAAGCCTGGCTTGGAGAATTTTGTGCATTACTTTCCTAGCATGTGAGATGGGTGCAATGGTGAAGTAGTTTGAATATTCTTTGGCATTGCCCTTTTGGGATTGGAATGAAAACCTACCTTTTCTAGTCCTGTAGCCAATGCTGAGTTTTCCAAATTTGCTTGCATATTGAATGCAGCACTTTAACAGTATTATATGTGATAGACAGAGTGCCTAAAGAACTATGGATGGAGGCTCATGACTTTGTACAGAGGCAGTAATCAAGACCATGCCCAAGAAAAAGAAATGCAAAAATGTCAATATGGTTGAGGAGGACTTACAAATAGCTGAGAAAAGAAGAGATGCTAAAGGAAACCAAATGGTTAAACAACAAAAATATGCTACTCAACCACGGCTGTTACATATGAAGAATGATTTCTTAACATTAGTCAGCCAGCAAGAGAATACACATTGTCAGAGCTAGAAGCAAACACAAAACCAGGGAGAAAGAGAAATTTAGAAAATGTGAATTTCTACTGCAACTTGGGAATTAATGCAAAGTCCAAAGGGCAATGAAAGTGCACTGGAGATCTTTTATCTTTTGGATCATAAGGTCTATTTCTCAACCAATTAAGCTTAATTACCTCAAGCAAGAGAGACTACTTACCCCTTGTAAACTGGCAAGGTATAAATTTCATTGTCAAATTCATGTCTCTCATACAAATATAATGAGCAAATATCAAAGATGTATTTGATTCATTAATGAGGGAACTTGTTGGAGGGTAAAGTTGATTCAGAACATTTGAGACACAGAAATTTTTCATAGTTAGTTGGAAAAGAAATGCTGAAATAAGTTTGCTAAGTTAGGAACAAAATGGTTTAATGTTCTATATGTCAATAATAGTTTAAAATTTGTGTTTATTTTTTAGCAGACAAATTAATTTCTTCTCTACCAGACAACAATATAGAAGTTAATAGTAAACTTAGCACATTCTAGGCAATCAGTAGTAAACAGCAGTAAAAAGTGTATTTGTATTTCCCTAGAGAACTAAATAACCCTGGGTAAGCCTGTCATACAATGTTTCAGTGCAATATTAACAACACGTAGTCATTTTCTGCCTCATTTCCTTGTTTGGATTATTTTTCTTAACAGATCTTTGAGATTTATTGTAGAAAGAGATTTGGAAGTTTTTTAATTGAAATGAGATAAATGAGTCAAATTTGGGCTTTTCCTGTAAGAACAAATAGGTCTTAGAACTTTGGATAGTCAATATGTATCTTTAACTTACTTTCTGAAAATAAATATGACAACACTGAAGAAAGTATATTGAATTCTAAACTGCTTTTGCAGTAATAGTCACATAAATATTATTTTTGAGTCCTAATTGTGAATATACTACTACTACTACTAAGTCGCTTTAGTCGTGTCTGACTCTGTGCGACCCCATAGACGGCAGCACCAGGCTCCCCCGTCCCTGGGATTCTCCAGGCAAGAACACTGGAGTGGGTTGCCATTTCCTTCTCCAGTTTTCCTTTAAAATTGGAGGAAGTTACAGTTCAGTACACACAGACAAAGTCGTATCTGACTCTTTGTGACCCAACCCACCAGGCTCCTCTGTCCATGGAATTCTCTAGGCAAGAATACTGGAGTAGGTTGAACTCTAAAATAATTATTTATGAGAATATAACACAAAAACAATAATAAATTATTTTAATTTAAGCTTTCTGTGAACAGATTGGGTGCTGGAATTCTGAAATCGTTCAGATAAATGGGCTCCTTCCCTTCTTTTGCATCTATATGTAGAATCAGGCTTATGAGGAGAACAGAAGATATTAAGAAGAGGTGGCAAGAATACACAGAAGAACTACAAAAAAGAGCTTCGTAACCCAGATTATCACGATGGTATGAACACTCACCTAGAGACAGACATCCTGGAATGTGAAGTCAAGTGGGCCTTAGAAAGCATCACTACAAACAAAGCTAGCAGAGGTGATGGTATTCCAGTTGAGCTATTTCAAATCCTGAAAGATGATGCTGTGAAAGTGTTGCACTCAATATGCCAGCAAATTGGGAAAACTCAGCAGTGGCCACAGGACTGGAAAAGGTCAGTTTTTATTCCAATCCCAAAGAAAGGCAATGGCCAAAGAATGCTCAAACTACCGCACAATTGCACTCATCTCACATGCTAGTAAAGTAATGCCCAAAATTCTCCAAGCCAGGCTTCAGCAATACCTGAACCATGAAGTTCCAGATGTTTAAGCTGGTTTTAGAAAAGGCAGAGTAATAAGAGACCAAATTGCCAACATCTGCTGGATCATTGACAAAGCAAGAGAGTTCCAGAAAAACATCTACTTCTGCTTTATTGACTATGCCAAGCCTTTGATCATAATAAACTGTGTGGATCACAATAAACTGTGGAAAATTCTGAGAGAGATGGGAATACCAGACCACCTGACCTGCATCTTGAGAAATCTGTATGCAGGTCTTGAGAAATCTGTATGAAGCAACAGTTAGAACTGGACATGGAACAACAGACTGGTTCCAAATAGGAAAAGGAGTACATCAAGGCTATATATTGTCACCCTGCTGATTTAACTTATATGCGGATTACATCATGAGAAACGCTAGGCTGGAAGAAGGACAACTGGAATCAAGATTGCTGGGAGAAATATCAATAACCTCAGATATGCAGACGACACCACCCTTATAGAAGAAAGTGAAGAGGAACTAAAGAGCCTCTTGATGAAAGTGAAAGAGGAGAGTGAAAAAGTTGGCATAAAGCTCAACATTCAGAAAACTAAGATCATGGTATCTGGTCCCACTACCTCATGGGAAATAGATGGTGAAACTGGAAACAGTGTCAGACTTTATTTTTTTGGGCTCCAAAAATCACTGCAGATGGTGATTGCAACCATGAAATTAAAAGACGCTTACTCCTTGGAAGGAAAGTTATGACCAACCTAGATAGCATATTAAAAACCAGAGATATTACTTTGCCAACAAAGGTCCTTCCAGTGGTCACATATGGATGTGAGTGTTGGACTGTGAAGAAAGCTGAGTGCCAAATAATTGATGCTTTTGAACTGTGGTGTTGGAGAAGACTCTTGAGAGTCCCTTGGACTGCAAGGAGATCCAACCAGTCCATTCTAAAGGAGATCAGTCCTGGGTGTTCATTGGAAGGACTGATGCTAAAGCTGAAACTCCAATATTTTGGCCACCTCATGCGAAGAGTTGACTCATTGGAAAAGATCCTGATTCTTGGGTGGATTGAGGGCAGGAGGAGAAGGGGATGACAGAGGATGAGTTGGCTGGATGGCATCACCGACTTGATGGACATGAGTCTGAGTGAACTCCGGGAGTTGGTAATGGACAGGGATGCTTGGTGTGCTGCGATTCACGGGGTCGCAAAGAGTCGAACACGACTGAGTGACTGAACTGAATTGAACTGAACTGATCTTAGGGGAAGAGCTAAAACCAGAATGCCAAATGCATGCTCTTGGTATGCCCAGTTCCTTAGTCTCTTTGAGGTAATATCCGTCCATCTGCAGGTGGTTTACAGACATATGTCTAAATTTTAAATGCTCTGAATCACATATTCCACGAAAAAATAAATATTGTGTCTTTTATTTATATCTGGTGGGTATCTTATCAAGTGTTTCTAATAATGTACATATACCTTTACATCTAGAAAATTAATCCCATGCAAAATACCCAGACTTAATCTCTTTTAAAAGTAAAAATATTTGACTTTAATTTAGTCATACAATCATCTAAGCCTTAAGATGTGCAGTTTATTATTCCAGTTTTTATTGATAAGAAAATCAACATTAGTCATGCTTAAAGGACTTACCTGATGTCACCAAACTTATCAGTTAGATGGGGATTTCACCAGGATCTTTCTTACTATTTGCAATGCACAAGTCTCAGGATGTGTGGGTTCAATCCCTGGTTAGGGGAGATCCCTTGGAGGAGGGCATGGAATCCCACTCCAGTGATCTTGCCTGAAGAATCCCATGGACATAGGAGTCTGGTGGGCTTAGCTCCATAGGGTTGCAAAGGGCCTGGACATAACTGAGTGACAGGATGCATGCATACTTCCCTAAATTACTAACACTTGCACCACTGCAAAACCTCTTGGAGGTTACCTCTGTTTCTGCTATTCTTCATTGTACTCCTCCTGACAATATTCTATATAATAGTCAAAGATTATTATTATTTTTAAATTCCAACAGTATCTAATTATATTTGAAATATGATTCAAACTGTAGTATGGCCTATAAGGCAATACTTAATTTGGTTTTTGCCTATCTAATGGTTCCATCTCTTTCAGTTTCTCTTTTTTCCACTCAAAACTCCTCCTTCTCCCCGCTCCCCTCAAAAGGACTTCTTTTTACTTCGCATATGCCTTTTGGTTTCTGAATTTGCTGCTGCTTTTGAAATTGTCTCCTCCCAGATCTTTACATAACAGGCTCTTTCTAATTTCTCATCATCTGCTTAAATGATCTTTTGACCACACTATTTAGCACAGTCCTCCACCTCATCAATCTCCATCCAATTAGTTTCTTCAAAACGTGACATGACTCATTAATTCAACAATACTTAAGTACTTATGGTGCCCAGGACTCTCCTAGACATTGGAATATGGCAGTAAATAAAGTAGACATAAATTCCTGGCTTCATAAAACATACATTCTGGTTGGAGGAGACAGCCAGTAAACAAATAAGTAAAATCCATGTTACCTCAGTAGTGATAAGTGTTATATAGAAAAAAAAAATAAAGTAAGAAAGCAGATTGAAGGTGTTGGACAATAGGAACAGTATGGCAATTTAAAATAGATTTTTAGGAAAAGCCTGTTTGAGAAGATGGGATTTGAGCCATCTTTAAGAAGCTGAGAAAGTGAGCTATGCTTATATTTGCAGGAAGAAAATTCCAGGTGCCTGCTTTGACATTCCTGAAATATATTTACTATTACCAGTCTTTCTCCTACATTAGGCTCTAGTTCCATGAAATCAGGGACCTGTCTGGTGTTTTTATTCTTAAGAGTCTAGAATAGTGTCTGCTGCATTAGATACAGTTTAATATCTAACAATATTCTTCTGTTTACTTTCAGTGCATACTTTCAGTAATGAAATATTTTTGGATTGTATTTTTAACACATAGCATATTGGATTAGTGTCATCCAGGAAATGACACCTAAACTCTTTTCCTGATCTGACATCTTACACGTGCATTTTTATTATACTTCGGTACTCATATTGTCTTACACTTGAATGCTTTCAAATTTCTCTGCCATTTTTCTAACCACTTATTCAGGCTCATAAAATCTCCCTAGTTTACAGTCATTAACTTGATATTTTGCTACCTGTCTAGAAGGTTAGTGTTATTTTCAAAATTATGAATCTTATTATGTATTTCCTTTATATGGGATTTATATAGGTATTAAATGTGACTGGGTCACAACAAAATGTCATCTTGAGGCCCATATATTGCTACTTTTTATATGTACTTTCCATACTAATCCATGGGAAAATGGGACCAGACAGCTAGACCTCTTAATTTCATCTTATGTTTTCCTTTGTATAGAACTTTGGCAAAAACTGTGTAATTTATTTATTTCTTTCTCTTTCACTTCCCAGCCCCCAATGTGCCAGCTTATTTCAATTTTTAATATTAATGATGCCTGCCAAATTATTCCCTCCAAGTCTCTTTCATCTTAGCCAACATTTTGATTATTCTTATACCAGTAAGTATCATGAATCCAACCAGACTGAAATTCCAATTAGATCAAAATAAAGATTTTCAGTGCAAAAGTATTCCTACATTTGTATCATAAACCTTTAATCGTCAATTTGATTGTAGAGAAACCTGAACATCATGAAGAATACAAAGAATTCTAAATAATTTTGTTGGATTTCTTCTGACTCTCCTTTTCAATCTTTTTAGGGGCATTTCTTGCATACCAATAATTTTCCCTTTCTTTCCCTCAAAAGGCAGCAATACTTTAATTAGGAAGCTATTTGCATTTGCTGGATCTAAATATGTCTTGGTAACAAAACAAAACAAAACAAAAATCAGACAGCTCAATTCAGAGTCTTTACATAAACCTGGCAAGAAGACGAATTTCCCATTTTTGCACTGGGTGAGGAACTCTGCCTTAGCTGCAGAGATCTTGTGGAGATATAGCAAGTAGCTGGCAGAGCGTATGCTCTGCTGGGTGTCTTTGAGTTACCTGTGGTGCGCAGGCAGTCTGAATCACCCTCCCAGCCTCCTGTGCATATTTTACAGATGCTGCTACACGTGCTTCCTGGAGTCCTCAGGAGTGTTTGAAATTCAGAGGCTTGGCAAGGCATACTCATCTGATGCTTTCTTATTTAATCTTGCCGAAAGGGGTGATTCTTGGAAAGTGTGAAAATACCTTACCGAGCTACATCAACAGATGTATAGTAACTGAAACTCATTTTAAATACCTAAGGGGATTCATTCTCTTGACATACATTTAACTCCCATTATGATTAATGGAAGCATTACTTGATTTACAGCATGCTCCTGACTTTAGAGGGCTGATGTCTGTAGAGGAAAGAACCATCAACAGATTTATGAACTTTATTCATATTTCTACTATTGTGGAAAATAATTTCTTAGCTTACCTTCGACTCATGACTTGATTATAAGTATCACTATAGCCATCCATATTGACAGAATGTCAGGGTTTGCAATAAATTAAAAAATCAAACAAACAAACAAACAAAAAAACTCCTAATCTGATTAGCAAATTTCAACACAAGATTATTCACTGTCAAGTATTAATGACTGTAATGAAAGCAGAAAATTTTAACTAAAGCAGATTAGACTCAGCAACACACTCAGTGGCTTGACTAGTTTGTCTTCTCTTCTTTCTACATCAACATTTGCATGAACTTTAGCAGGAGGTACCTAATTCTTTATATATTTTTTTAAAGAAATAAAAAAACATTCTTTTTTAAAAGACATTAAACAACATATTCTTTATATGTTGTGTTTTTAATTCTTTTTATGTTTTTCACATGAGTTGTTTTCCTACACACTTACCAGAAAGCCTGTATTTGAGAGTGGGCTGAGGAGTGCAAGATTGCAGTTTTCCCTGAATACATCCTAAATTTAATATGTACTTTTAGTCCTGTGACAAGATGGGAATTAATAAAGATTGGTCCAAAATGTTATATTTATAATAATTAATTATTAGGTATAATTCTTGATATGTGTAAGTAAATCTGGAGTGACATCAGGCTTCTATTTTTTTTTTTAATTAACTGTTATTATACAGGCAAGTCCAATGACATTAGTTGCACTATTTTTTTCATGCAATGAATGTTTATTGAGCACTACTCTCTCTCAAGCACAGTTGTGGTGCTGTAGATACACAGTGAAATAAAAAGACAAAAACTTCTGCCATTGTGGAGCTTACGTTCCAGAGGCTCTATTTTAAAACATTTAATTGTTCTAGTGGATCCGATATGATCATCAAGAATGGTTGTGCAGATATGACATTGTATAACTAAAGAGAAGGAATAAATATTTATGGTGTGGGCTTCCCTGGTGGCTCAGAAGGCAAAGAAACTGCCTGCAATGCAAGAGACTCGGGTTTGATCCTTGGGTCAGGAAGATCCCTAGAAAAGGGAATAGTTAGCCACTCCAATATTCTTGCCTGGCGAATTCCATGGACAGAGGAGCCTGGAGGAATACAGTCCATGGGGTCGCAAAGAGCCCGACATGACTGAGCAACCAACAGGCACTACATAAATAGTAGTTTCTGAAGGGCACTGGAGCGACTGTGAGGAGATACCCCATGCCCAAGGGAAAAGAACCCCCAATAAGATGGAGGGCACTGGAGCAACTGTGAGGAGATACCTTACATCCAAGAAGAGAGACTCCCCAGCAAGACAGTAGGTGCTGGAACAGCAGCTGTGAGGCACTGGAGCAGCTGCTGCTTGGTGCTGGAGAGACTTTGAGGAGACATCCCATGTCCAAGGGCAAAGGAGAAGCCCCAGCAAGACTGTAGGAAGGTCAAAATTGCATTTAGGGTCAAACCCATGCCAACCAGAGACTCTCAGCAGGCTCAAATATACCTTGTGCACACCAGGACCCAGAGACCCCACAGAGACTGAGACAGACCTGTATTTGGCTATCTCCTGAGGAGGTACGGGTCAGCAGTGGACTGCTGTGGGAGCAGAGGCTCTCAGTGCAGTAGACCTGTGTATGGCCTTCCTTTCTTGGAGGAAGTCACCATTAACTCATCATAGAGCTGCCAGAACTTACATAGGACTGGGGAAACGAACTCTTGGAGGGCACAAACAGAATCTTGTGCCCACCAGGACCCAGGAGAAAGGAGCAGTTAACCCACAAGAGACTGACCCAGACTTGCCTGGGAGTGTCCAGGAGTCTCCAGAGGAGGCGTGGGTCAGTGGTGGCCTGCTACAGGGTTGGGGGGACTGAATGTGCATGGGACCTTTTGAAAGAGGTTGCCATTATCTCTCAAGATCTATAGGCCCCTTCCTATGTAGTCGGTACTAAAGACAGGGTTTTAATCTATTGCATCTGTCACATCCAAGGTGGTTTCCTCTGTTTTAGCTTCTTCTGTTTGCTGGTCTCTTCAGTGTCTGATTTCCGTCCTGACACAAAGGGGGTGGTGGTGGACAATTTTTTTAGGCTCACCTCCGCCATAGCTTGACATCAGGTCAAACAACAGGGAGGGAACACAACCCTGACCATCAACAGAAAATTGGATTAAAGATTTACTGAGCATGGCCCCGACCATAAGAACAAGACCCAGTTTCCCCCTCAGTCAGTCTCTCCCATCAGGAAGCTTCCATAAGCCTTTTATCCTTCTCCATCAGAGGGCAGACAAACTGAAAACCACAATCACAGAAAACTAACCAGTCTGATCACATGAACCACAGCCTTGTCTAACTCATTTTAACTATAAGCCATGCCATGTAGGGCCGCCCAAGACAGACGGATCATGGTGAAGAGTTTTGACAAAACGTGGTCCACTGGAGAAGGGAATGGCAAACCACTTCAGTATTCTTGCCTTGAGAACCCCATGAACAGTATGAAAAGGCAAAAAGATAGGACACTGAAAGATGAACTCCCCAAGTCAGTAGGTGACAAATATGCTACTAGAGATGAGTGGAAAACTAACTCCAGAAAGAATGAAGAGACAGAGTCAAAGCAAAAACAACACTCAGTTGTGGATGTGACTAATGATGGAAGTAAGTAGGATACTGTAAGAACAATATTGCATAGGAACCTGGAATGTTAGCCCATGAAACAAGGCAAACTGAAAGTGGTCAAACAGGAGACGGCAAGAGGGAACATTGACATTTTAGGAATCAGTGAACTTAAACGGACTGGAATGGGTGAATTTAACTCA
This sequence comes from Redunca redunca, assembly GCA_006410935.1. Classification (NCBI taxonomy): domain Eukaryota; kingdom Metazoa; phylum Chordata; class Mammalia; order Artiodactyla; family Bovidae; genus Redunca; species Redunca redunca. The sequence goes on from SJYQ01008002.1 coordinate 11,082, forward strand.
GATGACCATTTTATCTACTACTGTGGGCAAGAATCCCTTAGAAGAAATGGAGTATCCATCACAGTCAAAAAAAGAGGTTGAAATGCAGTACTTGGATGAAATCTCAAAAACAACAGAAAGATCTCTGTTCGTTTCCAAGGCAAACCGTTCAATATCACAATAACTCAAGTCTATGTACCAACCAATAATACTGAAAAAGCTGAAGTTGAATGGTGTTGTGAAGGCTTATAAGACCTTCTAGAACTAACAACCAAAAGAGATGTAATTTTCTTTATACGGGACTGGAATGCCAAAGTAGGAAGTCAAGAAGCACCTGGTGTAACAGGCAAATTTGGCCTTGGAATATGGAATGAAGCAGGACAAAGTCTAATAAAGTTTTGCCAAGAGAACGCACTGGTCATAGCAAACACCCTCTTCCAACAACACAATAGAAGACTCTACACATGGACATCACCAGATGGTCAATACCAAAATCAGATTGATTATATTCTTTGCAGCCAAATATGGAGAAGCTCTATACAGTCAGCAAAAACAAGACCAGGAGCTGACTGTGGCTCAGACCATGAACTTCTTATTGCCAAATTCATACTTCAATTGAAGAAAGTAGGGTAAACCACTAGACCATTCAGGTATGACCTGTATCAATTACCTTATGATTATACAGTGGAAGTGAGAAATAGACTCAAGGGATTAGATCTTTAGACAGAGGAACTGAAGAACTATGGATGGAGGTTCCTGACATTGTACAGGAGGGAGTGATCAAGACCATCCCCAAGAAAAAGAAGTGACCACTTCTGACCACAAGACCACTCCCCAAGCAGAAAGGCAAAATGGTTGTCTGAGGAGGCCTCACAGACAGTTTTGAAAAGAAGAGAAGCTAAAGGCAAAGGAGAAAAGGAAAGATAAAAGCATATGAATGTAGAATTCCAAAGAATAACAAGGAGAGAGAAGAAAGCCTTCCTCAGTGATCAATGCAAAGAAATAGAGGAAAACAATAGAATGGGAAAGACTGGAGATCTCTTCCAGAAAATTAGAGAAACCAAGGGAATGTAAAGATGGGCACAATAAAGGAGAGAAATGGTATGGACCTAACCAAAGCAGAAGATATTAAGAGGTGGCAAGAAAACACAGAAAGTGAAAGTGAAGTCGCTCAGTCATGTCTGACTCTTTGCAACCCCATGGAGTGTAACCTACCAGGCTCCTCTGTCCATGGGATTCTCCAGGCAAGAATACTGGAGTGGGTTGCCATTTCCTTCTCCAGGGGATCTTCCCAACCCAGGGATTAAATCCAGGTCTCCCACCTTGCAGGCAGATGCTTTAACCTCTGAGCCACCAAGGAAGCCTTCACATAGAAGAACTATACAAAACGATATTAATGACCCAGACAACCGTGATGGTACGATCAGTCACCTCGCCATCCTGGAGTGTGAATTCAAGTGGGCCTTAGGAAGCATCACTATGAACAAAGCTAGTGGAGGTGATGGGATTCCAGTTGAGCTATTTAATCCTAAGAGATGATGCTGTGACAGTGCTGCACTCAATATGCCAGCAAATGTGGAAAACTCAGCAGTGGCCACAGGACTGGAAAAAATCATTTTTCATTCCAATCCCAAAGAAAAGCAATGGCCAAAGAATGCTCAAACTATTGCACAATTGCACTCATCTCACAGGCTTGCAAAGTAATGCTCAAAATTCTCCAAGCCTTGCTTTAACAGTACGTGAACTGTGAACTTCCATATGTTCAAGCTGGTTTTAGAATAAGCAGAGGAACCAGAGATCAAATTGCCGACATCCACTGGATCATCGAAAAAGCAAGAGAGTTTCAGGAAAAAAACATCTATTTCTGCTTTATTGACTATGTCAAAGCCTTTGACTGTATGGATCATAAGAAACTGTAGAAAGTTATTCAAGAGATGGGAGTACCAGACCACCTGACCTGCCTCCTCAGAAATCTGTATGCAGGTCAAGAAGTCACTGTTAGAACTGCACATGGAACAGGGTACTGGTTCCTAATAGGGAAAGGAGTATGTCAAGGCTCTGTATTGTCACCCTGCTTATTTAACTTATATGCAGAGTACACCATGTGAAATGCTAGACCGGATGAAGCACAAGCTGGAATCAAGATTGCCAGGAGAAATATCAATAACCTCAGAGATGCAGATGATACCACCTTTATGGCAGAAAGTGAAGAAGAACTAAATAACCTATTGATGAAAGTGAAAGAGGAGAATGAAAAAATTGGTTTAAAGCTCAACATTCAGAATATTAAGATCATGGCATCCGGTCCATCATTTCATGACAAATAGATGGGGAAACAGTGGAAACAGTGTCAGACTTTATTTTGGGGGGCTCCAAAATCACTGCAAATGGTGACTGCAGCCATGAAATTAAAAGATGCATACTCCTTGGAGGGAAAGTTATGACCAACCTAGACAGTTTATTAAAAAGCAAAGACATTACTTTGCCAACTAAGGTCCATCTAATCAAAGCTGTGGGTTTTCCAGAAGTCATGTATGGATGTGAGAGTTGGACTATAAAGAAAGCTGAGCACTGAAGAATGGATGCGTTTGAACTGTGGTGTTGGAGAAGATTCTTGAGAGTCCCTTAGACTGCTAGGAGATCCAACCAGTCCATCCTAAAAGCAATCAGTCCTAAATATTCATTGGAAAGTCTGATGCTGAAGCTGAAACTCCAATACTTTGGCCACCTCATGCAAAGAACTGACTCACTGGAAAAATCCCTGATGCTCTGAAAGATTGAAGACAGGAGGAGAAGGGGACGTCAGAGGATGAGATGGTTGGATGGCATCACCAATTGAATGGACTTCAGTTTGCGTGAACTCCAAGAGTTGATGATGGACAGGGAGAACTGATATGGGGTCACAAAGAGTCAGACAGGACTGAGCGCCTGAAATGAACTGACTGGAGCTGTTCATACATGGTTGTATTCTGGAAGCTGATTTTAAATCCTACATTATGTAAATAGCAGACAGAAAACTCAAAGTCCTCAAAGTCTCTCTCCTACTAGATAGGTATACCACAGTGAATCCCAAAATGAAAATGTTTTTTCCACGGGTAACTATATGAAAAAAAAAAAAACGCTGGACTGGAAGAAACAGAAGCTGGAATCAAGATTGCCAGGAGAAATATCAATAACCTCAGATATGCAGATGACACCACCCTTATGGCAGAAAGTGAAGAGGAGCTAAAAAGCCTCTTGANAAACTCCAGTACTTTGGCCACCTCATGCGAAGAGTTGACTCATTGGAAAAGACTCTGATGCTGGGAGGGAATGGGGGCAGGAGGAGAAGGGGACGGCCGAGGATGAGATGGCTGGATGGCATCACAGACTCGATGGATGTGAGTCTGAGTGAACTCCGGGAGATGGTGATGAACAGGGAGGCCTGGTGTGCTGCGATTCATGGGGTCACAAAGGGTCAGACACGACTGAGCCACTGAAGTGAAGTGAAGTGAACTTCAGTTAGTCTCCAAATATCTTAGAAATACTGAAAAGACTTGTTTTGCCTAGTATCTTTTCCTAATAATTTCATGATCAGAATGAAACATAAGACATAAGAAATAGGAATAACATACCTAGATAAGGTGCTTAATACTCAAAAGTAGATGCCACTGTCATTTTCTTAAATTGATATCAGCTGATAATCAAAAACCTTTCTAGCAGTTGTTGATTCATACATATTCAAAATGTGATTAGTAGTCTATAGAGTTTATAGGAATAAACACTTGACAAAACTCACATTTTAAAAACAGTGACTGTAACTGGGCATCGTTTGGAAGGAAGAGAAAGCTACACAAGCTTGCTCAAATTAAAAGTGTATTTTTTTAAGATAAAAATTCTACAGAAATTAAAACTGAGCTTATTTAGAAGTGAGAAGTTATCAGGTAGCTATTCTGAGTCTGGAGGCTAATGGATTTTAATTCATTTTCCTTAGGCATTGCTGCTCCTATCTCCTCTGGCTGAGAGGAGGATTTTGCTCCTGTCAAAATCCTTTTTGAGAGGAGCTTTTCAGACCCTGTTTCACCATGTTGCTGGCTCCTGCCCATATTCTAAAGATCTTACTTGTGAAGCATCTAAGTGTCTGGCGCTGTGTGTCTTTGATGCAAATTTTCTGGAAACAGAATATGATCAGTTCTTTTCAGGCAATTATATGTTCCAGTCTTAACTGACTAACTGTGGACATGAGAACAGAAATATGTGTTACAACTACAGCCATCTAAATCCATCATTTCTGTCAGCATTATGAGTTTGGAGATATTCCAAGGAAATGGGTATGCTACTGGCAAGAACACTTGGGTTGGAAAATTTTATTTGCACTAAGAGGCTGGCTGCATCAATACTCTTGTCCTCTGGTTTTCCACTAGGTTCAGACAATAGGTTGAACAAGTGACTGAGGAAAGGAAAAAAGAGATTTGATTTTTTACTCTGGTTGCTTTTTCCTTGTGAAGTCAACTTGAGTTGAAGTTTCAGAGACAAACTAGATTGAGAGGAGTTGAAAAATAAAGACATATGAATAACAATTCACAAATATTTTGAAGTTTAGTTTGGAAAGGAAGGATGGAGAGTGTAGGCTTTAGTAATCCATAGGGTTGAGGATGACTTTTTCTCATGTTGGCTTAAAAAGTGAGCAGTTTGGCTAGATGTATATTTATTTGGAAGGGAATGACCTGGCAGAGAAGAGATAGACCCTAATCCATAAAACAAAATCATTGCAAAGGGAATTAACAATGCATTTGTTAGCATTGTTGAAGGGATTGGAGTTCGATAAAAAAAGAAACGCTTCTCAAACGAACTTACAGAGTCCGTCAAATCAAGACTATATTAATTTACTCTGAATTGAATTGAAATATTTATTGTATTGAGTGGAGTTTTCAGGGGTTTTTTGTTGTTGTTGTTGAAGATAATCTTAATGAATTTGAAAATGTGGATTTGAAAATCTATCTTTATGAGTGAATCAGTTACTGCTACTCAAGTAAACTATAGACAAAAATAAGAATATATAAACTTGATAATTTAAGCTATAGTTCTAAATCATCCACTGTTGTCTACGCGCTAAGTAAGACGCTTCAGTCTCATCTGACTCTTTGTGACCCTATGGATGTAGCCTGCCAGGCTCCTCTGCTTATGGGATTCTCCAGGAAAGGATACTGGAGTAGGTTGCCATGTCCTTCTCCAGGGGATCTTCCTGACCCAGGGATTGAACCAGTGTCTCCTGCGGCTCCTGCTTGGCAGGCAGATTCTTTACTGCTTAGCCACTGGGGAGGCTGCATCCACTGTTAAGTCATAGGTAATTTTGAGCACATGTGAGGGACTAAAGGGACTGACCAAACAAAATTCTATTTTGTAGAAATCTGAAGATTCACATGGGAGGTAATTCATTTTAAGAAAATGAGCTAAATAAAATGAACTTGACCTAGTAAGAAAGTCTAGGGTATTAGCTCTTAGTAAAAGATGATGAGTTTCACTTGTCTTTGTCTATGGTTTTCTAGTTCTGTGTCTGCATCGCAGAGAAGAAAAAAGACTGGACATACCTTTCAATGGACTCTGTGACACCTTGACACCCAAGCAACACTGTGACACGTTCTTCATCCACATGATTAGTCAGAGACATAGGTTCATTCTGGCTTTCTGAAAATCAGCATAAAATTTTCACAGCTTCATGTACAGATCTGGGAACTCTGACAGAGGAAGCAGAGCCTTTTAGAAAGGTTACCACATCTGCATTCCCTTTTAGAGAAACAGGGGCAGGGTGCACCAGCCCAGTGGTGCAGGGGAAGCAGGAGGATACCCTCTGAGACCTCCCAGATGCTGTGCAAGAGGGAGAATGTATGGCAGTGCCAAGTAAGAGCAGCACCTGTCAGAGCAGCACAAACACTGAGCGTGTACAGGATGTCCCCCCAGAACTCTCAGAAATCACTCTCAGGAGACTTTGTAGGGGGCTGAAGAAGCAAAATGTAAAAGTAATGGGTCAGAAAACAACAACAACAGAAACGAGATATTCCAGTAATGACCCTTGCAGGACTCCAGCATATCATTTATTCATACTAAAGTACTTCATGTTCAGAATGTGATAATGTATTTCAGTAAGTGGTTTATTTAATGCACAAGAGTGAATCAAGCACTGAGGAGGTCTCCTAATTATGAACCACCAAAAACTCTCGAAGGTATCAAGTAGATAAGCTTATGATTTTCATTATATACACGTGGACATTGTCTTTTTCAACCATAGCTCTGAATTAACAAAGCTATCACCAGCAAATGCTAAGCTGAGATTTTCCTTTTTCACTCCTTGAAATAATACATTTCATGTGCCTACACATAACTACATGCATCTGTTGTTGATTTCCACATAAATTATTTTGTATCCAGTAACAGAGATAATATATAATTAGTACTTAAAAGGCTTTACATCAATATTGAGAAATTTGAGCTTTTAAAAGTATAATAAAAGACCTGTTAATTATAAATTTCCTTCTCTAGAGTTGTTAGGAATCTCAATTTTCCTAATCAATGTAGCTTCTTAAAACTCTACCAAATCCAATGCTATATCTACCTCTATGCTTTTTGCTATTAAAAAATTATACTTCCTGTTTATTCAGGAACTTAGGCACCTTTGTCCTGATATAGTTCTACTTAGTGCAAAGATAGGACAATAAAAGGTAAAAACTGTTGTAGACTTCATGGGATTGTCTAAAGCTAATAATAGTGGCTTTAATGAGCTATTCAGATGTTGCTTACATGATAATCACACATTCTACAGAGTGGTGAAAGAAAACGTTGAAAGCATGGGCTCCCAGAAGAATGAGCTATGATCAGGTAGTGGAGAGGGAAGAAAAATTCTGTCAAATGATGTGCCAAATTAATTTGCTGGGACTGCTAGGGCAGCATCTGTCCAAGTACATGCATGTGATGAGTGACTGTCATGAAGACCAAAGGTTCATAGAGGATCAGAAGCCCAAAGTACCAAGGCTTCTTGATCTACCTCTTCCATCTCCTTAATGTATATGATATTATTTAATACTTCAGTGAATACTGCCATTCCCTAGTCTTTGTCAAGGCATTGTCTCTTAGAACCCACAAGAGAATTCCGATATTCTCTACCCTCAGCTCACATGAGAAAAGTCTGGCTAAAAACAAGGAGGAAAAAAAAGTGAAAGTGAGGACAAAAAATATTATTATCTGACTTTTAGGATTTGAATAAGATCACTGTTTATTTGTTTGTTTTTATTTTTTTAATCTTGGGCCAGCAAGTCTATTTAATGTCATCTTCACCAGCAGGCATCAAAGCCAGAGCCTGTTCCCAGCTGCCCCAGATTGGAGACCTTGGGTTACCAGATCGAGCCCTTCACAAACCAGCTATGGGTGCTGTGATCCCTGGGGTGAGCCACCCCTAGAGTGGAGAGCCCAGTTCTGCCTTCTGTACCTGTTCGCTCTTGTGGGTACCATCGCAGTATGGGGGCTTTTGGGTTGCCTTGCAGGTACCGTGTGCCACCATGCAGGTCTCCTGGGCCTTGAACTTCAGTGGGGATAGGCCAGGGCTTTTGAAGAAGCGGGAGCCATTACAGAAGGGCTGCTTTTTGCTGCGGCCACACACACACCACTTTTGGATTTCCCAGCCACCAGCTCCACCTTGATGGGTGTTTTTAGGGCCAGCACGGACTTGGCTGGGATTTTAGGGAACCATCGGGCCAGCCAGGAGGTGATGTCCCAGTCTCTGGTTCAGCGTCCGGGCCGCCGGCCACACGAGCATCCCGAGGCTGCGGACAGAGCCCATGGCATCCCCAGTGCCGCCACCACGCCACGCTGGCTCCACCAAGATCACTGTTTTTAATAATGTCTTTTCAGTTACTTATAAGTGTGTGTGTGTGTGTGTGTGTGTGCCTGCTTTTAAAACAAAACAGTACATTGTGTGACTGAATAGGTCTTGGTCCATTTACTCATTTTCCTTTCTTTTATCAATTAAGATGTATTTTTTCATGAATAAGAAAAAAATTCTTTTTGCTCTAATAAAATGGTGGAATGAACTTCAGTATGGTTCGGTCAAGCTGTTCTCATTGTTATCAAGATTCTGGATCTGTTTCTCTGATTTACTGTGCTCTGCTTAGTATCAATTTCATTCATAACTGGTTTTATTATGACAACATAAATAATTGCAACATTTTACTTTCCAGATCAACACACCTGAAAGAACACCATTTTTCCCCAGGCAAATCAAGCTAAAGTTCCGAAGTGTACTATTTTTAGGCTTTTTAGGTCTCTTACCTGCCCTCTGGGCTTCCCTGGTGTCTCAGTGGAATCTGCCTGCCAATGCAAGAGGCACAAGTTCCATCCCTGGGTTAGGGAGATCCACTGGAGAAGGAATTGGCAACTCATCCAGTATTCTTGCTTGGGAAATCACATAGACAGAGGAGGCTGGCAGGCTCCAGTCCATGGGGTTGCAAAAGAGTCAGACAGAACTTAATGACTAAACATCAGCGACCTGCCCATTAGTGTGACCACTTGGATAGAACAAACTATTTAGTTCTCAAACCTCACTTTTGGTCATGGGGTGAAGTCTGACTCCCCATCACAGCTCCTCAGGGTAGAAGATGGATGCTGAAGAGGAAACCAGAAATAACCCATTTGTTTTATTGCCTCTCCTTCTTTTTTTCTTTTTAAATTTTATTTTGGTGGCACTGTGCAGCATATGTATGATCTTAGTTCCTAGCATGGGATGGAACCTGTGCCCCCTACACTGAGATCTTGGAGTCTTCACTACTAGACTGCTAGGGAAGTCCCTGTTTTATTGGTTTTTCTTATAAATCATACATCATTCTTAAAAGTGTTTATTTTACCCTGTGAAATTTTACCTTCAATATAAAACATTTAAATTAACTGGTCAAATCAAAGACCAATTCCAGTGTCCTGATGTCTTTTTCTTCAAGCATTAAGCAGTTGTGCTAACCTTCCAGCAATATACTTCATAAAGATTTTAACCTTTAAAAAATTATATTGCTCTCAAATCTGAAATAAGAATATATGCATAACAGAATCATCTTTCCTTACTTGACATCTCTCTTGCCTTGAGATTATATCAATATGCTCTAGTGTTTATGAAGGTTGTAAAAATTAAAATCCATACAAGAATTAAAAAATAAAAATACACAGTTAGGAGAGGCAAGAACTTAATTTGTTTAAACTAGTTACTTTTCTCATTCTTAGCAACCTTACTAGATATTTTCTTTCACTCTCTAGAATTAGTGTTGTTTTCTTTATTCTCCCCATTTTTTATTTTGAGAAAATATTACAGCAGAATTTCATTTTACTTATTTCCACACAATGTCCACTTTTGTGCCCTGTACTTTCTACTACCGTTAATTTTACTGTTATGAAGAAACTGACCAAATTTTATCACTGACCCAAAACCGCACAGGTTAAAATTTAAGTAGTGATGATGTGGTGTTAATGGAGCTTGTGAATATTTATTATTGAAAGATCCAAGGTGGTTTGGCCACATGGAACATATTGTTCCTGTCTTACTCTGCACCATATGGAGAGTTCACATTTGCATTTTAACCTAATCAAATATCAAATATTAATACAATCAGGAGGGGTCTAAATATTTTGAGAGTACTGTGACTTTTTAGATTATAAATATGAATAATAGACTTGGCTAAGTTACAAAACTTAAATATAATCATAGCTTTGGGCATTTTTCTGTTTTCTATTAAAAAAGCCTTCCTTTGTGCTTGTCCTGAATGTAATTAATGTATGTTTCTAATCACAAATGTGCATAAAATAGTGAAGAAAATAGTCCCAGGTTACCAGATTTTATTTAAAATCAGTGTCTTCTTTCTTATGGAAATG
>SJYQ01008002.1:20965-103747 GCA_006410935.1 Redunca redunca
CATAACTGAATTTGATTAAAAATATTCTTAATATTTTATATTAAATATCTTAACAATTTATAAACAAATAAGGCCATAACCAGCTATTCTTGATTTGTATTAGATGTGTTAATGTGGTTAGTATAGCTGTAATCTTTTATCATTTAAAATGCTGATATCAGCTTATATGATAGGACTAATATAGAAGTATTTACTTTTGCAGTGCAAATGCTTTATATATTATGTGAAGTATCTTGCAGTCAATCATACTTTACTATTTTTGACAATATATATTAAAACAGCTGATGAACAATATGTCCTATTTAAGAGTCCTGAAGTTCTCTTGTAGTGAACTATTCCTTGAAGACTGATATTGATCACCACTTGATATAGTTTAGAGTGCATCTTCTACTTGTTGAGAAGACATCCAGGAAAAAATGACATATAATACAAAGATTAAGGTCATGATGTATATAGCAAAGGAATAAAGTAAAATTGTCAGCATATTTTAGTATAGGATATAGAACATACATTGGATTTTTTTAAACTTTATGGTTTTGCTTTTGGTAAACAGGGTGAATCTATCAAGGAAAAATATCGGATATAGTTTGATATATTACTTGATATAGTTTGAATAGGATATGACACACTGAGTAGATCTCATGAAACATTTCAATTATGTTTGACATAATAAAATAAACTTACTTAGAAACCAACCATTTTTTTTTCTGAATATGACAGTAAAATCCTGTTCTATACAAAGTTATTTTGTTGTGAATGTAGGTCAGGAAGCAACAGTTAGAACTGGACATGGAACAACAGACTGGTTCCAAATAGGAAAAGGAGTACGTCAAGGCTGTATATCGTCACCATGCTTATTTAACTTATATGCAGAGTACATCATGAGAAACACTGGACTGGAAGAAACACAAGCTGAAATAAAGATTGCCAGGAGAAATATCAATAACCTCAGATATGCAGATGACACCACCCTTATGGCAGAAAGTGAAGAGGAACTAAAAAGCCTCTTGATGAAAGGGAAAGAGGAGAGTGAAAAAGTTGGCTTAAAGCTCAACATTCAGAAAACGAAGATCATGGCATCTGGTCCCATCACTTCATGGCAAATAGATGGGGAAACAGTGTCAGACTTTATTTTTTTGGGCTCCAAAATCACTGCAGATGGTGACTGCAGCCATGAAATTAAAAGACGCTTGCTCCTTGGAAGGAAAGTTATGACCAACCTAGATAACATTCAAAAGCAGAGACATTACTTTGCCAACAAAGGTCCATCTAGTCAAGGCTGTGGTTTTTCCTGTGGTCATGTATGGATGTGAGAGTTGGACTGTGAAGAAAGCTGAGTGCTGAAGAATTGATGCTTTTGAACTGTGGTGTTGGAGAAGACTCTTTGTTTGTTGTAGTTGTTGTTTTAAATATAAATTTACTTATTTTAATTGGAGGTTAATTACTTTACAATGTTGTATTGGTTTTGCCATACATCAACATGAATCCACCACAGGTATATGTGTGTTTCCCATCCTAAACTCCCCTCTCTCCTCCCTCCCCGTACCATCCCTCTGGAAGGAAACCAGAATTGAAAGAGACACGTGTACCCCAATGTTCATTGCAGCACTGTTTATAATAGCCAGGACATGGAGAAGACTCTTGAGAGTCCCTTGGACTGCAAAGAGATCCAACCAGTCCATTCTAAAGATCAGTTCTGGGTGTTCATTGGAAGGAATAATGTGACAGCTGAAACTCCAATACTTTGGCCATGTCATGCGAAGAGTTGACTCATTGGAAAAGACTCTGATGCTGGGAAGGATTGGGGGTAGGGGGAGAAGGGGACAACAGAGGATGAGATGGCTGGATGGCATCACTGACTTAATGGACATGAGTTTGAGTGAACTCTGGGAGTTGGTGATGGACAGGGAGGCATGGTGTATTATGATTCATGGGGTCACAAAGAGTTGGATATGACTGAGTGACTGAACTGAACTGAACTGAACTGAAGCAGGGTAAGAAAAGTGCAGTACAATATAAAGCATTTCATTTTCACTTTGGCCGGTGTAGTAAAAAAAAAAAAAATGTTATTGGTCTCTGGAATTTAGAAAAAAAAGTTAAATAATGCTAGTTGGATAAAAGCAACAAACATCTAGAAGCATATTCACTTGAACTTAGTAAATATGGGCTGAATTCTGGACCAAATAAACAGCATGACTAAATTCACTTGCCAGTTGAATGACCACAGGAATTTTGGACATCAACCTCTTAACCTCTTTGGACATTAATTTCCCCATCCATAAAATCGACATTATAATAATACAGCTAAATAGGGCTGTGCTTATACACAGAAAGCATTCAGTAAGCATAAGCTAGTATTTTTGACCAAGGGGGTAAGAAGAAAGTTTCAGCCTTTGGTAGTCTATGTTCACAGAATAACTATTACACTGGAAATCAATGTTCTATATTTTCTTCTCAAATATTTAGAACTGAAGGAAACATAGCTTTTATTTGCAGTCATTTAATCTCCCAAATCTCATTATTTTAGTGGTAAAATTCTTTGCTCAATTTTAAAAACAAGTAAATAGTAAATAGTCAAATTTGAAATAAAATAATTGAACAATAACAACTTTTCTACATCAGAGGAGGCTACTGACGTAAGCTGGTTATAAGCTCATGCATTAAATATTATTAAAGGCATATTATGTACATTTGAATTCAAATGACAAAGTGTTAATTATTTTGTGTATAGTCTTCTTCTCCATATAGGTTATCTTCAACTTCCCAGCTATTATGAATTTATTCTAGTAATTATAGGTTAATTGCTTGATAGATATGTAGAATGTTTATTTTGAAATGTGTGTTACTGAAAGTTAAGTGTGGGAAAAAGACTTCTGTAAGACATGAGATAACAACACACTTTTAACATGTGTACGTGTTTACATAAGCATTGATGCCTCTTCCCTTTCTCCTTCCCTCTATCACCCTTCTTTCTCCTCTAAATCACTCTTTCTTTCTTACTTTCTCTCCCTCCTTCATTTTTGCTTCTGCTTCTTCTCTCCCATAGCCCTGTAATTAATAAACAATTGCCATGGAGACAAAAAATGAAATGTCAAGTAATTACATTTCAAGATGCTTCATTATGTTAGAGAGATGGGAAGATGATAGTCACTTTATTATTTTAAGATTACCATTGATATATAGATCGCAGCAATATGTAGGAAAACTGTTCAGGATTTGAAGTAGAGGATCAAAATAAATTTGGGAAAAATGAATTTCAGTTTAAGTTGGGAATTTTAAGTTATTCTAATTAATTCCTATTTTTCATAGGGACTCTTACAACAGCTTTCAAATTTTAAATTCTCCAAAACAAAGTTGATTTCAAAACTTCCACCCCTTATCTTTCTGTGCTGGTTTTAAAGTCAGGCTCTATAGGATTCACTTGAAGGGTTCAAAGACTATTGAGGAAGGATGCATAATTCCATTTAAATTAAATAATACAAATAATATTTTAATGTATATATTTATCCTAAGAGAGGAGATAATAAATTTTGCTTAATAAATATAAATGACAAAAATGCCAGTTCTTATTGAAAAACAGTACTGAAAATCAGATTATTGTGTATTTTCAAAATCAGAGATGAGGTTTATTTTAGATATAATTTATCAAGAGGAAAAACAAGCTTTCTTTCCTAAAGTGTCACACTTTGCATAGTTTTTATTAGTATACTAGCTAAAGCATCACTTTTTTTTCTTGTTTATTTATTTGAGATTATAGCATTGAACTATATACATTGCTATGTAGAAAATAGATGGCTAGTGGGAAGTTGCTGGATATCACAGGTAGCTCAGCCTGGTTCCCTGTGAGGACGTACAGGAATGCAATGGGGGAAGGGAGGGAAGCTTAACAGGGAGTGGACATGTGTATACTTATGACTTATTCATGTTATTGTACAGCAGAAACAGATACAACATTGTAAAGCAGTTGTTCTCCAATTAAAATTTTTTAAAATGAGTAAAGTATCATTTTTAAATGAGAAATTGTATATAGAGAAAATTCAATTCACTAATTTGCTCAACTTTATACATATTTTTGAGCTGCAAACAGATACACAATTTACTTTTATTATTGTAATGTAATGAATATCCTCCTTCCAAATGTGTCTTATTCAGAAAATACTTCTAGTTTATGTGTGTTTAATTCTGTTAGAAATTCATTATAGGCAAGGGAAAACTAATCATACTTCACTCTTTTGTCAGATAATGGAGCCTATAATGAACTTGAGGGGGCATGAAATGAAAGTGTTATTTGCTCAGTTGTGTCCCACTCTTTGCAACCCCATAGACTGTAGTCTACCATGCTCCTGTTGGACTGTTCTAGAAATCCTATTGAATTCTTAGGCAAGAATACTGGATTAGGTAGCCATTACCTTCTCTAAGGCATCTTCCCAACCCAGGGATAGAAACTGTGTTTCCTGCATTACAGGCTAATTCTTTACCTTGTAACATTAAGGACTGGCAAAATACTACACCTTGAAAAAGATAGAATGAAACTAACAGTAAAGGTGAGTGGAACAGTAAAGGTGAGTGGATACTCAAAATACTCACGATTTTGAACAAAATCATATAACTGAAATTTACACTTTTTTTTTTTTCCAATTCTGGGAAATATGGGTAATCTCTCTGGCTTATTTCACAGAGTTGTTATCAATGTGAAGCAAATCAAATATTTGTCAAGTTGTTTGAAATCAAAGAAAAGTGAAGATATTAATATGTATTTGGCTATGATCAACCACAGTTTGGATTGATCACTACAAACTGTGGAAAATTCTGAAAGAGATGGAAATACCAGGCCACCTAACCTGCCTCTTGAGAAATCTGTATGCAGGTCAGGAAGCAACAGTTATAACTGGACATGGAACAACAGACTGGTTCTAAATAGGAAAAGGAGTATGTCAAGGCTGTATATTGTCACCTTGCTTATTTAACTTATATGCAGAGTACATCATGAGAAACGTGGGCTGGAGGAAGCACAAGCTGGAATCAAGATTGCCGGGAGAAATATCAATAACCTCAGATATGCAAATGACACCACCTTTATGGCAGAAAGTGAAGAGGAACTAAAAAGCCTCTTGATGAAAGTGAAAGTGGAGAGTGAAAAAGTTGGCTTAAAGCTCAACATTCAGAAAACAAAGATCATGGCATCTGGTCCCATCACTTCATGGGAAATAGATGGGGAAACAGTGGAAACAGTGTCAGACTTTATTTTTGGGGGGTCCAAAATCACTGCAGATGGTGACTGCAGCCATGAAATTAAAAGATGCTTGCTCCTTGGAAGGAAGTTATGACCAACCTGGACAGCATATTAAAAAGCAGAGATATTACTTTGCTGATAAAGGTCCATCTAGTCAAGACTATGGTTTTTCCAGTAGTCATGTATGAATATGAGAGTTGGACTATAAAGAAAGCTGAGCGCTGGAGAATTGATGCTTTTGAACTGTAGTGTTGAAGAATACTCTTGAGAGTCCCTTGGACTACAAGGAAATAAAACCAGTCTACCCTAAAGGAGATTAGTTCTGGGTGTTCTTTGGAGGGACTGATGTTGAATCTGAAACTCCAATATTTTGGCCAACTGATGCATAGAGCTGACTCATTGGAAAAGATCCTGATGCTGGGAAAGATTGAAGGCCGGAGGAGAAGGGGACGACAGAGGATGAGATGTTTGGATGGCATCGCTGACTCGATAGACATGAGTCTGAGTGAACTCTGGGAGTTGGTGATGGACAGGAGGCCTGGCATGTTGCAGTTCATGGGGTCACAAAGACTGACATGATTGAGCAACTGAACTGAACTGAATCACAGTTTGCATAACAGCACAAAATAAAAAATATCCAATTTTATTTTTTATTTCTGTGACCATTATCATTGGCACCATAAATCTATCTTGCTGAATTTGGAGTTGGCCTAACGTGGTTACCACTTCCAAAAATCTATATTTGCCCTCTCTACCACTCATGGAACATTCAGCCTGAATCTGTTTCAGTTCATGTTAAAGTTTATCCTGAATTGCTTTCAGATGCAAGGCAGCTGAAACTTATTTAGAAGAAAACCTAAGGGCAGTTGAGTGCTGCTGCATTCTTGGCATGTTGCAGGCATATCTAATTTCAAATTTTAGGCATGTATAAGAAAAAAGGGTGTCAGAGTGAAATTCAGAGTACAATGTTCATTTTATCAAAGAGAGGAGACTATGATCATAGCATTCTGATACTTCATTTACTAAATACATTGTTTTTTTATTAATATCTTTGGAAAGTCGCTTCAGCTAAATTCTCTGAATTTTAAAGCATAAATATAAGTTCAAAATGCGCAATGTGCTGTACAATAAAGTTAGAATCACAATGGACTTAGCCCAGAACATCTGTTCTTCTTGCCAATACCTCTATGGGCATACCCTTTAGTCTTCTGTTTTCAGATGACAGCAGACCATGGCGATAATGAAATTTCTAAAATAAACACAACTACTCTCTCTGGAAACTTGGTTCCACCCATTCTCTTTAAAAAATTCATTTAAATCAACTAAACTGAAAGTTTTTAACAAGGGCATACTATGAGTTTAGGAGTTTCTTTCTAATATATCCAAAGTTTTCTTTGGTCTGTATTACAGAAACGACGCCTTGATCATATCTCACCAATTCAAAATGCTGGTTTTAAAGGTTAACTTGAAGCATTTGGCAAGAGATAAAATACATTTTTTTTTATTTCTTAATTTGATGGTTTTAAAAAATTTCTAACAAAGCCCTAATTGAACAGGCTGTGACCTTCTTGGTCATGCTAAACTATTATTTGCAGTTTGGGGCTTCCCAAGTGGCTCAGTGCTAAAGAATTTGCCTGCCAACCCAGTAGACAGGAGACACAGGTTTGATCCCTAGGTCAGGAAGATCCCATGAAGGAGGAAATGGCAACCCACTCCAGTATTCTTTGCCTGAAGAATCCCATGGACAGAGGATACTAGCAGGCTACAGTCCATGGGGTTGTAAAGAGTTGGACACAACTGGAGCATGCATGCTAATCCCCTATAATTTAAATATTTTAAAACACATTAATAAAAATAAAAGTTGAAGCTATCAAGATTCATTAGTTACCAAATGAACAGTATTCCTATGGCATTTATTTAGGCAAAGCAAGCTTATTTACAATTTTCATATGGGTATTTTGGCTATGTATAGGCATAACCTACATATTTACTATGCTTTGATCACAGTTCACTCTAATATTCCTAGGAAAAAGAATATGTTGTTGCTGCTGCTGCTGCTGCTGCTAAGTCGCTTCAGTCGTGTCCAATTCTGTGCGACCCCACAGATGGCAGCCCACCAGGCTCCCCCGTCCTTGGGATTCTCCAGGCAATAACACTGGAGTGGGTTGCCATTTCCCTCTCCAATGCATAAAAGTGAACAGTTAAAGTGAAGTCACTGAGTCGTGTCCGACTCTTAGCGACCCCATGGACGTCAGCCTACCAAGCTCCTCCATCCAAGGGATTTTCCAGGCAAGAGTACTGCAATGAGTTGCCATTGCCTTCCCCAAAATGTTATATGTTGAATAACATTTTACCTAGCCTAACAGACTTAATAGTACTTTAAGAGAAGAGATTTTCTAGCAACTTAGGCAAACTAGTACCTTCAGTTCAGTCAGGTCAGTCGCTCAATCATGTCCGACTTTTTGCAACCCCATGAATCACAGCACACCAGGCTTCCCTGTCTATCACCAACTCCCAGAGTTCACTCAAACTCATGTCCATTGAGTTTGTGATGCAATCCAGCCATCTCATCCTCTGTCGTCCCCTTTTCCTCCTGCCCCCAATCCCTCCCAGCATCAGAGTCTTTTACAATGAGTCAACTCTTCGCATGAGGTGGCTAAAGTATTGGAGTTTCAGCTTTAGCATCAGTCCTTCCCATGAACACCCAGGACTTATCTCCTTTAGGATGGACTGGTTGGATCTCCTTGCCATCCAAGGGACTCTCAAGAGTCTTCTCCAACACCACAGTTCAAAAGCATCCATTCTTCGGAGCTCATCTGTCTTCACAGTCCAACTCTCACATTCATATATGACCACTGAAAAAACCATAGCCTTGACTAGACAGACCTTTGTTGGCAAAGTAATATCTCTGCTTTTGAATATGCTGTCTAGGTTGGTCATAACTTTCCTTACAAGGAGTAAGCATCTTTTAATTTCATGGCTGCAATCATCATCTGCAGTGATTTTGGAGCCCCCCAAAATAAAATCTGACATTATTTCCACTATTTCCCCATCTATTTCCCATGAAGTGATGGGACCAGATATCATGATCTTAGTTTTCTGAATGCTTGTTCGTTAAATTTACATGGAAAATGCAGTGGAAAGTGGATTCATTTACTTGGATAATTGAAGCCTCAAACTCGATCATTTCAGTAACTTTACAGATAATTGAGGCTAGATTTTACTTTTTTATTTCCTTTAGTTCATGAATCAAGGACTTCCAGATGTTCAAGCTGGATTTAGAAAAGGCAGAGGAACCAGAGATCAAACTGCCAACATCTGTTGGATTATAGAAAAAGGAAGAGAGTTCCAGAAAAGCATTTACTTCTGCTTTATCGACTACGCCAAAGCCTTTGACTGTGTGGAACACAACAAACTGTAGAAAATACTTAAAGAGATGGGAATACCAGACCACCTTACCTGCCTCCTGATAAATCTGTATGCAGGTCAAGAAGCAACAGGTAGAACCAGAGATAGAATAACAGACTGGTTCCAAATTGGGAAAGGAGTACATCAGCTGTATATTGTACCTTGCTTATTTAGCTTATATGCAGAGAACATCATTTGAGCTTGCTGAGCTTGATGAAGCAGAACCTGGAATCGAGATTGTTGGGAGAAATATCAGTAACCTCAGATATGCAGATGATGCCACTCTTATGGCAGAAACCAAAAAGGAACTAAAGAGCCTCTTGATGAAAGTGAAAGAGGAGAGTGAAAAAGTTGGCTTAAAACTCAACATTCAAAAAATGAAGATCATGGCATCTGGCTCAATCATTTCATGACACATAAATGGGGAAACAAAAGAAACAGTGACAGACTTTATTTTCTTGAGCTCTAAAATTACTGCAGATGTGACTGCAGCCATGAAATTAAAAGACACTTGCTGCATGGAAGAAAAGCTATGACCAACCTAGACAGCTTATTAAAAAGCAGAGACATTACTTTGCCAACAAGGGCCCATCTAGTAAAAGCTATGGTTTCCCCAGTAGTCATGTATGGATGTGAGAGTTCGACCATGAAGAAAGCTTAGCACCAAAGAATTGATGTTTTTGAACTGGGATATTGGAGAAGACTCTTGAGAGTCCCTTGGACTGCAAGGCGATCCAACCAGTCCATCGTAAAGGAAACCAGTCCTGAATATTCATTGGAAGGACTGATGCAGAAGGTGAAGCTCCAGTCCTTTGGTCACTTGATGCAAAGAGCTGACTTATTTGAAAATATCCTGATGCTGGGAAGGATTGAAGGCAGGAGGAGAAGGGAATGATAGAGGATGAGAGGGTTGGATGGCATCACTGATTCGATGGACATGAGTTTGTTCAAGCCTTGCAGTCCAAGGGACTCTCAAGAGTCTTCTCCAATATCGCAGTTCAAAATATGATAGCCATAAGCCACTGGGGAGATCTCAATTTACGTGTTGAGTAATTAAACTTAAACAAAACTAAAAATACAGTCCCACAGTTGCATTAGCCACAAATCATTAACACATATAGCTAATGATTATTGAAGTGGGCAGGGCAGAATTAAGACAACTCTATCAGTGCAGAAAGTTTTGTTGGATAATATCAGTCCAGATACCCATCTTTGGAATGCATGGTAGAGTCAGAGGAAAATAAATCCTTCTCCTCCTGCCTTCAATCCTTCCCAGCATCAGGATCTTTTCAAATAAGTCAGCTCTTTGCATCAAGTGACCAAAATGAAGCTGTGGACCTTGACATTTCTATAAATGCATAAAGTACATCACAATGTAAAACATTCTACTCTTGGTCTATCAGTCCAGCTCCTATAATCTAATACTTTGCTTAAATATTTGATCAGACTCAGCAAGTACTCTAGCCTACTCTTAGCTGCTTCTTAGAGTTACTTCCTTCTTTCTTAGTTAAATTTTATTGTATATTATTGTGATCACTCTCTTGGGCCATTTCTCCTTTGTTGTACTCCACTGACAAAACTACAATCTCTAACCAAATTTATTGTAAATTTCATATGAAAAGAAGACTCATTAAATGGACTGGAAGGAAAAACACACACACACACAGATGTGCTGACCTTTCTCCCTTTAAATTTAAGAATGTGTATTATTCTACACTTTCAAAGTAATCTTATTATGCCTTTATTATTGTTCATGCTCCTGCTAGTCAGAATGACCAGTTCATATTATTAGTTTAGTTTAGTTCAGTCGCTCAGTCGTGTCCGACTCTGCGACCCCATGAATTACAGCATGCCATGCCTCTCTGTCCATCACCAACTCCCGGAGTTCACTCAAACTCACATCCATTGAGTCGGTGATGCCATCCAGCCATCTCATACTCTGTCGTCCCTTTTTCCTCCTGCCCCTAATCCCTCCCAGCATCAGAGTCTTTTCCAATGAGTCAACTCTTCGTATGAGGTGGCCAAAGTACTGGAGTTTCAACTTCAGCATAATTCATTCCAAAGAACACCCTGGGCTGATCTCCTTTAGGATGGACTGGTTGGATCTCCTTGCAGTCCAAGGGACTCTCAAGAGTCTTCTCCAACACCACAGTTCAAAAGCATTAATCTTTGGTGCTCAGCCTTCTTCACAGCCCAGCTCTCACATCCATACATGACCAGTGAAAAAAACCATAGTCTTGACTAGACAGACCTTTGTTGGCAAAGTAATGTCTCTGCTTTTCAATATGCTATCTAGGTTGGTCATAACTTTCCTTCCAAGGAGCAAGCATCTTTTAATTTCATGGCTACAGTCACCATCTGCAGTGATTTGGAGCCCCCCAAAATAAAGTCTGACACTGTTTCCACTGTTTCCTCATCTATTTCCCATGAAGTGATGGGACCAGATGCCATGATCTTCGTTTTCTGAATGTTGAGCCAACTTTTTCACTCTCCTCTCTCACCTTCATCAAGAGGCCTTTTAGTTCCTCTTCACATTCTGCCATAAGTGTGGTGTCATCTGCATATCTGAGGTTATAGGTATTTCTCCTGGCAATCTTGATTCCAGATTGTGCTTCTTCCAGCCTAGCATTTCTCATGATGTACTCTGCATATAAATTAAATAAGCAGGGTGACAATATACAGCCGTGATGTACTCCTTTTCCTATTTGGAACCAGTCTATTTTTCCATGTCCAGTTCTAACTGTTGCCTCCTGACCTGCATATAGGTTTCTCAAGAGGCAGGTTTCTCAGGTGGTCTGGTATTCCCATCTCTTTCAGAATTTTCCACAGTTTATTGTGAGCCACACAGTCAAAGGTGTTGGAGGAGTCAATAAAGCAGAAATAGACGTTTTTCTGGAACTCTCTTGCTTTTTCCATGATCCAGCGGATGTTGGCAATTTGATCTCTGGTTCCTCTGCCTTTTCTAAAACCAGCTTGAACATCTGGAAGTTCATGGTTCATATCATAGGTCTCCACTAATATCAAAATTCCTTCTTCTATCCTCAATGACACTTGATTATATTACCTAATAGTTCACTGAAGAAGGAAGAGTTATCAGATAAGTCTACTTCATCAACTTACTGAAAAATTCCTACCTACATCTTGTTGAATGTCCTTCCTTTCTCTGAAATGCACCTAAAGAATGCCAGACTTAGCAATCTTATACTTACTGTACTCTGTCTCCTAAAAATTGTCCTAAGTTGGCTTGCTTCCTGTTATTCTTAGTTTAAAGTAAAAGGGCATCCCCTTAGTGGGGCCTTCTTTGATATAACACCCCCCCCCTTGATTGAACCCATTAATATCCATCTCATTGTCTTGCTTGATTGTTTTTTATAGTATGATGACTTCATGAATGTATTTTGTCTGTTCGTTTACCTGTATACAGTCTGTCTTCTCTATGAGATCAGTTAAGCTCTTTATGAGCATGGGTAAGTACTGTGTGTTACTTTATCCTCAGCAATTTGGATAGTTCCTAGAATATTGGAGGACTCTAAAATACTTATTGAATGGATAAATAAAGGCAGGGAATGAGATAAAAGAAATTGTTCTTTTGTGCTCAGCTCAACCAAAGTATCATCTTCTTTTGAATTATTCCCTCTTCTCTACTCATGCCCACAGTTCTAGAAAAAGTGTCTCTCTTCAAAGAGTTGGACATGACTGAGCGACTGAGCACTATCTATGTGGTGGTTTAGTCACTAAGTTGTGTCTGACTCTTATGACCCCATGAACTGTAGGCTTCCAGGCTCCTCTGTCCATGGGATTCTCCAGGCAAGAATAGTGGAGTGGGTAGTCATTGATTTCTCCAGGGGATCTTCCCATCACCTATATTACAGGAGGTCTCTGGAGCCACCAGGAAAGCCTGAGTGCTATCCATATCTAATATAATAATATCTCATAGTAAGCAGTTTATTGATACATTAGTCACAACCTTTCTCAAATTTAGAAATCTCAAAATGCCATACTGGGCTATTTTTCTTCTTTCCCTAATGCCTTTTGCCTTTTGACTTCATCTATACTGATGATTTCAATTGCCATTGTTCCAAAAAAGAGTGTAAAGTTTCTTATCTGTAACATGGATGTCTCATTGACATTCATCTCTACTGTTTACTTTATATCCTTTCACCAAGCATTATCCTTCTTCAAAATTTCCTATCACAGTAAACAAAACACCAGACATTTAGCATCTCAGCTATGAGATGTTATCACTAAATCTTTTCTTTTTCTTTCCATATTCAAATCCTCACCAAATCTTGACAATTCTGTTTCCAAAATACATGGCAAAACACTTCACTTCTTTTTGTCATGATTGCCTTGCCTCTTGTCCATTTATCATTCTGGCATGAACTTTTGAAATAACCAAATAGCTAGACCCTTTGGGCTACAATTTTTCCCCTCCAGTCTGTTCTCCACATTGTGGTTGAATGGTTCATTTAAAAAGAACATCTGATTATATTACTCTAGTGCTATAAATTATTCTTTAATTATTGTAAAAATTATTTCATAAAGACCTATATTTAATAGCTAACATGGTCTAAACATACCTACCTCTCCAGAATTTAGAAACACCACTCACCTATACCTTTTCTTTACTCCAGTCTCAGTACCTTACCTTGCCATTGTCATCTTTTTCACCTATGTGAGCATTTACTTGGAGGCTATCTTTATTTCTAAACTTTCTAATTATCACTTCTTATTTATCTTTCAGATCTGAAGATCAAGTGTTACTTCCAGAAGAAAGACTTTCCTGATCCCAGCTCACCTCTGTCCTCATGCTCCTATGGACTCTTATAATTCCCTAAATTTACAAATATCTGAATGCTTATAAATAGAAAGCAATAGACTACCATGCCATGTGTTGCTGTGTACTTGATTTTATTCATCATGAAATATATCCTTAAAATTCTGTAAAACCATATAAACTTTCTTTTATTGTTTCCTCAAAACTACTGTGTGAATCAGGCAGGATAAGCATCATCCTTAATTCACAGGTAGTTCAGTCACTCAGTTGTGTCCAACTCTTTGCGACCCCATGAATCGCAGTGTGCCAAGCCTCCCTGTCCATCACCAACTCCCGGAGTTCACTCAGACTCACGTCCATCGAGTCAGTGATGCCATCCAGCCATCTCATCCTCGGTCGTCCCCTTCTCCTCCTGCCCCCAATCCCTCCCAGCATCACAGTCTTTTCCAATGAGTCAACTCTTCGCATGAGGTGGCCAAAGTACTGGAGTTTCAGCTTTAGCATCATTCCTTCCAAAGAAATGCCAGGGCTGATCTCCTTCAGAATGGACTGGTTGGATCTCCTTGCAGTCCAAGGGACCCTCAAGAGTCTTCTCCAGCACCATAGTTCAAAAGCATCAATTCTTCGGCACTCAGCTTTCTTCACAGTCCAACACTCACATCCATACATGACCCCTGGAAANGGATTTGAAAGAGCTCAACTGGAATTCCATCACCTCCACCAGCTTTGTTCGTAGTGATGCCTCCTAAGGCCCACTTGACTTCACATTTCAGGATGTCTGGTTCTAGGTGAGTGGTCACACCATCGTTATTATCTGGGTTGTGAAGATGTTTTTTGTACAGTTCTTCTGTGTATTCTTGCCACCTCTTCTTAATATCGTCTGCTTCTGTTAGGTCCATGCCATTTCTGTCCTTTATCGAGCCCATCTTTGCATGAAATGTTCCCTTGGTATCTCTAATTTTCTTGAAGAGATCTCTAGTCTTTCCCATTCTGTTGTTTTCCTCTATTTCTTTGCATTGATCACAGAGGAAGGCTTTCTTATCTCTTCTTGCTATTCTCTGGAACTCTGCATTCAGATGCTTATATCTTTCCTTTTCTCCTTTGCTTTTCACTTCTCTTCTTTTCACAGCTATTTGTAAGGCCTCCCCAGACAGCTATTTTGCTTTTTTGCATTTCTTTTCCATGGGGATGGTCTCGATCCCTGTCTCCTGTACAATGTCATGAACCTTAGTCCATAGTTCATCAGGCACTCTATCTATCAGATCTAGTCCCTTAAATCTATTTCTCGCTTCCACTGTATAATCATAAGGGATTTGATTTAGGTCATGCCTGAATGGTCAAGTGGTTTTGCCTACTTTCTTCAATTTAAGTCTGAATTTGGCAATAAGAAGTTCATGATGTGAGCCACAGTCAGCTCCCGGTCTTATTTCTGTTGACTGTATAGAGCTTCTCCGTCTTTGGCTGCAAAGAATATAATCAATCTGATTTCACAGGTAAGGAAACTGCAATTCAGATTTCAAAGGCTGAATTACAGAAGCAATACTTGAAGCTATGTGCCCTGACACTAATCTCATGGTATTTTTTAGGCCTGGACAATCATATGTGTTAGTGTAGTCATAATTGATATACATATATATATATATATATATATATATATATACATATTTGTGTGTGTGTGTTAGTTGCTCAGTCATGTTAGACTCTGTGACCCCAGGAACTGAAGTCCACCAGGCTTCTCTGCCCATAGAATTCTCCAGGCAAGAATACTGGAGTGGTTAGCCATTCCCTTCTCCAGGGGATCTTTCTGACTCAGGGATCATTCCTGCATTGCTGGCAGATTCTTTACCATCTGAGCCACCAGGGCCAGACATCAATGTGAACAGATAAAACTAACATCCTTAGAATTTATAGTACTATTTTGTTTATAGAATTTTTTGTTGTAGTTAAATGGCCTGATTTTCATTTAACTTGACCTTGTATTATGTTCCTGACGGTAGTTCACAACTTTTTAGTAAAGAGAGGAAGAAAAAACTTCTTGTTAGGATTCAGGCTTCAAGCTGTTGCAAGAAGAAATTGTTCTATGCTTACAATTCATTGTATAATAAACACTTTTAAAAGGAAAAATATACATCTTATTTTCAATGAAGTGTTGTTTTCTTAGAAACTTATGAACAACAAGGATGTGAAAACAATTTTGCCACACATGAGTCATGAATAAATTCTCTCTTCATTGTAGAAGGCACCATCTTTGCCCCATTATTAGATGAAATAAACCCAAGGACAAAAGAAATCAAGAGGTAATCCTTTTGGCAATCTTGTCATGCAGTTTCTGCAAAACATTCCCTGCAGTGCAGGACTTTTCAAAGCTTCACATGCTGAGTCTTGCTTGCTGTGTGAAAAAAAATAGCTGCCTCTTGCTGAGAAAGATTTTCTGAAAAGGAAAAGGAACTGAATGACTTGCTATGTCAGTATGGCCCAAGGTCTTGACAGGCCATAGTTCATGTCTCAGTGATCCATTGTATTTGTTTCACAAATACTGCACCCTGATTGGTTGAAGGTACCTAGCCTTGAGAAGGAAACATCTCATTTAATGTTACCCTCTTTTTCCCAAAGAGCCTTTTCTGCTACATCAGTCTCTTATTTTCCATACTTTTTTCTCTCTGATTCCTTAATCCTATTAGCACTTGATGTCAGAAAACGAGACATTATAAAACTACAAAAATGCATAATTCTTATAAATTTATAATACAGATAAAATGCAAATACTAAAGGTTATGTAAGAAAGTTCCATCTTATGAGATTTCCAGACTCACCAACAGTGTATTAAAAGTTTACATGCTTTGGGGAAAAATATCTGGGATTGAAGAATAACCCTTTTCCACTGTTCACTTTGAGAACTAAAGGTAAAGATTGACAGGGAAAATTCTTGAGAAGAGCTGTTGCCAAAAAGAGGACAGAAATTTTGCTATATAGGAGACTGAGTGTGTTGTACTATAGGTTGCCTCTTAGTCAATTGTCATGTATTCATATAGTTGAAAAAGCTGATTTGGCATACTAATGTAAATAATACAAAGGAGATATGCATAAATAGTCCATAGATATGGTTTGATTTATTATGTGATTTGATTTTAATAGTATATTATGGGACCAAAAATTTTAACTATAGCATAACATTTTAAAAATGTTTAAAACTGCTATTTGACTATTGTTTTACAAAGATTTTCTCTCATTATATTATCAAGAATTGCAAAATTTTGAATTCTAAAAGCTCTATTAAATATCATCTCTCTCTTTGTTTTTAGACAAAGAGATAAACAGCTCAAAATTGGTCAAAATTCCTCATATGCAGTTAGTATGGAGAAGACTTTGCCTCATTCCAGGCTAGTGACCTCTATTGGATGACATATTATATTGTGTTTTATTTATTTGGCTTCCATATTTAGTGTGCAAAAAAATCCAAAATATCATAGGACCAAATGTAAAGCATGAAAGGTAAAAAACAAAATGAAGATATATTTTAAATTAAACTTTCAATGACAGAAACTTGATTTCTGTGGTTGAAATTAGTCACCATTTAGATGAGTACTACAAAACATTTCTTTAAAAAATCAAGTTTCTTGACTAATGAATAAGTATCAGCTTGACCTTTTTATTTCTTCAAATTAAGCATCAAGTTTAGTTTAAACTTCAAATTTAAGCCCCTTGAAATATTTATGGTTATTGTAAATTAAGACAAATGTTGAAAAGAAAATTATATTAAATATAGGGTTTGTTGCTTTAATCACTAAATTGTGTCTGACTCTTTGTGGCCCCCTGGACTGTAGCCTGCTAGGCTCCTCTGTCCATAGAATTTCCCAGGCAAGAATCCTAAAGTAGATGTAGCTATATTTAAGAATCTTTAAAGAACTGTAGATGCTCAATAAATAATTTTAAATTAAACAAATTTTGTGAAGTTTCAGGTATACGGTAGCCTCTAGAAAGTTTCCCCTAATGTTAACATTTTAATAACCATGGTGCATTCATCAAAGCAAAGAAACTTACATAGATGAATTACTATTAACTGAAGATTTCACTAATTTCTTCATAAATATCTTTTTCTGTTCTAGAATCCAACCCAGGTTACCACATTGCATTTAATCGTTGTGTCTATTCTCCTTTGGTCTCTGGCAATTCCTATGTCTTTATTTCAAACAACATTGTTCGTTTTGAAGGAAAGTAGCTAGGTGTAATGTGGAATATGCTTGAATTTTGATTGGTCTGATGATTTTTTCATGCTTAGATTGGAGTTAGAGGTTTTACAGAAGAATACCACAGGGATGAAGTGACCTTCTTAATGTATCATATCAGAGATTACATGATATCAATGACATATTCGATGTTAGCCTTGATGAAATTAATGTTCTCCAGATGCCTCCACTGTCATCTCCTCCTTTCATACTTAATCTTTGAAAGTAAGTGACACTTTCAGCCCATACTCAAGTAGAAGAGAATCAAGCACTAATTCTGGAAAGAGCAATATCTAACAGATTTACTTCAAATTCTTCTGTGAGAAAGGTTTGTCTCAAATTACTTATTTTTTATTTAAGATGTAGCAATTTCAATATTGTATACAGTTTACATTTTCTTCTATGATTCTAATTTTCTAATTTTAAACTTAACTGGATGACCCATAATTCTTTCTTTTTTTTTTTTCCTGAGAACCTGAAGTGAATGGGAGTAAAGAATTTATATTGTCTTTAAAATGTGTTTTCTTATCTGATCTATTAGAATCCAAATGCCAGAAAAACCCACGCATATCTTCAATAGGAAATCATGGTAGAAGGAAATTTGATGTCCGAATATGGACCAAGAAAATAAGTTTTATGCTGAATAGTCTGGATAAAGCTTATCAGTCTACTTCATTACACATGTACCTTCTAAGATAGGAACTATGACAGCCAAAAATAATATCTTGAGCATTTTGAGATGTAACCAAACACAACTGTTTCTTTTTTGCATGCTAACAGATGGACTATAACAAATTGAAATTGCAACTACATTCCACAAACAGGGAGCATATTTTCTAAAAGCCTCAGCTTCAAGGGGTTTGAGTTTATGCTTTGGAAGGACTAAATAGCCTGCTCATTGTGACCTCAATGGGCAACAAGGGACATATAGAGACAATAGGTCCTGCACACATATTGGTCTATGACTATTAAGTGCCTTATAAGTGAGAAACAAACGTTAGAATCAATAGAGATTTTTATGGGAAGCCAATGAAGAGATTTTCAATTAAAGGGTAATATGTTCAAACAGATGAATTCCTGTAAAGATGTGGCTGGCTACATTCAACAGAAAATATGTTTTGGAAAGAGCACAGCTTTGCTTACCCATATGTAGAAAGTTTGAGTGATCTCCCAACTTTATAAAAATATATTGTTAATACCACATAGAATATATTTATATCATAAGAAAAGTTTCTTATGATGAGATAATGGATTAGGAAATATTTTATAAGTGGTAAAATCCTCACAAATGTTAGTAAAGATTATTAGAGTTATTACATAATGATTCTCAATTTACAGCTTGTAAGAGGTGTCAGTTTAATTACAATTTTTACTTAATAATGCTGACAGCAGTGAACTATGATTTCACCCATAAGCGAAATATTTAGCTTTGAGATACTTCACATTTTTTTTCCACCCTCTTTAATAAATCTTGTCTAGATGAAATTAACATTTTCCAACAATGAAATTATTCTTGCATCAACTGACTTTTACCTACTCCATGTAGAGTTAGGCAGGGACATGACAGTTCACCCGATGGCCTATGTTACATTTTCAGTCAAAAGTGACACACTGACAGCAAAGTAAGAAGTTCTTGCACTGAAAGTTCCTCTTAACTCGCCAAAGTGTTCATAATACAAACTGAAATAGAAAGATAAAAGTGACCTAAAAGTAACAGGAGGAGATAGATCCTTAGTTTTGTTGGTACTTGGCATGAATTTCTCCAACTGTCATCACCATTCACATAGTCACTCTGCTTTAAACACTTTCATTTTCCCCTGCTTTCCTGTGTTCGTCTACAATCCCCTTGCTGTTGTTCAGTCGCTCAGTTGTGTCCAACTCTTTGTGACCCCAGGGACTGCAGCATGTACATAGGTTTCCCTGTCCTTCACCATCTCCCAGAGTTTGCTCCAACTCATGTCCATTGAATTGGGTGATGCCATCCGAACAACTCATCCTCTATTATCTCCTTCTCCTCCTGCCTTCAGTCTTTCCCAGCATCAGGGTCTTTTCCAGTGAGTCAGCTCTTCCCATCAGGTGACCAAAGTATTGGAGCTTCAGCTTCAGCATCGGCCCTTCCAGTGAATCTTAAGGGTTTATTTACTTTAGGATGGACTGGTTTAATCTCCATGTAGTCCAGAGGACTCTCAAGAGTCTTCTCCAGCACCACAGTTTGAAGGCATCAGTTGTTTGGTGCTCAGTCTTTTTTCTTGTCCAGCTCTCACATGCACACAGACCTTTGTTGGCAAAGTACTATCTCTGCTTTTTAATATGCTGTCTAGGTTTGTCATTGCTTCCTTCCAAGGAACAAATGTCTTTTTAATTTTATGGCAGCAGTCACCATCTGCAGTGATTTTGGAGCTCAAGAAAATAAAGTCTGTCACTGTTTCCATTGTTTCCCCATCTATTTGCCATGAAGTGATGATACTGGATGCCATGATCTTCATTTTGTTTCACTCTCCTCTTGAATTCCTCTTTGCTTTCTGCCATAAGGGTGGTGTCATCTGCATATCTGAGGTTATTGATATTTATCCCAGCGGCATTTGGCATGATGTACTCTGCATAGAAGATAAATAAGCAGGGTGACAATATTCAGCCTTGACGTACTCCTTTTCCAATTTGGAACCAGCCCATTGTTCCATATCTGGTTCTAACTGTTGCTTCTTGACCTGCATATTGGTTTCTCAGGAGACAGATAAGGGGGTTTGGTATTCCCATCTCTTAAGACTTTTCCACAGTTTGTTGTGATCCACACATTCAAAAGCTTTACCATAATTAATGAAACAGAAGTAGATGTAGTCAGTGAAGCAGAATCAGAAGCTTCTACTTCTGATCCTCTTGCATTCTACAAATCCTTTCTCAGAACTTCTGTGGGGATGAGCTTTCTAAAGTCTAATCTGATCATATCATCCTTTGTCTTAAAACCCTCTAATAGTTTCCTGTATCTCTCATGTTGAAAAATGAAATTGATTAGCATGTTCTGTGCAGCCCTTCATCACCTGGGATTTTCTTTCCTCTCCACACTCCTCAAACCTGGCGTCTAAGTGTTTGTAATAATGAGCTGCTTCCCTTGTCTGTTTTCAAGCCCTATTTCCCCAGTCTTCTGCCCTTCTGTCCTTCATGCATGTTGCTTCTTCAATCTGAAACAATTTCCAGTCTTTTGAGGAGATTCTCCTATATCTTAGAATGGTTTGAATTCCCTGTACGTGTTTCCATTGCCACTTTATGCATGTCTCGTTATGTGCATTTGTACAGTTTCTATTTGTCCTCTTGTCTGTCTTCTCCACCAGATAAAAAGCTGCTTGGTCGTGGTCTATGCTCTAAGTCTTATTCCCAAAATACAGTTGATAGTCACTAAATATTTGCTAAATATACACCAAGACTATTTTTTCAAGTATATTGTCAAGTAAATGGTGTATTTAAAAGAAAAAAAAAAATTTCATGGTGTGTACATCACTTCAATTTAATAATGTATTAAAGTTTATAAAATATTTGGAAAAACTATAGAGTTCATAAAAATATTTTATCAGTCTTTTTTAGTTTTTTTATAGTTTTCACAACTTTTTTTCAAAATTAACTTTTATATCTATTTCATAATCTCAGTCTGATAATTTATGATTTTTGATGAATTTTTTATCAACAACTTTTGAATGATGTTCCAGATACATTAAAGTAATTGCAATTAGCTTTTCTACTTAAAACATTTCAATCTGGAATTTCTTACATGTAGACAATACAACATGTATGAAATTAATAGTAGACTGGCCACTTGATGAAGAGCATAGTACACTTTTAAAGAAATAAATTGAGAAGCAAAACATAGGTCATTCATTAAGAAGGTACATTCAACAGGGAGGTGAAAATTTTGTCTCATTTAAGATAAAATAAGGCACAAATCACAATTGGGCTCAACATCCTCATAAGTGCTGAAACATAAAGGACCCCATCAAAAGAAAACTAGTAATGGAAGAACCACTCTGGTATTATTGGGGAAATCCTATTTTGTGTAAGCCAAGATTACAATAATTGAGGATGTTTAGAATTTTAGACCTAAATCAGTAAATGTCACTTTTCTTTTAATCAAATCTCTACCTTTAAGAGCTCTCCCATGGTCAGGGAATCTGTTACCACCTGAGAATCATGACAGTGGTTCACTTCCCACCAAACTGTCTTGCACAATAACTTAAATGGAAAATTATCTCTTGCTATTAATAGCACTGCATTTGAATAACAATAATGCAATAATCAGTAATGCCAATTTAGTACAAACAACAGGCACTTTACAAGTATTATCTTCCTTAACTATAAACACCTTCAAAGAGAAACTGTGTTACATTTTACATAAATATGCAAATATAGAGATAAAAATAACACGTTCAAGGTAACTAAAAAGTAACAGGGCAAGACTTCAAAATCATGTCCCTTTGGATTCATAGTCCAAGATCTTAGCCAAGGAAAATAACACATAGTTTCAGAAAAGGAAAGTCACATACAAACTTTATTTTGGAAAAATGCAACTGTCTTTACTCATTTGGCTTTCAAACACCTATTTCTTTCAAAATAAAGTAGCCTATTCTACTTCCAAATAAGGGCATGCATTTTTGTTTTGTTTTCAAGTTAAGACTTGTTTTGTTCTGATGAGATCTCTGGAGGTAGTTTAGACATTTAAAAGTGATGTGAAGATAAAGTGATCATTTTATCACCACACATTGTATTCAGTTTAGACATATGGCTATTTTGGTGGGTGTTATTCTTTTTTTAGGGCATTGTGATTGACAGAAATTACATTGGGATCACACACACAAAATTAAGACTTGTAACCCTAGGGAAGCATCATGTACAGCTAAGAAAATGTAGACTCTTGTAACCATTCTGCTTGGAGAACAGTAGAGTCCCTCTGTGGATTCATATTTTCTAATTGTACTATCTTGATTTCTGTGAAAATAATACACATCATCTAGAGCTGTCATTAGGCTCTGGTGCAATACAAGCACACTTCTCTTATTTTAGCAGTTTTCTTTTATTTCTTAGTAATCATGTTAGGTCTATTAACTTCAAAAGCTATTTTACAGATTATTCAAGGAAGCAAGAAGTTGCCATAGTAGCTAAGTCAGGTTTCTCTGTCACAAGAAGAATAAGTGTGAAAAAATATTTCCAGTCTTGTGAAAACCAAAGCAAATTATTGTAACACAACATTCCTGATCTCGTTAAAAAAACATTTCTGAAGTTGAATGGAACTACTGCGTGTTAAGGAAGAGCTCTCCTGGTATGAATCTATAGGTCACTACGTTGCCAGGAGCCNCTTGATAAAGGAAAGAAACAAATAAGGACTTTTTTTCTGTCTGGGATTGAGTCTGGATGGAAAGAATATTTATTATGAGAATTTATGACTAGACCTGTCCTTTCACGGAGTCAGGGATTAACATTAAGATAAATACCTCAAGATCTACTAAAAGCTAAGTTTGCCCAGAATCCTATAGATGGGCCTTCCCTGGTGACTTAGATGGTAAAAGCATCCACCTGCAATGAGGGAGACTTGGGTTCAATCCCTGGGTTGGGAAGATCCCCTGGAATACCTCATGATCTACTAAAAGCTAAATTTGCACATAATCCTATAGATAAAGTCTTACCAATTCAAATTTATGATATAATATAAAATCACAAAACACACGAGACAACAAGCCACCATAAATCATAGTAAGGGAATAACAAAGAACACATTTAGAATAAAAATTAATTCAAATATTAGAATAATCAAATAAAGATTATATTACTTCAGTAGTGTCCAAATCTTTGCAACCCCATGGACTATATCCTGCCAGGCTTCTCTGTCCATGAAATTCTCCAGGCAAGAATACTGGAGCTGGTAAATCTTCAGAGTAAAGATTATATATTAAGTCCATTTATAACATTAAAAGAAAGAAAATATGTAATGAACTAAAGAACAAATCAAGATATTTTTTAAAACAGTCCCAAAAGTAAAGAAGGTAAATATAAAAATAAATGTTATTAAAGTATTATTCGGAGAAGGCAATGGCACCCCACTCCAGTACTCTTGCCTGGAAAATCCTCTGGATGGAGGAGCCTGGTAGGCTGCAGTCCATGGTGTTTCTGAGGGTTGGACATGACTGAGCGACTTCAATTTCACGCATTGGAGAAGGAAATGGCAACCCACTCCAGTGTTCTTGCCTGGAGAATCCCAGGGATGGAGGAGCCAGGTAGGCTGCCGTCTATGGGGTCACATGGAGTTGGACATGACTGAGGTGACTTAGCATTAAAGTATTAAAAATGAAGTACTGCATGAATGACTGTTAATTCAATTAAAAGCTAAATTATCAAAGTGGAAGAATAACTATTATTAACATAACTCAAATGATTAGGTGAAAAAATAAGCTCTATGCAGGTGACAAGCCAGTCAATAAACTGAATACTTGAAAATTCCCTATAGTGAAGCATAAGGTTACAGTAGAAAATATAAAGGTGAGAGATGTGATAGAAAGTCTGTAACATAGATATAAATGAAATTCCAGAAGAAGAAAATACAAAGAATAGAGGAAAATATACTTTATGAAGATGTATTAACTGAAATTTCTAAAGTTAACAGACCCATCACAAGCACAGATATCAAAACTGTAATCAGAAATCTTCCAGCAAACAAAAGCCCAGGACCAGAAGCTTCACAGCTGAATGCTACCAAAAATTTAGAGAAGAACACCTATCTTACTCAAACTCTTCAATAAAATTGCAGAGGAAGGTAAACTTCCAAACTCATTCTATGAGGCTACCAAAACCCTTATACCAAAACCAGACAAAGATGCCACAAAAAAGAAAACTACAGGCCAATATCACTGATGAACATAGATGCAAAAATGCTTAACAAAGTTCTAGCAAACAGAATCCAACAACATATTAAAAAGATCATACATCATGACGAAGTGGGCTTTATCCCAGGGATGCAAGGATTCTTCAATATCTGAAAATCAATCAATGTAATACACCACATTAACAAATTGAAAAATAAAAAATAAATGATTATCTCAACAGATGTAGAGAAAGTCTTTGACAAAATTCAACATCCATTTATGATAAAAGCCCTCCAGAAGGCAGGAATAGAAGGAACATAACATAAGCTATATATGACAAACCCACAGCAAACATTATCCTCAGTGGTGAAAAACTGAAAGCATTTCCCCTAAAGTCAGGAACAAGACAAGGGTGCCCACTCTCACCACTACTGTTTAACATAGTTTTGGAAGTTTTGGCCACAGCAATCAGGGCAGAAAAATAAATAAAAGGAATCCAGATTGGAAAAGAGGTAAAACTCTCACTGTTTGCAGATGACATGATCTTCTATAGAAAACCCTAAAGACTCCACCAGAAAATTACTAGAGCTAATCAATGATTATAGTAAAGATTCAGGATATAAAATTAACACACAGAAATCCCTTGCATTCTTATACACTAACAATGAGAAAGCAGACAGAGAAATTAAGGAAACAATTCCATTCACCATTGCAATGAAAAGAATAAAATACTTAGGAATATATATACCTAAAGAAACAAAAAACTATATATAGAAAACTATAAAAAACTGATGAAAGAAATCAAAGAGGACACAAATAGATGGAGAAATATATCATGTTCACAGATTGGAAGAATCAATATAGTGAAAATGAGTATACTACCAAAGCAATCTACAGATTCAATGCAATCCCTATCAAGCTACCAACCGTATTTTCACAGAACTAGAACAAATAATTTCACAATTTGTATGGAAATACAAAAAACCTCGAATAGACAAAGCAATGTTGAGAAAGAATGGAACTGGAGGAATCAACCTGCCTGACTTCAGGCTATACTACAAAGCTACAGTCATTAAGACAGTATGGTACTGGCACAAAGACAGAAATATAGATCAATGGAACAAAATAGAAAGCCAAGAGATAAATCCATGCACCTATGGACACCTTATCTTTGACAAAGGAGGCAAGAATATACAATGAAGAAAAGATAATCTCTTTAAAAATTGGTGCTGGGAAAACTGGTCAACCACTTGTAAAAGAATGAAACTAGAACACTTTCTAGTGTTCTATGGTGATACACAAAAATAAACTCAAAATGGATTAAACTTCTAAACGTAAGACCACAAATTCTAAAACTCCTAGAGGAAAACAGGCAAAATACTCTCCGACGTAAATCACAGCAGGATCCTCTGTGACCCACCTCCCATAGTAATAGAAATAAAAGCAAAAATAAACACATGGGACCTAATTAAACTTAAAAGCTTTTGCACAATGAAGGAAACTATAGGCAAGGTGAAAAAGACATTCTCTGAAGAATGAGTAAAAAGAAATAGCAAACAAAGCAACTGACAAAGAATTAATCTCAAAAATATACAAGAAACTCCTGCAGCTTAATTCCAGGAAAAAAAAAAAAAAAAAGACCCAATCAAAAAATGGGCAAAGAACTAAACAGACAGTTCTCCAAAGAAGACATACAGATGGCTAACAAACACATGAAAAGATGCTGAACATCACTCACTATCAGAGAAATGCAAATCAAAACCACATTGAGGTACCATCTCACGTCAGTCAAAATGGCTGCTATCAAAGTCTACAAACAATAAGTGCTGGAGAGGGTGTGGAGAAAAGGGAACCTTCTTATACTGTTGGTGGGAATGAAAATTAGGACAGCCACTATGGAGAACAGTGTGGATATTCCTTAAAAAACTGGAAATAGAACCACCATACAACCCAGCAATCCCACTGCTGGGCATACACACAGAGGAAACCCGAATTGAAAGAGACACGTGTACCCCAATGTTCATCGCGGCACTGTTAACAATAGCCAGGACATGGAAGCAACCTAGATGTTCCATAGCAGACGAATGGATAAGAAAGCTGTGGTACATATACACAATAGAATATTACTTAGCCATTAAAAAGAATGCATTTGAATCAGTTCTAATGAGGTGGATGAACCTGGAGCCTATTATACAGAGTGAAGTAATCCAGAAAGAAAAACACCAATACAATATACTAATGCATATATATGGAATTTAGACAGATGGTAACAATGACCCTATATGTGAGACAGCAAAAGAGACACAGATGTATAGAACAGTCTTTTGGACTCTGTGGGAGAAGGTGAGAGTGGAATGATTTGAGAGAATAGCATTGAAACATGTATATTATCATATGTGAAGTTGATCCCCAGTCCAGGTTTGATGCATGAGACAGGGTGCTCAGGGCTGGTGCACTGGGATGACCCAGAGGGATAGGATGGGGAGGGAAGTTGGTGGGGAGTTCAGGATGGGGAACACGTGTACACCCATGGCTGATTCATGTCAATGTATGGCAAAAACCACTACAATATTGTAAAGTAATTAGCCTCTAATTAAATAAATATATTTTAAAAAAAGGTAATAAAGTAATGATTGCACACTCTCAGTAAGAACCCAAACAAGATAAATTACAAGACGTCTGCTCTTCGAAATTCTATGACAATACTATAACAGAGAAAGGTGAAAATATTAATAAGACTATGAATGATAAACACTAAATGTCTCAATAGCAAAAGTAAAAGATAATGAATTAAAAGTGTGCAAAGTGAGAGAAAAAAATGTTTAAATAAGAATTGTACATAGAGTACAAAATAAATTTGTCAGCATGTGAAATGCACTTTAAAGCAAAAAAACAAAAACAAAAACAAAAAAAATTACTAAAGATAGATCCTCACTTGAAATTCTACAGAATGCAATTTAGGAAGAATGAATTTGAACCCCAAAGAAGGACAAAAGCATTAGGCAGGAATGGAATGAGAAAAATTAAGTGTGATAAATATAAACTTTGGTTGCCTTTATAAAAATGAGTGGACAGAAAAGCATGTCTCATTCATAAAGGGAAAATATTACAAAATAAAAACTAAGGCACAGCATCCCTCTTTATAATGCTGATTCATTAATTATTTAATTTATTAAAAAAGTCCAATTACAGTAATTGAAGTTTTGTAGTTATTAGGTATTTGTTTCCCACTCACCTCTCTGTTCACATGTTGGAAATGTCTCTTTCTTTTGGGGTTTATCTTTTTTGTTAATATAAATTTATTTTCTATATATAAACCTCCTTTACATTCTCATTCATGGGAGCTGTAATTTTATTACCTCTTTACAAATATTAATGATAACATTTATACTTCTGCTATTTACCTTCCCTAAAACAGATTTTAGATAATTTCATCTGAAAATCTCTGAGAAGCAATGTGTTTTCCTAAGTTTGGTGCATGATTGGTCTTCCCATTATTTCACAAATACACAGTGTGGTTGTCTAATTAAATGCAGAAATCTTAATAAAGAATTCAGTGTCCTTTGTGGCAGATTGCAAAACAGAACTGAAAAGATGTGGGCTATGAACTCAAATAGGCCTGGATTCAAATCCCTCTGAAACTCTGCCCTTTTTCTTTACCAGAACGCTTCATTGCATCATTTCTGTTTCATATACTGTTTTTATTCTTTCAGTTAAGTTCCACTCTCCAGCATTTTTTTTGTCTCTTCTACTGGTACAGCCTTGAGACTTTTAATAAGAATTTTTGTTAATTATTTTAGCTAATTTGTTTGTTATTCAATTTTGTTTCTCAGCTATGAACTCACTTTTCTATAATAATTTTTGTGACTTATGGGGGTGGAAAACTGATCATATATTTATCATTGCTCATCTAGTTTCCTGTTAGGTTTTGTCAGTGGGGGGTGCTAGGGTAGACAGGAGGCAGGAAAAGAAATGAAAGCTTACCTCCCTTCTGCCTGGTTGCTGTTCTTTTCAGCATCATGTCACTAGTGGCTCATACAGCTGAGCTAGTTGTTGGTTCTAGCTTCTTGCTTCTTTTTGTATTTCCAGAAGCAGCATTATTCTCAGTGGTAAAATGGAGATGACATTTCAAATGAATATCAATGAAATAATAAGTATTTCCATCAATCTTAGTGCAATAGTGAGAATGAATTAATAAATTCTAACTTGAATGAATTTCCAAGACATAATTGAAGAAAGAAAGATAACAGAATATATACAAAATAACCCCATCCATATAGTTTTCAAACACATGGGACAAATGTTTGGGTTTTAGAAACTACAAAGAAATGCAAGAAAATGAACTTCAAAATTTGGTTCTCTGCAGAGGAAGGGAAAGGCAGAGAAGCCTCTTTTGGTAAGTAATAATTCCCATATTATTATTCTTTAAAATTTACACCCATTTGTCTCAGACAACCTTTTGTGTCTAAACTATTTTATAATAATAAAAGTGAAATAAGTAAAATACAGCCTTTTATTATCAGGGCTTTGGTAAAATAAACTGGTATTGAATAAGTAGCAAAGTGCTAGAGTTTTTGTCAAAGCAATCTTAGTAGAGATAAAACAAAAGCCAGTTTTGTAATTATAAATATACTATTGAGATTTAGAAAGAAAGAAATGTAGGGAGGAAGTTTAGAAAAGGAAGGAGAAAAGGAAAAGAGGAGGAAAAAGACAGAAGAAAGAAAGAAAAAATAAGAAAAGAGAAAAAAATTTTAATCCTTTTACAGTTTCAATGAAGAGAGAGGACTCTTCTCAACAGGAATTCTTGTAATGAGAAGATTCAAAGGTGTTTATTTTCATCACAAGAAAAATTTTAAAAATGAGTTCTACTCAACTGATTATGGTACTTTGATAAAAACCTTCCTTGTTGTGGTGGTGTTCAGCTGCACAGTCATGTCTGATTCTTTGCGACCCCATGGAATGTAGCATGCCAGGCCTCTCTATCTCTCACCATCTCCCAAAGCTTGCTCAAGTTCATGCCCATTGCATCGGTGATGCCATCCAGCCCTCTCATCCTTTGCCCTCAATCTTTCAAGATCAAGAAACTTCCTACTCAACTCTTATTCAATTAAACATATCTACAAATCTGTTTTGATGGATAGCCACACAGTTTTATGTAGTTTGACAGATATTTTCTTAGTCTCTTTTAATACTCCTGTTTCAGTTGTTGAAGTTACAGTGTTTTCCTTAAGGTACATTTAGTTTTTTAAAATTAATGTAAGATTTATCTCTCTTCTTACCTTTGTAAGCTCTTGACAGTCTGTCTTCTCCATCAGTCTCCGTTTATTTTTTTAATTCATTTTCTGTTCCCTCCCTACTTTCTTCCCATCACTGTTACCTACTTCAGAACTATTGGGATAGTTTGAAAATTTTTACA
This sequence comes from Redunca redunca, assembly GCA_006410935.1. Lineage (NCBI taxonomy): Eukaryota > Metazoa > Chordata > Mammalia > Artiodactyla > Bovidae > Redunca > Redunca redunca. Next base: position 50,868 of record SJYQ01008002.1, read on the forward strand.
TAAATTCATAAATTTGGAAAATTAAACTTACGTTAGTAGAAATCTTGGTTTAAATCCAGAGATAATCATGTCACACTGCTCACACTCCTCTGCTCCTCATATCAATTTGTTTCTTAGTTCGTGGAATAGTTTGCTTAAAATTATACTTCTGCTTTTTTTAGTGGAATCTGAGTTACAGATTCCATATTTGTAAATTTGCCTACTCGCTAAAATTTGTAACTCAAAATAAATAAATAACAGGGAATTTTTGCAGTCCTTAGTGGACATGCCCAAAGCAGGGAAAATATCAAGTCACCAATGTGCACATTCCCAGCTGAGGTCAAACAAGGAGACACTACCTTCTTATTTAAGCTTTCATATTTTAACAAAGGCTTTGCAGATGGCACTAGTGGTAAAGAATCCACCTGCCAATGCAGGAAACATAAGAGAACGCCCATTTGATCCCTGGGTCGATAAGATTCCCTGGAGGAGGGCATGGGAACGAAGTCCAGTTATTCTTGCCTGGAGAGTCCCACGGACAGAGTTGCCTGGCAAGCTACCGTTCATAGGGTTACATAGAATCAGACATGACTGAAGCAACTTAGTGCACACACATACACATTGTAAGCAAAAGGTGTTCTTTCAAAATCTATTTAGTGCCACCTTTTCTTTTTTAGCATTTTTATGCTTTTTGTTGTGATTTGCTGTAAAAATAGCCCCTTAGCGTAGTGCTGGATTGCTATCTGGTGTTTCTAACTGTAGAAAGGCTGTGATGTAGCTATGGAGACAATACTTGGGTCAGACAAGGTTTTTTTCAGGCATGAAGTATAGAGCTGTTGGTTGTGACTTTGATGTTAATGAATCAACACTATACATTAAATACTGCATCTTTAAACAGAAACACATCTAAAATAAGTTTATATGTTGACTGATGAAACTGTTGTGAAGAGAGGCACAGAGGAACTTAATTTTTTTATTTCCCTTAGGAACAATGATTTAATGTCCTAGAAGAGGTGCTTGTAGTGATCATTAACTATTGTGAATAGAAAAAAAATTACTGTATATTAAAAAATAATAATTATAGGATGTATAAATGTCATGCATAGGAAGTGAAAAGTAAGTGAAAGCATGAAAATGTCATATATATGTGTATATACATATGTATTGAACCACTCTTTTTTGTCTGATACTATACATGCATATTGAGAAGGCAATGGCACCCCATTCCAGTACTCTTGCCTGGAAAATCCCATGGATGGAGGAGCCTGGTAGGCTGCAGTCCATGGGGCTGCGAAGAGTCAGACATGACTGAGTGAATTCCCTTTCACTTTTCACTTTCATGCATTGGAGAAGGAAATGGCAACCCACTCCAGTATTCTTGCCTAGAGAATCCCAGGGACAGGGGAGCCTGCTGGGCTACCATCTATGGGGTCACACAGAGTTGGACACAACTGAAATGAGTTGGCAGTAGCAGCAGCAGCATACATGTGTACATAAACTAATTAAGTGACCAAAACAATTATAAGATTAATTTGAAAACTAGAGACTGAGAGAATGAAAAGCTTCTAGTTAGCAAAGGGGAGCAAGGAAATTAAATTCATAATATATAATTTTTACTATATCACTGTAAATTAATATTATTGATGGAACAAAATCATTTTCATGAACTTAATAACTCAATTTACCTACATTCTGATATAGTGATAAATTAGTTACAAATTCTGAAATGGGGATTTTTAAGAGCATATATCATATTGTCTATAACTATGAATTCATGTTTGAATTGCTCACATTCAATAGTCTGTGCTTCTTAGTTTCATAAATTAGAGTGTAAGTCAGCACTCAAATATACATCTTTAAGAACATCAAATGCACTAACTAAGTATATTATTTACTTTAAAATATATTGCATTAAAATATTTTTAAGAAAGAAAATTTCCTGGATGTACATAAGATATTATTTAAATTCCCACAATTTGCTTTTATCACACCTGTTGTAGGCAAACAACCTATGGCACTGACTTATGTTTGACAGTGATTCTTTGTGACACTTTAAATGTCAACTTTCAAAGCCTTTGATATAATTTTTTAACTGAATATATGAAGGCTTTTCTTGGGCAATAACAAATTATCCCAGTATCCTAGACCTGATAGTTTTAGCAAAGATACAAATGGATAAAATGAAAGGACAGTGAATCAACACAATTTGGTGTTTTGAATTTTGTATTTTTACTTCCAATTGTTTTCACAGAGAAAGATACTGTTCTCTGTTAGTAAAACAGGTTCTATTAGGAAGGATATAGGTCAAGAAAATTTATCTATACTTTTGATCTATGCTGTACACTTGGAATATAAATAAAATATTTTCTGTAAGTATTTGTGGTCTCTGTGTCCAATGGTACAGCTATCAGAATTCTCAGTATTAAGTTTGATTTAATAGGTTGGTTACACTTTTAAACTGTGTATACCTTATATTGACCAATATTTACAAAGTTCCCTTATGAAAGCTTATTTCTTCTTAGTTTACCTAATGATGGGAGTAATACATTGGTATTATCTCTATTTAGATGTTAAAAACATTTGTTATCATGGCATATGATTTTTGACCTCATCACTGAATCAAAATCTTGAAAAAGCTTTACAATATTCACTCTTAACTAGATTCCTTGAACTAACCCATGGGCAGTTGTGAGATGCAACATTGTTACATGAGATTTCTTTATATATTTTGAGTACCCAAGCATCCAGGTCACTGTGAAATATATACCCATTATGAAAAAAGAAGGAAGAAAAGGAGATGGCAAAATTCTCAGAAGCAATGGCACCTCTGTAGTATTAATAGTTACATCAATGTCATAGAAATAGGACTTATTTGTAGAGACCCTTACTGCAAACCTAAGCTCCAGTGCTGTGAATTTTATGTAATTGATGGTCTGCACCAAACAAATGTTCAGGATTCTAGGAAACTGAGGCATTTTACTGTAATGATTTTTGTTTCCAAAATATGTGAAGTCAGATTCTAACTATTTTCAGATGCACATGCACCTTAAACATAATGTGGCATTTTTCAGAAATATGTATTACTGTCAGGTGTAAGCAGAAGGTACGGGGGATCTCAAATCAGGAAAATGGAAAGAAGAATCTGAGAAAGGTAAAAGAAATCCAAAATGTTTAGAAAAGCAAGGTTATCAAATGTGTAAAATTGGTCCACGCTGAATCAAAAAAAAAAAAAAAAGAGTGAATTAAATAAAAATAAAAAGTGACTAAAAAGAAGCTTCCATAGAGATGTGTTTTCATAGCTCCTTCAGTTCTTTTGGCTTATTTATGCTTGTGTCTAAATCTCTGAATACCCAGAGAACATTTAATGCAAAAAAAATTTAAAAAAAATTTACTAGCCACCTTATCTAAGACAGAACTTTTCTCTTGAGACTAGAAGTACATCTACTTCTAACTCACATTATCAATTCTGCCATCTCTCATAGATTCCTTTAATCACTCCCACTATATTTGTTTCTTTCCATAGTTATTTAACCATGTTTTTTGTCCCTGGTTCATCAAAACAGTGATAATGCCACCCTCCATCAACTGTATGTCCCCTCCCCCAATAGTGCTTTCTGTCTGTTTTTTCCCTCACTGTGAATATTTGTGGTGTTATCTGAATATTATTACTTACTATTTTCACTTAAAACAATGTTTCTACCTTTTCAGAAACTTGCAATTTGATGTCATCACCCCATCAGCATGCTTCCCAGGTGGCTCAATGGTAAAGAACCTGCATTCCAATGCAGGAGATGCAGGAATTCTGAGTTCAATCCCTGGGTCGGGAAGATTCCCTGGAGAGGGAAATGGCAACCCACTCTAGTATCCTTGCCTGGACAATCCCATGGACAGAGGAGCCTGGCGGGCTACAGTCCATAGGATCAAAAAGAGTAGAACATGTCTTAGTAACTAAGTGTGCACGCACACACGGATCAGTATTGTTCCTGCTTCACTCAGTTAAACAGCAAGTGCTGGGTTGCTAATTCATAGGCTGCTTTTCAGTCCTTAGCTGTCCTGACTTCTACATTCCCTCTTTTCTTGAAATGTGCTTTTCCTGGCTTCTGGCACACAGTCTGCTCTAGTTCTTCCTTTCCCTGTAAACTCTATCCATGCTGAGCCACTTAGAAGTCTAATCATGATCTCTCTTGCCTTAAGCTTAGATAAATGCTGTGTGCCTATCCATACAGGTATTCTGTTGCCCTTTTTTCAGACAAGAATAGGGTCTGAATTGCCCATCAACTTCTGTCCCCTTCTTAGAAGCACAGGAAATACTTACTACTCTCCAAGTACTAGTGAGCATGGGAAAATTATGAAAGGATGTTAGAATCCTTTCTGGCTACTCTCCTAGTCTTTTTTTTTTTTTTTTAACTCTTCTTACCACACAGTGCAGAGAACTTGAGAAGACTGACTGAGAGATAGTTATGAGACTTATCATTACCTTAGGAAGAACTGTACAAGTTCCTTATGATTTCAGATCCTTTCAAGCACATTTTTATTATTCTGTCATTTACATTTGCACCCAAAATTCCACCTGAAGCTAAGGGGCAGGTCATGGGGGTCCTTCTCATTGTCCTTTCTTCTAATATTCTTTCTTAGTGATTAAGTTTTCTCAACTCCTCTCAAACCATAGAATCTTCATTCACTAAATCTTAGATGTGTTGTATTGTTCCAGTGTGCTATTCTCTCATTCTGCTGTAGCATCATTTCCTGGGGAAATTAGTTGCCAGAGATAAGAAATTGATTAGGGGAATGGACATGGAGAGGGACAAGGTTTGGGGAGTTGGGGAGAAAATGACTGTGTTGAAAGCAGAGCATTTAATATACAGCTTTGGAAAATGAAATGGTGATGCTATGTGTAAAATAACATTTTTGTAGATTGAGAGCTGGGTTTCTAAATATTTTAATATAGCAAAGTACGTAATAATAATTTAATTCTTCTGCAGCTGTTTTTCCACATCTCACCCTGTAGGTGAGCATTTGTCTGGATCTTTTATCATCTTTTCATGTTCTGTGCTTGATTTTGCCTATGATATGTACTTTTGTACTCTACCCTTTTGCATCAAGAACATTGAATTCTTTGGAAAAGACATTGTGACAATGTTGTTTTCCCTTCCTTTTTTGTTAATCTGATGGCAAATGTTTGGGCTTCAAGTCTCAGATCTGTGTTCTTGTCAACTTTTAAAGAAAAATGTCAATTAAATAATTATTTTTAAGTTTTAAGTACTGACATTTTACCAATTGCCAAAATAAATAAATCTTCTAAATACCTCATAATAAATTTAATGCAAATAAAATTACATTATTAAAAGTTAAAAATCTGAAATTTGATGATACCTAGTGGTGGTTATTATTAGTATAGCTAAGAAGTTGTAAAACATGGTAAAATAATTGAAAACTATTAATACTATTTTAATTGTGTTACAAAATAGAGAACATGAAAATGAGTAAAGGAAATCCCTTTTCAAAATGGATTTGGAAAACCCTTGGGGTGGTGAGTCTCACACAAGTACCATTCATGAAGCCTACATCATATATCCATCAGAAGAAGCTGACTTTACATCCCCTAGCAGGAAAAAAAAAAAAAAGATTTTCTCCTTGCCCAGCAACAACCCAGCCAATGGGAAACTATTACGACTCACCCAGTGAAAAGTCACTACAACTCCAAGCTCTCATTTTTCTCTAATGAACTTTCATTAAATATAGCCCTTCCCAACTTCCTCCATCCCTCTATATGAAAACAGAAGCACTTCTCTCCTTGTTCCCAGAGCTTGCCTGTAGTTTCCAATAATATGGATATCCTGAATTGCAATTTTTCTCCTATACATGAATAAACTCTAGTTTGTTGGCTAATCCACTTATCTTCTTTGTTTGAGAGCTTGACAAGGGCCATGTCCAAGGTTTCACTTACAGGTGAAATAAAATGTGTCTCATATGCATGTATGGTAGGTCACTTCAGTCGTGTCTGACTCTTTGCGACCCCATGGACTGCAGCCCACCAGGCTTCTCTGTCCATGGGGATTCTCTAGATATGATTACTAGAGTGGGTTGCATTCCCTCTTCCAGGGGTCTTCCAGAATCTGAGATCAAACTTGTGTCTCTTACATCTTCTGCATTGGCCAGTAGGTTCTTTACCACTAGCAGTACCTGGGAAGCCCCTTACCTAGCATATATAGCTAGATATAGCACCATGGGCTTCCCTGGTGCTCAGATGGTAAAGAATCCTTCTGTAATGTGGGGGAGACCTGGGTTTGATCCCTGGATTGGGAAGGTCTCCTGGAGGAGGGCATGGCAACCCACTCTAGTATTCTTGCCTGGAGAATTACCATGGACAGAGAAGCCTGGTGGGCTACAGCCCATGAAACTCCAATGCTGGAACATCCTTTGCCTGGCAAGTGATTTTTTAGACTGCCCATACTATTACACACTTTACAGGACAACTTTACTCTGTCATTTAGTTCTTCATGCTGTATCTTTCATCCAGGTCCTTTGCTCAAAGTTTTTGAGAATTACTAAAAATTTGGAATAAAATTATTTAGTAGATTTGAAATGTTCAAAATATCACATTAATTTTTTTTTTTTAGTGGCACCACATGGCACGTGGGATTATTTCCAGAACCAGAGATCGAGCCCTAACCACTGTACTGCCAAGGAAATCTTCAAAGTTGCATTTGCCTTGATTTTTTTCTAACTAAAAATCTTACCAAGAGTGTTTGAGCTGGCTAAAATGAGCTTTTTTGCTTTTCAGGTATAGTTTCATAAAGAAACAGAAGGTCATTTAATATATTAATGAAACAACTTACAGATAAGTGTGATCCAGATGAAGAGGATGTTTTACACAGGAAATTTGTAGGCTGGTTTTCATAAATATTGTGCAAAAAGAAACACTTTTCTCCTGGTCAGTGCTCAGAATCTCCTCTCACTGTCTCATTGTCCCTTCTCACATTTCAATATTAATGTAGTTTTAATGTAATAAATGGTCAAAGAGATACAAAATGTATATCACGTGAGGAACAGTGAAAATGGGGTATCCATGTATATAAAATTCATTGATTTTATATTACTTATTTTCTATTGTCAGTTATGATTATTATTATAGAATGTTTATAGTCTTGCTTTGGAGAGGAGAAAATTCCTGTCAGAAAAAAAGAAAAAAACTGCTTACACAATAAAAAATAAATGTAGTTAAGATACATCAAAGAAAAACTCTTAACTCTGGGAGTCATGAATGTCAGAAAGCGAATTGGCTCAAGGAGATAATGACATTGATAACAAATAATGGAGAATCTGTAGTTTAGAGGATGAGAAAGGTGCCAAGCACAGGAGCAACATGGAGGTTGGCATGGACCTTGTGCACTTTTCCATGCATGAAAGAAAGCACTGATTTCCTTCTGCCAAGTCAGCCTCAATATTAGTATCATGGAGATTCTTCCTATGTTTATGGAGATTGTCCAGGTCTGGCTTACATACTGAAAGGGATGTACTGGCATCTTTACAAATATGAAAGCCAGAAAGGAACCAGCTGGAAATGTTGAAATGTTGGTGTGAGAATTTAGCCTGCTTAGGGGAGAGGACTGGGATATTATGCCAGTTAGGACAACAAGCTATTGCAATATAGCAATGCAGTGATTTGGGGTCATTTGGAAAAAGACTTTTTCAAAAAATGTCTACCTGGCCATGAAGGAACATAGAAATAAGTTCTGTCTCCTCTGTTGAATTAATTGTGAAGAAAATTAGATCAATTAGGGAAGAGATTATTTTTTTAAATGTTACTGTTTTATTTTTTATCCCAAGTATGTGTGTGCTTAGTCACTCTGTCGTGTCCGACTCTGTTGCCCTGTGGACTGTAGCCCACCAGGCTCCTCTGTCCACAGGATTCTCCAGGCAAGAATACTGGAGTGGATTGCTATGCCCTTCTCCAGGGGATCTTCCCAACCCAGGGATAGAACCCATGTCTTTTACGTCTCCTGCTTTGGCAGGTGGGTTCTTTACCACTAGTGCCACCTGGGAAGCCTAAATATGTATGACCTAGTTAAAACTGGTTCAGTTACACAAAAGAATCTGCTGGGTCTTATATGACATTCACTTGGAGCTAGGTGATTCATTTCTAGTTAATACATATATAGATTAATGTCACTTAGCAAGGAACTACTTCAAAATTTGTGGCTGTCCTAGAACATTTCTTTTGTAGGGAGGAAAAAGGAGGCCAGTGAGAAGAATTATCAATACCCTGGAACTCATTTTCTTCTTCTTTCTATTTTATTTATAGTACTGGCAACAATGTTTCCGGTAACAAAATGAAAAATAGAATGCAGTTCAGTGTGGTTTTCAACAGTATGGTCTGTGGAGTAAAATAGAACTAAGTCCACTTTCTACCTTTGACGTTTACTAACCTAGATAGTATATTCAAAAGCAGAGACACTACTTTGCAGACTAAGGTCCGTCTAGTCAAGGCTATGGTTTTTCCTGTGGTCATGTATGGATGTGAGAGTTGGACTGTGAAGAAGGCTGAGCGCCAAAGAATTGATGCATTTGAACTGTGGTGTTGGAGAAGACTCTTGAGAGTCCCTTGGACTGCAAGGAGATCCAACCAGTCCATTCTGAAGGAGATCAACCCTGGGATTTCTTTGGAAGGAATGATGCTAAAGCTGAAACTCCAGTACTTTGGCCACTTCATGCAAAGAGTTGACTCATTGGAAAAGACTCTGATGCTGGGAGGGATTGGGGGCAGGAGGAGAAGGGGATGACAGAGGATGAGATGGCTGGATGGCATCACTGACTCGATGGGCGTGAGTCTGAGTGAACTGCAGGATTTGGTGATGGACAGGGAGGCCTGGCATGCTGTGATTCATGGGGTCGCAAAAAGTCGGATACGACTGAGTGACTGAACTGAACTGAACTGAATTGAATAGTATGATCACAGACATGTTATTGAAATATCCAAGCCCCAAATGTACCATTAGTATAAGAATAAAGCAAACTTTTAGTTTAATAGGATAAATGGAGAATGTATATTTAAAAACAAGGTAACTTGAATACAGTAAGTATTCAGAAAGATTATTTTATCCATTTGAGCATTCATAAATACTTGTTGAGTACATGATTTTCAAGAGAATAGCAATCTTTGCCCTCAGGAAATCTAGTGAGAGAAAGCAGACAATAAAAAGCATCAAAAAATTGGAATTTTTCAGATGCTGTACATTATATAATGGAAACATATGATGAACATGTTAAAGTAGTAAAGAACCCACATGTAACACAGGAAATGCAAGTTCCATCCCTGTAGCTCGCCAGGTTCTTCCCCCCATGGGATTTCCCAAGCAAGAATGCCAGAGTGGGTTGCCATTTCCTTCTCCAGCGATCAGTCCCTGAAGTGGTAATGGCAACCTACTCCAATATTCTTGCCTGAGAAATCTCATGGACAGAGAAGCACCTGGAGGGCTTCAGTCCATAGAGTCTCAAAAGAAACAGACATGACTTAGCAATCAAACAACAACAAGCTAAACTAGGTATTCATACTAAACCAGGTATTCATAGAATAAGGCCTATTGCATTTCAATATGTTTCTTTGATAAAACACATTGCAATGAATACATAGGGAAAAAAATGTATCCTGGATTTTGAAGTCTAAGTATTAAATCTTGCTTGCTCACTTTCTGTCAGTTTAATTTAGTCAAATTAATTAATCTTTGTAAGTATTAGTTTCTTCTACTTAAAATTAATATTTTGTCTGACTTATCTGTACTAGATATATTTTAAGGAGCAAAATATAGATTTAATAACCATATATATATAATTGTGTGTATAAACATATACACACGCACTCAGTTTTTGTGTCAGATATTGTTATATCTGCCAATAACAATGTTTGTGATGTTAGATATCTATTGATACCCAGTCTTATAGTTTTCAGAAAATAACATTCTTTTGCAGAAACTAATGAATAGGTGTTGTAACATTAATTATAGTACAGAAAAGGACAATAAAATGTATTATTTTATGCTCCAAAATTTGTTAATGGAAGGCTAATGCATTTTTCCATCTATAAATACACTGATATAATTATGCAAATGCAAAGTAAGATAACACAAAGTTTCTACTACCTGAAGCATAAATAACACCTTGAAAAAATATCTGGGTCATTCAGGAATATCTCTTGTATAATATTTCAATCCCTGTCTGCTATAGTTGAAGTGTAATTCATATCTCTTCCCTTATGGAAAAATTTTTGTCATAAAATGCCATGACCTAGCATCTTTCTACTAATTCTTCCCAGATTCCTTCCAGGATTTCACTTCCCAGAAGCAAACTTCTTTCCTGGAATAATTTGATAGTTTCTGGTTTCCAATGATAGCACTAGGAAAATGAACAAAAAAAAAGGAAAAACTACCTTGAAAAAGCAACGGGAGTGATATATTCTGGGGCTGAATTTTCATTCATTGAAAAGAAAGAGCTAGAGTTAATGCTTCAGATAATTTAGGATTTTTATTATTTGGTAAAACTAATTCATTATTCTTTCAGAAACAGGGTATATAAGTAAATGTCCCTCAGAGCAGTTTAGGTAAAGTTTAGATCTCTTTGACTAAGGTCTGGGCTTTCAGGCTTAATACTTAAGAGTGATAGAAGCAATAGAAAACATAATCATACTGATAATGGCAAAAGCTAGTCTTGAAAATATTTCATCACTGTCTTATATAAAAGAGACTACAGGTCAAAGGATCTGAGAAGCAATTCTGCAATATGAGAAGCAATTTAGCATTCACAGTATAGAAGAGCTTAGTAATGAACATAATTTACAGTGGGAGATATGTTGAGAATTTACTAGCAGGTTGTTGTCTCAATAAAATGCATGTGCACACGATCTGTGAGAAGTATGAGATAATAAGGCACAAACTGAAACTTAAAAACATAACTGGCTTAAGATAGATAAGTACAGATTGTAGAAAAAACTTAAGTAAAAGAAAAAATCTTTTAAAAATGGATAACTTACAGAATTTTGAAAAGTATTAGATTCAGAAAGGAGTAGAATTGGCATTGTTAGATATGAGGTCAGCAATGACAAAGACAAACCTGAAAACTTCTCTCCAATAGCAGATAGAATAAGAAAATCAAATCTTGTGGGAGATGGTTGTGGAAGCCTTTATATGCAGAACAGTGACCAGAGATATGAGAGGCAGATCAGCTGCCCATAGAAGAAAGATATTAAAACAAGTGAAGAACAAACAACAATCAATATATAAAAGAAGAAAATTCTTCTTGAATAAAGGATGTTTCCAACTGCAAGCTGAATGGGACACTTGGCAAAAATAAAAATAAACTTTTAACAGTAAAGACAAAGTGAAAACAAGAATGTTGGGCACAAGAGAAAGTGTGTGTGCTCACATGCTCCCACCACAGGGAAGGGCAAAGCAAGGAGGATGGACACTGCTGTTTTTTCTTTTTCTATAGGTTACTGTCTACCCACCTTGACTTCATTCCCTTGGACTTTCTTTATGAGGCAGGGTCTCAAGATCCGTTTTTAGAGGGTTACAGCACCTCCTCGGTAAGTCCAAACTCCATCTCAAAGGTGTTTTAAGCAAAAAAAGAAAATGATCAGCTTGGAACAAGATGCGTATTTACTTTCCAAGCAAGCATTGTAGATGGGGAGGTCGGGCGTCTAAATGGAAGTGACACACATTTCAGACCACCTATCAGAAGTCAGAGGAGGGGGCCTCATTTTCTTTTTATCTCTGTTTCACACACACGGAAAAGAAAAAAACAGATAAAGCAATAGCAGAATTTAACTTTCAACGCAAAGTGAAGAGGAAACTGATCTGGCAAAGTCAACTTTCTCTTTAGTTTGAAAGCAGAAAGGGAAATTACAAGAAAACCTATACAGTACTAATCTTGGCCTGTTTTATTATTAAGATTGGCTTAAAAAGAACACAAGAAAGATAAAAAATTAAAAGATATCCTATGTTCTTGCACTGGAAGAATTAATATTGTTATTAATAAAATGTTCACATTACCCCAAATGATCTGTAGATTCAATGTAATCCTATAGTATTCCAATGAAATTATTCACAGAAACAGAAGAATCCTAAAATTTACATTCATATTGACATAAGAAAGTCACATAGTTTAATAGAACAGAACAGTACAGAAATAAACCCATACATATACAGTTAACTGACTTTGACAAAGGCACCAAGAACACACAATGGAGAGTGGTAGTCTATTCAGTAAATGCTTCTGGGAAAACTTGATATCTACATGCAGAATGGAGTTGGACCTCTATCTTACATCACTCACAAAAGTCAACTAGAAATGGAATAAAAACTTTTAAATGTAATACCAGAAATAGTACTATTCTTAGAAGAAAACATAGGAAAAAATTTCCTTGACATTAATCTTAGCAGTGATTTTTCACATATGATACCAGAAGTTCTGGCAACTAAAGCAAAAAGAGCAAGTGAGATTACCTCAAACTAAAAATCTTCTGTGCAACAAAGGAAATCATCAACAAAATGAAAAGGAAACATACAGAATATATGCAAACCATATAGCTGATAATAAGTAAACATATAAAATATATAAAGAAATCACACTGTCAATAACAAGAACTAAAAAATATCTGATTTAAAAAAGGACAGATGACCTCTATAGACATTTTCCAAAGATGACATTCAGATGGCAAACAGGTACATATAAAGGTGATCTATACTACTAATTATCAGGGAAATGCAAATGCAAACCACAATGAGACATTACCTCACACCTGTTAGAAATAGGAATGTAAACTGAGACAGTCATTATGCAAAACATTAAAGATATTCCTCAAAAAATAAAAATAGCGCTGCCATATGTTCCAGCAATCCCATTTCTGAGTATACATATGAAAGAAATAAAATCAGTATCTTGAAAAGATATCTGCATTCCTGTTTTCATTGTAATAATAGTATTCTCAGAAGTCAAGATATGCAAAGAATGCAAATGTCTGTTGATGGATACATTGGTACAGAAAATGCGAGATCTATCTATCTATAGTAGAATATTATTCAGTCTTTAAAAGAGGGGAATATCACCCTTTACAACAATGTGGATTAAACTGGATAGTACTATGTTAGTTGAAATAAGTCAGACAAAGACAAATACTGTATGGTATCACACGTAAAATCCAAAAAAATAAATTAATTCATAAAAACTTAAATTCCTAGACAGGAAGGAAAATAGTTGTAGCTAGGGGTTTGGGTGTGGAGAGATGGTGATCAAAAGGTACAATCTTTCAGTTATAAAATGAATAAACACTGAGGATCTAATATAAAATATCATGGCTATGATAATATTGTATACTTCAAATTTGCTAAGAGTAGATCTTAAGCATTCTCACTATAAAAAAAATGGCAGCTGTGTAAGTTACAGATGTATTAATTAACATGATTGAATTTACAGATGTATTAATTTACATGATTGTGGTAAATATTTCACAAGTTATACACAGACTGAATCATCATATTACATGCTTTAAATATATGCAACTTTAATTATTAATTTAACTTCAATAAAACTAGAGGGAAAAAAACAGAGAAAGAATTCAGAAAATGAAAGATGAGCAAAGGAAACATTGAATAAGGAAGTAAATAACCCAAACTTTCCCACTGTTAAGAAGTTTTAGTAAATATAGCTACAAATGTATGTAAGAATAGAAGACTGAGTGTCANATTGGGTGCTCAAGAAGTATTCATTAAATAATGGAAAATAAAGAAAAATGATGGAGAATATTTCAACAAATTTGAAATTTAAATCCGAGAGATTTAAATTAGCATAGCCTTTATTTTCCTTGCATATTTCCACTGATTTAATGTTTAAACAGTTGAATCACAATTTAAAAGAAAAGAAAATGGAGCAATGAGATACTGAAAACAAGGGAAGACACATACTTGAGTGAAAATTTTGTTTTATTTGGAAATGTGTTTTGGTGTCTAGAAGAGTAAAAGTGGAGTATATGGCTCAAAATGTAAAGTATAAAAAATATACTTTAGGATCTTAGTAGATAATACAGTTGACAATCATTAACTAGATACTATGGATAGAGAAGCCTAGCGGGCTACAGTCCACAGGATTGCAAAGAGCTGGGCATGACTAAACAAATAACACACACACACAAGGCCTACAATTTTCGTTTATTAAGCAATATTAACTTAGTTCTCCACACTGAGGACAGACAGAAGCCCACTTTTCAAACATCAAGTGTATTTTAATATCTCTCAACAGGTAAGTTAAAAACAAACTCTTAATTCCTCAAAGTTTGGCCAGGGTCTCACTCGTTTATGTTTGATGTCTAGGCCGCCCCTGGTCAAAACAAATAAACAAAAGAAGCAGATACTAAATAAACAGTGAGTGGTAATCAAATGTTTGAAACATAAATAGGGCTCATTTTCTGATGCCATTATTATATGGAAATTATATTTTTAACAGCCCAACAGCCCACTGTGATCTTTAATCCATCTTTTTGAAAAATTGTTTCATCTCACTTTCTCTTCCACATTTTGTTATAATGTTATTGCTTAGTTGACTTATTGTTTTTTCACAAAGTAGGCTAATATTATTTGTAATTCAAGAATTGCTAACTCTCTCCAAATTATTGACTTAATTATGTAGTCCAAACTTTTCAAGCTCTTTTCCAAGATTTTTAAAAGGCTAAGATTCTTAGCTTAAAATCATACCTTAAAAGCAGACTGTGCATGCAATACTTGGACAATTGCTGTTAATATATTTTATTTTTCTAGAGAACCACTCAAGAACGATTTGAGAGCACTTTGGGAAGGATGGTGATATGATCCGAAACAGATGACTCCTGTCCTCCTCCAGAGTTCCTAATGAAAGTGTCAAGAGAATATGGTCAATTAATGAGAATAATAACATGCAATTGTTCTATAACTTGATGGAATAAAAATTTAGAAAGCCCTTGAGACCTGAAACCACAACCTTCTTTCTGTGAGAAAGCAGTGTATTTAGGTACGAGCAGATAGAGTTTCCTGAACATTCACTTATACAGGCAAATCAAAGAGATGAGGATTGGAAATTGAAATTGGCAGGGGATCAGTCAGGAGATATACCTTTTGGTCAAACCTTACTCCTGAAGTGTTGAAATTCACCCAAAACAGTGGTAAGACCAAACCCTGTGTGTCTGTGAGCACATGTGCCCATACGTATGTATGTTGAGGTTTGTGACAGGGTGTGCTGTGGGATAGCATAGGTGCATAGCCTAAAACTGGACATGGGGGTAGATATGTTTCTCTTATCAATAGGATGGACAATTAGGTTTACTTCTGATTCCAGACTCATGGCCACGTCTCATGTTGGTAATCTATCACATATTCTTGCAACTCATATCTTAAATGAAAATACATACATATCCACTGACATACAAATATACACGTGCACAGACACATATACATAGGTACAGAGAATAACTTATCTAGTATTAATGCATGTAAACAATTTAATATCTGCCACAGACAGCCATGTTTTAATTATAAACATAATACATAAAGGACACATACTCCTTTCATTCTCCTTCTGGCACTCTGAACCTTATCAGAGGCAACCAAACTATTAATACGAATTTGACATGCTTGTCCCCTGGTAACGTTCTATTAGTAATCTTTAATGACTTTGTTTTAGAATTCACACAAATACTGGCACACAGAATGATTCACTTTTCAATTGCTTTACATTTTTGCAATGTGAATTTAGCTATATATCTAGGTCAATATTTACTCACCTCTGAAAGCATAGACTGTGAAAGTTCCATGTTTTATTTATCTTTCACTTATAAATGGGTAATTTTATATATATATTAAAAGGCCCGACATGGTCTGACCCTTTGGTACTTCTTGGATCACATTAGCTACTATTCTCCTTCCTGCTTATTTTGCTCTAGTGTCATTTATCTCCTTGAAGTTCCTCAAAAATAAATATTAAAAAATTTAGTGGCTTAAAGCCACTAAATTTTAGGATAGTGCATTACTTAGGAATAAAAAAACCAAAGACTTAGCTCTTTAGAAATATTACCATCTTTGTTTATATCAGAACTTTAGATTTTTAGGTTGCTATTGTAGATGATCTCAGCACTAATTTGCTATTGCAGAGGTAGAGAATTTACTGACTTTTTTGTTAGTCATGTATCCAGTAGTCTTGCTAAACTCTCTACTCCCAGGACTGTCTGAATAGTACCATGTGCAACCATGAATAGCAGATAAGGGTGTTCTTAATGCAGACTTCACAGGACTAGAGTTTTTATGGCTCTTGATTTTATGCAGACAACTTAGTTCCATCTCTGCCTTTAATCTTAGATGACTTCAATACTTCCTAACTGGTCTTCCTGTTTCTACTGGTGCCCTTACCTCTTCTCTTCAGGGCAGATAATCTAGCTTCTAAAAAATATACGTCAGATAATGCCACACCTTCATCAAATCCCCTAATGGAATCTTAACTCACATAAAATTCAAACTTCTTCACAGAGACACAATGCATCCTACATTCTTTGATATCCACAAATCACTCCAAGGTCACCTTTGTTTGCTTTCCTCCAGGCATTAACTTATCTTTGCTAAAAAAAAAAATTAAGTTGCTTACAGCTAGGGACATCAGAGAAGGCAATGGCATCCCACTCCAGTACTTTTGCCTCGAAAATCCCATGGACGGAGGAGCCTGGTAGGCTGCAGTCCATGGGGTCACTGAGGGTCGGACATGACTGAGTGACTTCATTTTCACTTTTCACTTTCATGCATTGGAGAAGGAAATGGCAACCCACTCCAGTGTTCTTGCCTGGAGAATCCCAGGGACAGGGGAGCCTAGTGGGCTGCCATCTATGGGGTCACACAGAGACAGACACGACTGAAGTGACTCAGCAGCAGCAGGGACATGTGAACTTGCCCTTCTCTCTGTTTTGTATGTTTCACCCCCACTTTTTGTACAGGGGACTAATTTTCTATATTTTGATCTCAGATCTCTATCAAGTTATTTTGTTTAATTTCTTTCATTCTACTCATAGACATTATCTTATTTACTATCTCTCTGAATAAGGATACAAATTCCTGAAGATGAAAGACTTCTTTTGTATATTTCTGTATCTCCACAACTAGTGTGTACATGTTCATGCACATGCTCATTTGCTTCAGTCATATCTGACTCTTTGTGACCCCAGGAACGAACTGCAGCCTGCCAGACTCCTCTGTCAATGGGATTCTCCAGGTAAGAATACTGGAGTCAGTTGCCATTTCCTCCTCCAGGGGATCTTCCTGACGCAGGAATCAAACTGGTGTCTCCTGTTTCTCCTGCAATAGCAGGCGTATTCTTTACAGTTGAGCCACCTGAGAAGCCTCCACAACTAAACTAGTGCCTTAAATATAGTGAACACATAACTACTCAAACAAAATTGGAAGTAACCTCAATGCTGAGTAGAGTAAAATTATTTAAAAGAGCTAAATAGATGAAATATTTTCATCAATTTAACGTCTTAATCATGAAAAACTGTACTAGCTATAATTTTTATCGAACAGCATTTTGTTTGTTGTTTTAGTTGCTCACTCATGTCCAGCTGTTTGCAACCATATGGACTATAGCCTTCCAGGCTCCTCTGTCTGTGAGTGGGTTGCCATTTACTCTCAGGGGGATTTTCCTGACCCAAGGATTGAAGTTGCATTTCCTGCATTGATAAAAAGATTCTTTACCACTGAGCCACCAGGAAAGCTTTAATGTCTTAATAATGTGAAAAATGTACCAGCTATGATTTTTAATGAACAACATAGAACACTAAATTAAAAATTATGAAATACAGTCCAATCACATCTATGCAAATCATCTGCTTTTAAAAAATGGGTCTATGAGAATGATAAAATTAGGTTTATTATGTGTGAGCAGTTTCAAGTTGTAGATAATTTTATTTGTTGTCTTTTTTAATAGTCACATTTTCCAGTTTTTAATGAAAGTATGCATTTGGTAATAAAATTAAATAATAAATGCCTTGAACAAAAAGTTGCTTTTTAAAAATAATTCACATTGATTTTTTCTCCTGACATTGATTCTGTATGTAGGAAAACTGCAGAAGACCATCATAATTGTTCATGAGTTGATAGGGTGTTGACCAAATATTCTTAAAAATATTCTTAAATCAGATATGACTGTACATTAATTATTTACAATAATTTGTTATATAACCTTTTTACATCAAACAGAATGTAAATACAGAAAGGTGTTAGTTGTTTAATTGTTTCCAACTCTTTGTGATCCCATGGACCGTAGCCAGTCAGACTACTCGGTCCATGGAATTTTGTAGGCAAGAATGATGGAGTGGGTTGCAACGTTGGCAAGGTCTCTTAAATCGGCAGACAGATTCTTTATCATGTGAGCCACAGTGGGAAGCCCGTAAATACTGAATTGAGAGTTTTATCAAAACAGCTATGGTCGAGATATCCATGGAAAGTACGATATAAATAAGGGACTTAGATAGGTAATTGATGAGGGATATGGTAAAGAAAATAGGATGAAAGTAAAGAAATACAAATAGGCTAAGAATTAGACCATAGGAGCCAGGCAGGCTACAGTCCATGGAGTACAAAGAACTGGATGTGACTGAACCACTGAACACAATAAACAAAATTAAATATAAGTCAAATAAGAAACTATTTTCAAATTCATAGTAATCCAAGTTTATGCCCAACCACTAATGTTGAAGAAGTTTAGCAGTTCTATGAAGACATGCAAGATTTTCTAGAACTAACACCAAAAAACAAAACAAAACAAAAAGACACCTCTTTTCATCATAGGGGACTAGAATGCAAAAGTAGAAAGTCAAGAGATACCAAACACCCTCTTCCACCAACACGAGCGATGACTCAACACATGGACATCACCAGATGGTCAGTATCAAAATCAGACTAATTATATTCTTTGCAGCTGAAGATGAAGCTCTAAAGTGTCAGCAAAAAAAAAAAAAGAGAGAGAGAGAGAGACTGGGATCTGTGTCTCAGATCACAGATTCTTTATTGCAAAATTCAGACTTATTAAAGAAAGTCGGGAAAACCTCAGGTCATTCAGGTATGAATTAAGTCAAATCTCTTATGATTATACAGTGGAAGTGACAAATAGATTCAAGGGATTAGATCTGATAGACAGTGTCTGAAGAACTATAGACAAAGATTTATAATATTGTACAAGATGCAGTGATCAAGACCATCCTCAAGATAAAGAAATGCAAAAAGGCAAAATAGTTGTCTGAGGAGGTCTTACAAATAGCAGAGAAAAGATGAGAAGCAAAAGGCAAAGAAGAAAAGGAATAATATACCTATCTGAATGCAGAGTTCCAAAGAGAACAAAGAGAGATAAGAAAGCCTTCCCTAATGATCCATGCAAAGAAACAGAGGAAAACAATAGAATGGGAAAGACTAGAGATCTCTTCAAGAAAATTAGAGATACCAAGGGAATATTTCATGCAATGATGGGCACAATAAAAGACAGAAACATTGTGGAATAACAGAAGCAGAAGAGATTAAGAGCGTCAAGAATACACAAAAGGAAAAAAAAAAAAGAATACACAAAAGAACTATATATAAAAAAGATCTTAGTGACCCAGATAACTACAATGGTGTGATCACTCACCTAGAGCCAGACATCCTGGAATGTGAGGACAAGTGGGCCTTAGGAAGCATCACTACAAACAAAACTAGTGGAAGTGATGTAATTCCAGCTGAGCTGTTTAAAATCCTAGAAGATGATGCTATGAAAGTGCTACACTCAATATGCCAGCAAATTTGGAAAACACAGCAGTGGCCACAGACCTGAAAAATTCGGTTTTCATTCCAATCCCAAATAATGGCAATACCAAAGATTATTCAAGTTACTGCACAACTGCACTCATTTCACATGCTAGACAGATCATTCTCAAAATCCTTCAAGCTAGCCTTTAACAGTACATGAACTGAGAACTTCCAAATGTACAAACTGGATTGAGAACAGGCAGAGGAACCAGATATCAAATTGCCAACATTCATTGAACAAAACACAAGAGAATTCCAGAAAAACATCTACTTCTGTTTCATTGACTGCACTAGTCTTGACTGTGTGGATCACAACAAACAGGAAAATTCTTAGACAGATGGGAGTACCAGACCACCTTAACTGTCTTCTGAAAAATCTGTATACAGGTCAGAAAGCAACAGTTAGAACCAGACATGGAACAAAAGATTGGTTCAAAATTGGGAAAGGAGTATGTCAAGGCTGTATATTGTCACCCTGCTTATTTAATTTATATGTAGAGTATATCATGTGAAATGCTGGGCTGGATGAAGCTGAACTGGAGTCAAGATTGCCAGGAGAAATATCAATAACCACAGATAGGGAGATGCCACCATACTAATGGCAGAAAGTTAAGAGGAACTAAAGAGCCTCTTGATTAAGGTGAAAAAATAGAGTGAAAAAGCTGGTTTAAAAGTTAACATTCAAAAAAATGAAGATCATGGCATCTGGTTCAATCATTTCATGACACATAGATGGAGAAACAAAGGAAACAGTGATAGACTTTATTTTCTTGGACTCCAAAATCACTACAGATGGAGACTGCAGCCATGAAATTAAAAGATGCTTGCTCCTTGGAAGAAAAGCTTTGACCAACATAGACAGCACATTAAAAAGCAAAGACATTACTCTGCCAACAAAGGTCCATCTAGTCAAAGCTATGGTTTTTCCAGTAGTCATGTATGGATGTGAGAGTTGGACCATAAAGAAGGCTGAGCACCAAAGAGTTGATGCTTTTAAACTGTGGTGTTGGAGAAGACTGTTGAGAGTCCCTTGGACTGCAAGGAGATCAAACCAGTCCATCCTAAGGGAAATCAACCTTGAATATTCATTGGAAGGATTGATGCTGAAGCTGAAACTCCAATACTTTGACCATCTGATGCAAAAAGCCTGCTCATTTGTAAAGACCCTGATTTTGGGTAAGATAAAAAACAGGAGGAGCAGGGGACAACACATGAGGAGATGGATGGCATCACTGACTCGATGCACATGAGTTTAAGCAAGATCTTCGAGATAGTGAAGGTTATTGAAGCCTGGCGTGCTGCAGTCCACAGGGTCACAAAGAGTAGGACATGACTGAGCAACTGAACATCAACAACAACAACATTTAGAAATTATTTTAGCATAGATATTCAGTGGATTGGATAAAGCTTATCCAGTTATTGCCTATAAGGAGAAATGCATATATTTCTATGATCTAAATTTTAAGACTAGGCCTTCCCTGGTGGCTCAGAGGTTAAAGCGTCTGCCTCCAATTCGGGAAACCTGGGTTCAGTCCCTGGGCAGGGAAGATCCCCTGGAGAAGGAAATGGCAACCCACTCCAGTATTCTTGCCTGGAGAATCCCATGGACAGAGGAGCTTGGTAGGCCACAATCCACGGGGTCACAAAGAGTCGGACACGACTGAGTGACTTCACTTTCATTTTTAAGACTTAAAAATGCACTTATCCACTTGAAAAAGAATGAAACTAGAACACTTTCTAACACCATACACAAAAATAAACTCAAAATGGATTAAGCATCTAAACGTAAGAAACATAAAACTCCTAGAGGAAAACATAGGCAAAACACTCTCTGACATAAATCACAGCAGGATCCTCTATGACCCACCTCCCAGAGTAATGGAAATAAAAGCAAAAATAAGCAAGTGGGACCTAATTAAACCTAAAAGCTTTTGCACAACAAAGGAAACTATAGGCAAGGTGAGAAAGACAGCCTTCAGAATGAGAGAAAATAGTAGCAAACAAAGCAACTGATAATTAATCTCAAAAATATACAAGTAATCCCTGAAGCTCAATTCCAGAAAAATAAATGGCCCAAGAACTAAACAGACATTTCTCCAAAGAAGACATACACATGGATAACAAACACATGAAAAGGTGCTCAACATCACTCACTATCAGAGACATGCGAATCAAAACCACAATGAGGTAACATCTCATGCCGGTCAGAATGGCTGCTATCAAAAAGTCTACAAACAATGATGGAGAGGGTGCGGAGAAAAGGGAACCCTCTCACACTGTTGGTGGGAATGCAAACTAGGACAGCCACTATGGAGAACAGTGTGGAGATTCCTTAAAAAACTGGAAATAGAACTGCCTTATGACGCAGCAATCCCACTGCTGGGCATGCACACGGAGGAAACCAGAATTGAAAGAGACACGTGTACCCCAATGTTCATCACAGCACTGTTAACAATAGCCAGGACATGGAAGCAACCTAGATGTTCATCGGCAGACAAATGGATAACAAAGCAGTGGTACATATACACAATGGACTATTACTCAGCCATTAAAAAGAATGCATTTGAATCAGTTCTAATGAGGGGATGAAACTGGAGACTATTATACGGAGTGAAGTAAGTCAGAAGGAAAAACACCAATACTGTATAGTAACACATATATATGGAATTTAGAAAGATTGTAATGATGACCCTATAGGCAAGACAGCAAAAGAGACACAGATGTAAAAAACAGTCTTTTGGACTCTGTGGGAGAAGGTGAGAGTGAAATGATTTGAGAGAATATCATTGAAACATGTATATTATCATATGTGATATTGATCACCAGCTGAGGTTTGATGCATGAGACAGGGTGCTCAGGGCTGGTGTATTGGGATGACCCAGAGGGATGGGATGAGGAGGGAGGTGGGTGGCGAGTTCAGGATGGGGAACACGTGTACACCCATGGCTGACTCATGTCAATGTATGGCAAAAACCACTACAACATTGTAAAGTAATTAGCCTCTAATTACATTTAATAAATTAATTAAAAAATATACTTGAGTCATTTTAATTTAAAAAAAATGAGAGAATACATGGTTTGAAAAATTTGAATATAATTTTTTATTTACCACATGAGTCCTAAACTCCTAATTTCAATTGTTTAGTCCCAATTGTAAGCTCTCTGCTCAGGTAGAGGTTGCTATCATTTAAATAAGCAGATTTCATTCTTAGGCACTATAATGATTAAATTCTTTCTCATACTGAGATGAAGTATTCTTTGTCATAAACCTAATCTCCCTCTCAGCTGAAGGCTAGTTTTTTGAGTATTAGAGATTGTTTTCAAAAATAGCTATAAACCTCCAATTAAAATAAATAAATTTATATTAAAATAGCTATCAAAGGCTCTTAAATTGTGCCTCTTCTGGTCTGAATGAATTATTTTGAAATATATCACTGCTTCCAGATATAATTATGCTAGTCACTCTTCTAGACTCTCTAAAATCGTGATGCCAGAATCAAATTCAATGACTTATGCATACTTTGGCCAGTAGAAAAACAGTAGAAGGCTTTATTGATCTTTTCCTTTACTAATATAATAGTGACAATGTATCTTAAATTGCATTATTTATTTTGATAATCATGTAACATTATTGGTTTTTACATAGCATAAGATTTATGAGTTGATTTTGCCAAAGTGATCAATAAGTTTTATAGTACTAAATCCAGTGAAACAAATTAGAATTTTTCTTTGTTGACCTCTGGTGTGGGTTGAATTGTGTCACTCAAAAATACTTGTTGAGGACCTAGCCCTAGTATCTGTCAATATGACCTTATTTGGAAATAGAGTCACTGCAGATGTAATCAAGTTAAGATGAGGACCTACTGAATTAGGTGAGCCTTGTTCCATTATGACAGGCGTCTTTTTCAGAAGAGGGGAAGAGACACAGTCATATGCATAGAGAGAACACAACCTGATGATGGAACCACTGACTGGAACGATGTATCTCCAAGTTGAGGAACACTAAGTATTCAGAGCAATACCTGAAGCTGAAAGAATAGCATCTAACAAAGCCTTCTCTGCATCTTTAGAGAGATCATAGCTTTGCTTAACCTTGGTTTTAATTTTGTAGTTTCTAGAACTTTTAAGATTAGATGTGTGATTCAAACAATCCCATTAGCAGAAATGCTACCAGCTTGAACTGAAGGATAGTGATGGGAAGAAACGACAGAAGGTTACCGAATTTCTGGGATTCTGTACACAGGAAATGGCTAATAGGGCTATTTGGCCACAAACATGTGTCAGCCTTCAACAAAAAATGACTCTGAAACTGTCTCAGAGGTCAGAGGGACTGTGGTGGGCATACCTATACTTTGATTTTAGATTTCTAGTTCCCAGAACTATGATTTCAAAATTTCTGTTACTTTAAACAATTCTGTAATAATTTGTTACAGTATTCCTAGGAAACTAATACAATCTTTCAGCAGCTTTTGACAGTGCTTACTACCATCTCCAAAAATTCCCTCACCATAACTTCTATTTTATTAAAGCTTTTTAGTTGATCTCACTACACCTGTTATTACCCATCTTGTAGTCACAGTGTTCCTTTAATTAATTGTTAATCAGTCTGGTGTTTTCTGTCCCACAGATTTCCTGTGTGGCTGTCTTTAAAGTGGTAATTCGAATAACCCGTTGAGAAATTCGTGGACAGGAATAACAAGTGAGAAAGGGGGATCATATATTATAGATTTTTATGGTTTGACCTAGAAATGGTATACATGTGTTCCCTCACATTCCACCAATTAGCATCCAGTGACATTACCACATTTAGCTACAAGAAAGTTTGGAAAGTTACATCTAATTGTGTGGGCTGGAAGAAGATAAGGGTCTTATGACACTTATAGTCCATCTTATGTTTTTGTAATAAATATGCATTTTATGCAGACATTTCACTCACTTACTTAAAATTATTTGCCTAAGAGAGACAATATAAAGCAATTCCAGTCACAGTGTACAACTCAAAGTTCAGATTATCAGTCATCCAGATGATGAATTATCCTCTCCAGCAGAATCAGTAACTAATTCTTCAGGTACAAGAAGCTATGGACAAAAAGGACAAGTTATTCCTGTCACAAACATACTCACTCAGTAATTTCACCAAAGCTGGGACACAATAGCACCAGTAAAAACTTTTGTGTGAAATAGAAAGAAAGGGAGATATTCTAATAGTCAGACTTTATTAAGACCTCTTATCCTAAGTGTAGGTAAAACTTTTACTTAGATAATTCTTCCAATATCCGAGAAGAATGTTTTCCATTGTTTTTATAAATTGTTTTTCTATTTTCTAGAAGGTTCTTTATTGTCCGTTACTTTTCATATCTATATCACCAGTATGTTTTAGGAAAACATCTTCCCATGTCTCAAGAGATTTTGCATAGTGGTTCCAGTGGTAAAAATTTAAGGTTTCAAATGGTAGTTTAAGGCCTGGACAATTTTTTTAAGTACAAGTTTATAATTTCTTTGGTAACATAATTCTCTTAAAAACTTATTTATCCCCTAATCTATTTATTTCTACTCAAATCCATATATCAGTAACCATATCCCAAATTTTCCTAAACATAGTTTCCAAGCTGGATTCACTTCTTTGTTTCTATTGTCACTTGACACTCTCAAATTAATGTTGGCTATCTTGAGAATGCATGAGACAGTTGATTTTGTTGTGAAGACAAAAGCTTCATTAGGAAAGGTGTTATTAGGTTTGGCTAATTTATTTAATGAGAAGTCTTGCTAGACCCTTGTAACCAAGCTTTCCAGACTTTTCCTTCAAGTTTTCCAGACTTTCCTTCAAGTTTTCCAGACTTTTCCTTCATTGCCTGAGTTTTGAAACAATTAGATTTCGCAATATTTTAAGGCCTATAATTTCTGAATTTTCTGCTTTCTGTTTAACCTGTGCTTAAACCTATCTTGACTTGAATTTTGACTAAATTCATCTTTTCTTTGCAGCACCTTTGTCAGTGCAACAAGTAGTATTTTTTGCTGAATAATAAATTGAGAGACGGGTTGTTGGGGCTAGGAATTGTGACCTTACTGTATTCGGAAAGCCAGTAGACCAATAAGATTTTGGACTACTGTCCCAAAGAGCCATCCTACTCCAGTTAGAACCCAGAATTATTTTATACTAAAAGGAAAGGGGATATAGTTAATTTTGGCAAACTTTTTCTTGCCATTGTGCATGTAAGTCAGGTAACTGTATTCCTGTAAACCTCTAATAAGTCATACGTTAGTCTCTGTTCTGCAACTTTGTATCTCTATATGAAAGGACAAGTGTTATACTTCTAACAGTCACAAGCTTGAGAATGGCCGGCCTATCCTGTGTTTTTCAGATTAAAGCAGAATTCTCAGCTGTATCAAAAACACAGGATACAAATGTTACAGCAAAAGAAATAGATCCCATATGGAGTTAGATTTGTTCTTCCTTATTAACTCCTTCAAACTACTTTCCATAGAGCTACAGACTTAGTAAGCTGATGATTCTGCCATCACTGTTATTGCAGGTGACTCTTTGACCACAAAGTTTCCCACAAAATAGAAGAATTCTCCTTCTCTTCAACCTGCTATGTTCAATTTCTTATCTGAGAGACATGGGAATACCAGACCACCTGACCTGCCTCTTGAGAAATCTGTATGCAGATCAGGAAGCAACAGTTAGAACTAGACATGGAACAACAGACTGGATCCAAATAGGAAAAAGAGTATGTCAAGGCTGTGTATTGTCACCCTGCTTATTTAACTTCTATGCAGAGTACATCATGAGAAACACTGGGCTGGAAGAAGCACAGGCTGGAATCAAGATTGCTGGGAGAAATATCAATCACCTCAGATATGCAGATGACACCACCCGTATGGCAGAAAGTGAAGAGGAGCTAAAAAGCCTCTTGATGAAAGTGAAAGAGGAGACGGAAAAAGTTGGCTTAAAAGTCAACATTCAGAAAACAAAGATCATGGCATCTGGTCCCATCACTTCATGGGAAATAGATGGGGAAACAGTGGAAACAGTGTCAGATTTTATTTTGGGGGGCTCCAAATCACTGCAGATGGTGACTGCAGCCATGAAATTAAAAGATGCTTACTCCTTGGAAGAAAAATTATGACCAACCTAGATAGCATATTCAAAAGCAGAGACATTACTTTGCCGACTAAGGTCCGTCTAGTCAAGGCTATGGTTTTTCCAGTAGTCATGTATGGATGTGAGAGTTGGACTGTGAAGAAGGCTGAGCGCCTAAGAATTGATGCTTTTTAACTGTGGTGTTGGAGAAGACTCTTGAGAGTCCCTTGGAGTGCAAGGAGATCCAACCAGTCCATTCTGAAGGAGATCAGCCCTGGGATTTCTTTGGAAGGAATGATGCTAAAGCTGAAGCTCCAGTACTTTGGCCACCTCATGCGAAGAGTTGACTCATTGGAAAAGCCTCTGATGCTGGGAGGGATTGGGGGCAGGAGGAGAAGGGGACGACGGAGGATGAGATGGCTGGATGGCATCACTGACTCGATGGACGTGAGTCTGAGTGAACTCCGGGAGATGGTGATGGACAGGGAGGACTGGCGTGCTGCTATTCATGGAGTCGAAAAGAGTCGGACACGACTGAACGACTGAACTGAACTGAACTAATGTTACTAAGCGGGAGAAGGCAATAGCACCACACTCCAGTACTCTTGCCTGGGAAATCCCATGGGCGGAGGAGCCTGGTGGGCTGCAGTCTATGGGGTCGTGAACAGTCGGACACGACTGAGCGACTTCACTTTCACTTTTCACTTTCATGCTTTGGAGAAGGCAATGTCAACCCACTCCAGTGTTCTTGCCTGGAGAATTCCAGGGACGGGGTTGCCTGGTGGGCTGCCATCTCTGGGGTCGCACAGAGTCGGACACGACTGAAGCGAATTAGCAGTAGCATGTTACTAAGTATATGCTATGTGCATTAAATTTTATTTTACTTATATAGTTTGCATTCTAACCACCATTTCTCACAAATATTATATCGATCAGAATTCAATTAGGAGAACAAAAATTGACCTAGTAATTTATATAATTAAACAGCTCTATATGAAATTAAAGTCAGCAAAAACTATGCATAAATCAATAGTCTACTAGATTTTGGGAATCAGGAAGTTACAGGAACCATAGGAAACTGCCAGCAATAATCATAGTTATCCCCACCATCAAAATGGGTAGGTTGGAGGAAATCCACAAGGCCACTGTGAAATATCACCTCTGACAAAATCCACATGTCTGCCGGAAAGAAAAATAATAATGGCTTCTGTTTCCCTTCCATCTTTCAAAACTTGTATGTTACTCAATGGTGAATTTGATCCAGATCCTAGAAGTAAGGATCTCAAGGAATAAAATGTCAGATCTCCAGTCCTTGAAATAGAGGAAAAGAATAGTGGGGGAAATGGTGCCAACATTCTGCATTTCAGCTTCGAATCCATTCTGAAATCTTAAACCTGTGCTCAAGACTCTCTGAGATATGGCTCTGCCAAATTCTCACCCTTATGCCATATTAGAGTCTCACCTGACAGACGCCATGCTCTACATCAATATAGACATACAGTTTTCTCCCTGAAACAATTTCTTATTCACTCTTCTATTGCCCAGCAAACTCCTACACATTTTAAAAAAAACCTCACTTTAAACATTACTTCTTCAATTTTCTTTTTTAAATCTCTAATAAAGCTTAAATAATATCATTATATGTTCCTAATGCACCATGTATTCTCCAGGAAGGGAATAAAAATTGAGTCAGATTAAATAGCATTAATTAAAAGTATATGACTGTAAGATATCTCTACTTATTGTAAAATAGCCAAAGCAAGCACAAAAAATATTTTTTCAATGACTGTGAAATTTAATTCATAAATGCATGGAAGTAGAGTCCAAATTAAGGAATTACACAAATAACTAACTGTAATAATGAATGATCTAGCTATCATTTACAATTGGTTTTGTAAGATATGTACTTTTTGCATGAACCTTTTTGTGGACAAGACAGTATTTGGGGGGAGGCAGAAGTCAACTAGTCAAAGATTAGGGTCCTACATTCAATTAATGAAACAAATATTAGGACTTTAGGATTTCTAAATTGATGGCAACACCATTTTTGCCAAAAATTCATTTAAGACATCCGATATTTGAAAGAAGCTGTCTTTTAGACAGGTTAATTATCTCTTCCTCCAGATTCACTAGGCTCTGTCTATTTTAACTTAGGTTTCCAGGACACAGAATATGTGGACTTCATTATCTCAGTGCCCCACAGAAAGGCTTTAATTCAATTACCTCTAAAGTTAAACCTGCTGCTTTTGTAGCTGAACAATATCTATGTTTTTTATAAAAACGTGTGAAGACATCATCTATTATGTTTTTCAATGTCTCTAAACATAAAAAAAAAACACATGTTAAAATCTCCCTTCAATTTTGAGCCAAGAAAATGTTTGTGTCTGAAGACAACCTTGGGAGAACCACATTTTTCCTTTTTGCCTTGGCTGCCAAGATGAGCAGACATAAATTCAGTGTTTATCTGCAGTGATTGACTCATCACAGGTGTCTGATAATAGCAATTCTTCTGTTCCCTTAAAGTGCTTTTTTTCTTGGCAGGCTCTGGAAGGAATGTTTAGCAGAATTGCTTTATACTGTACTGAATATGATTCAAATTCTTTAAAAAACAGCAAAACAAAAGACACCAAGTAGAAATACTAAATAACCAAATAAGCATAGTAATAACATAATCACCCTATCCAATGCATAATGCATTATTAGTAAAAGCATACCTTACTTTTAATAATACAAAGACAGTTACTTCATTTTATATGTTCCTCTCATTATGACAAGAAAAAAATACTCAAGTGAAATAGTGTTCTAAACAGTCTTTCTGTTTTTCTTAAAGAAAAACATTGATTGATCCATTCAAATGTCTTTGCATACCTATGTATCTTTTCAAACAGTTATACGTAGTTAGTACATTAGATATTACTTATAATATGAATTTTAGCATTAATTCTAAGGAGATAAAAATAAGATAAATGTTTACTTTATAGGAATTATTATAGTTACTCTTATATTTACCAGAAACATTTTTTTTTCAGAAAATTATGAATTAAATGATAGTTGGAACAGCAATATATTATATAGTAATAGCCAGGGAATACGCATAAAATTTGAGAGATTAACGTGTAAGGCTACATTCTTATAAAACAGTAACTTTACTGTGTTCAGCATGAATCAATTTGTAAGAGCTGTATTGGACTTTGACCACCCATGTGCTATGCTATGCTTAGTAGCTCAGTCATGTCCAGCCTCTTTGCTACTCCATGGGTTATATACTTCCAGGCTCCTCTGTCCACAGGGATTCTCCAGAAAATAATACTGGAGTGGGTTGTCATGCCCTCTTCTAGGGGATCTTCCCAACCCAGGGATCGAGTCCAGGTCTCCCGTATCAGTGGCGATTCTTTACTGTCTGAGCCAGCAGTGAAGTCCAAATAAACCCATAATGACTCATTTAGATCCACATGAAATTTTTATTTATACACTGCAAAAGACATTAGAATTCTCTTGAACATTTTATAATACATTTAAATAATATGAGGATCTACGGAGTTTTATTTTAAATTAACAAATCTAACAATAATAAAAAATGATTGTTACATGTGAGAGTAGTGTATGGATATAAAATAGTAAACCATATTAATTCTTGGTTATAAAATATGAAGTAACATTTATGAAGATTTTCATTTTGTATTTTGTTTGTTTGTTTTGAGGTAATGGCACAGAGTATAACAAACTAGTCTAAAAAATAATTTTCTGGTCTTCATTGAAGTAATAGAAGAATAAACAAAAGAGATTCTTTCTTAATATTTTCTATTTGAACATTTATGCAGTTTGAACCATCTTGCTAATCTAATTCATGTATCAGTAAGATGGGATGTTTTGCTTATTGAAAAAAAGGAAAAGATTTATCAAGTATAGTTCAGATCATTTTATTTAAAAAAAAGTTTATTTTTATTTATTGATTTGGCTGCACAGAGTTTAAAATTTAAACATGCAGTTATTATTCATGGCAGCAATTGTGTTCCCAGGGAAAATTATGTTTAAAAATGTACATAAAAGTTTATAAAGGCATAATTTGTAATAATCTAAAACAGATAACGACCCTGATATCCTTCAATGAGTGGAAGGTTAAACAAACTGTGATATGTCTATACCATGGATTAGTACCGAGTAATAGAAAGCAACAGATTATTGATACATGTAAAAACTGGATGAATTTCAAGATAATTATGCTGAGTGAAAACCAATTCCAAAAGATTTCATACTGTGCTATTCCATTTATATAACATTCTTGAAATGACAAAGTTATAGAAATGGAGAACATATTAGTAGCTGCCATGGGTTCAGATGGGAGTGACAGTGGGAGACAAGTGGAATGGGGATAGCTATAAAAGGGTTACATGAGGGATTTTCATCGTGACAAAAGTACTCTGAATTTTAAGGGGATCAATGTGAATATCCTGGTTAGGATATTGTAGGTTTTGTAAGATGTTACCATTGCAGAAAAGTGGGAAACCACAGTTATCTAAAAAATGTTATGCTTAAAAATTGATGTTTTAGAAAAGTTTAACCGTCTGTGAAGACATAGAGACATAGTTGAAAACATCTTTAGTGCACTTAATATAATTAGGAAAATATTCAAAATGTAGAATATATAGACAAAGGAATGAAAAAATAAATAAAAACACAAGAGATATTAAATGTAAAGTGAAAAATTTCAAACACAGGACAGGAGCAAATGCATGGAGCAGAAGCAATGTTAAAGCAAATTTTCAATAATTAATGAAAGATTTAAAACCACAGATTCAAGAAACAGCAGAAATTTTCAATTTGAACAAATACAAAGAGATGATACTTAGATCCTTTACAGTAAAATTATGAAAAATTACACTAAAAATCTTAGTAGTTTGCAGGGGTTGGGAAATGTAAACATTTATTACTTTAAAACACCTAATGATAAAGTTGAATTTTCAGCAGAAAAGAATCTGTATGATATATTCAAAGAGCTGAATAAAAGTAATATGTCAAATTTCTTATCCTGCAAAAAGTATCACTGAAAAATTAAGAGAAATTTTGAGTAGAATGAAATTTTTGATAGGCTAAGGCTTTGAAAAGGCTACCCTGGTAGCTCAGTGGTAAAGCATTCACCTGTCAATGCTAGAGATGTGGGTTTGAAATCTGGGTTGGGAAGATCCCCTGGAGAAGGAAATAGCACCCCACTCTAGTCTTCTTGCCTGGGGAATCCCATGGACAGAGAAGCCTGGCAGGCTACAATCCACAGGATCACAAAAGAGTCCAACATGACTTAGTGACTTAACAAAAACAACAACAAAGCTCTAGCTATGAATAGCTAGAGGAGTTTAAAAAAAAAAAAAAAAAGGGAAAAGCCACAGAGAACTTCAGAAATAAGCCAGAATAGTGAAATTAAGATTCCACAGAGTGAAGACATATGGAAAGGTGGAATGATTTTCTGTAACTGTTTTTCCACTGGGAAACTTTGTTGTTGAAGGTAGATGCAGGCAAGAGGGTGACAATATGATATTGTCCTGATAAGGAGTCATAGAGAGAGACCATGAAGGATGCGGAAGCTGAAGGTCCAATACTTTGGCCACCTGATGCAAAGAACTGACTCACTGGAGAAGACCCTGATGCTGTGGAAGATTTAAGGCAAGAGGAGAAGGGGACGACAGAGGATGAGATGGTTGGATGGCATCACAGACTTGATGGACATGAGTCTGAGCAAGCTCTGGGAGTTGGTGGTGGACAGGGAAGCTGGTGTGCTTCCTGTCCATGGGGTCACAAAGAGTCAGATGTGACTGACTGAACTAAACTAAATGAAACCAGTAGGGCATTTGCAGGCATGATAAAGATCAGTTCAGTTCAGTTCAGTCGCTCAGTTGTGTCCAACTCTTTGTGACCCCATGAATCGCAGCACGCCAGGCCTCCCTGTCCATCACCATCTCCCGGAGTTCACTCAGACTCACGTCCATTGTGTCCGTGATGCCATCCAGCCATCTCATCCTGGGTCATCTCCTTCTCCTCCTGCCCCCAATCCCTCCCAGCATCAGAGTCTTTTCCAATGAATCAACTCTTCGCATGAGGTGGCCAAAGTACTGGAGTTTCAGCTTTAGCATCATTCCTTCCAAAGATACCATGATAATATTGGAGACATGAGGAGCCTCAACCAAAAAACTAGTTTCTCACTTAAACATTCTTGAAATTACAAACTGCATGGGGTGGGAGGCTTACCAAAACCTAAAGTTTGAATTTTTTAAAATTATTTCAATGTTATGACAGTCTAGCGTTAGTGAGGGAATAATGATTGGACTTCAACACTTGACAGGAAAAAATAAAAAATAAAAAACACTGTGGATGCCCAAGTTCTCATTTAAAACCCTGGGAGGATTCACACTTCATACTAGGGACAGGTTTAAAGCAAATATACACTAAGTATTACCCAAGCAGTAATTTTTCTCTATTTAGCTCACCATTGTATGAAAGTTAAGATATCTGTGAAGAAAGAAAATAGCATTGGATTCTTAATCATTTTATTACCATGTCCAGAATTCAATCATTGAGCATGACAGTGAGCAGAAAAATTTGGACAAAAAAATAGAGAGAGAATATGAAAGTATAATAGAAAGACACTGATAAGTTAGACAGATATTGGAGTTTTCAGATTAATAGTTTAATAATTACTGTTAATATGTTTCATAAAATAGGCAGAAAAATAGAAACTGTGGGAAGAGAAAATGGCAACCCACTCCAGTATTCTTGCCTGGAGAATTCCAAGGACAGAGGAGCATGGCAGGCTATGGTCCATGGGGTCACACAAAGTCAGACAGCTGAGTGACTAACACCAAATTATAAAAGGTTTGAGATTTTAAAGCTATGCATAGCACAAAGTAAGCAGTAAATATTTTCTGAAGGTATTCTTTAGAGATATAAATAACTATAATTCCATCAGTGCAATTATAATTAATGCCATATTACCACTTAATCAAACTGAAAATAAATGAATATGCACAAATATATATATAAAAAAAAAACATATAGCAGTGTCTGAAGACTTGACTTGGAGAGTGAATTGAAAAACCACCAGGGCTCAGTCTAGTGGCACTTAGCATTCCCACCACCCATAAGCTATTTGTACTATAATTATTATCAGCGTTTATCCTGGAAACAGTTAATCCATTACTTAATTTGTATTTGGAATTGAGTCAAGGAAAATATCAGATAGAAAGAACTTCTTTGTTGATTTGCAGTCTTTGTAAGTAATTCATGCTTGTAAACCCAGCTGTATGATTGCCTCCATTTAATCTATCTTTTTCATTTTTAAAAAGCCACCAGTTATCTTGAAAAAAAAAAAAAAGTCCCCTTTTCAAAGATGGAAAATTGTATCTTAGTGTAGAGGTACATAATGCACTGATGCTGATAGCAAAACGGAATAAAGGAAAATTAAAGGCATTTAGAGCAAAGCTCTTACAAGATGCATTCACATTCCTTTTAACTGATGTTATATAAATGAACACAAAAGAAATAACTCTCCAAAAGGCAGGGAAGGAATACGGCAGGAGAGCCAAGTTTGAAAGAAATGTGGAAGAGGATGAGTAGTGCTGGACCATAGACAGGGATACCAGAAGCTGGCAAGAGCGATCAGAACAAAGTGAGCATGTATGCAAGGAGCAGTGGGACTCTGGCAGAGTGCGCCATCTCAGACGGTGTGTTTGGTACTGAGGTTATGTTCAGTTAGCTGTTTGTGGATTTACAAAATTAGGAGAACATGCAAAGTTCCCACCAGGATGAATATGTGAGAGGTGAGAAACAGATTTTCAGGCTGCTAGCCCACACTTTCCCTCAAAATTCACTATGCACAAATTACAAGAAAAAGGGAGAGTGTGAAATATATTGTAGGGTCCAAAGAAACATGTGGCATGGTCATGCTTGCCAGGGCCTCAGAATTGTGTTCCTCTGCAAATTCTTTATTCAGTGATACAATAAGCTTCAGACATGTATCCTTTTCCAACATTGTGTCTTATGGTGGAATAAAGTGATAATCTACACTGAAAGTAAGAATTGTATAAAAAAGTCACCTGAAGCATACATTTTCCCTCAAAGGTCATTATGTTTCTTTACTCATTTTTATGCAAATAGATACAAAGAAATAATATATTCCAAAAAGCACAGAATGATGGAACAGGAGATCTGATCTGGAGCTAGGTGGGGAGACATGTCGTACAAAGAGGATTGTGTTACATTCCTGTTAAAGCCCAAAATTACATGAATAATAATATGATAAAAATACTTTTATTGAGTGTTTCCTGATGATCATATCCCAACAACTCCTTGAGTATTGTACAGATCAGTTCAGTTGCTCAGTCGTATCTGACTCTGCGACCCCAAGGATTGCAGCAAACCAGGCCTCCTGTCCATCAACAACTGCCAGAGTCTACTCAAACTTATGTCCATTAAGTCAGTGATGCCATACAAACATCTCATCCTCTGTTGTCCCCTTCTCCCACCTTCAATCTTTCCCAGCATCAAGGTCTTTTCCAATGAGTCAATTCTTTGCATCAGGTGGCCAAAGTATTGGAATTTCAGCTTCAACATCAGTCCTTCCAATGAACACCCAGGACTGATCTCCTTTAGAATGGACTGGTTGGATCTCCTTATAGTCCAAGAACTCTTAAGAGTCTTCTCCAACACCACAGTTCAAAAGCATCAATTTTTCAGTGCTCAGCTTTCTTTATAGACCAATATTCACATTCATATATAACTATTGGAATAACCATAGCCTTGAATAGATGCACCTTTGTTGACAAAGTAATGTCTTCGCTTTTTAATATGCTTTTTAGGTTGGTCATAATTTCATGGCTGCTGTCACCACCTGCAGTGATTTTGGAACCCCTCCCAAAATAAAGTCTGACACTGTTTCCACTGTTTCCCCATCTATTTCCCATGAAGTGATGGGACCAGATGCCATGACCTTAGTTTTCTGAATGTTGAGCTTTAAGCAAACATTTTCCACTCTCTTCTTTCAATTTCATCAAGAAGCTGTTTAGTTCTTCTTCACTTTCTGCCATAAGGGTGGTGTCATCTGCATATCTGAGGTTATTGATATTTCTCCTGGCAATCTTGATTCCAGCTTGTGCTTCATCCAGCCCAGAATCTCTCATGATGTACTCTGCATATAAGTTAAATAAGCAGGTGACAATATAAAGCCTTGACATACTCCTTTTCCAGTTTGGAACCAGTTTATTGTTCCATGTCCAATTCTAACCATTGCTTCCTGATGTGCATAAAGATTTCTCAAGAGGCAGGTCAGGTCGTCTGGTATACCCATCTCTTTCAGAATTTTCCAGTTTTTCGTGATCCACAAAGTCAAAGGCTTTGGCATAATCAATAAAGCAGAAATAGATGTTTTTCTTGAACTCTCTTGCTTTCTCCATGATCCAGCAGATGTTGACAATTTGATCTCTGGTTGCGCTGCCTTTTCTAAAACCAGCTTGAACATCAGGAAGTTCACAGTTCATGTATTGCTGAAGCCTGGCTTGGAGAATTTTGAGCATGACTTTACTAGCGTGTGAGATGAGTGCACTTGTGCAGTAGTTTGAGCATTCTTTGGCATTGTCTTTCTTTGGGATTGGAATGAAAACTGACCTTTTCCAGTCCTGTGGCCACTGCTGAGTTTTCCAAATTTGCTGGCATATTGAGTGGAGCACTTTCATAGCATCATCTTTTAGGATCTGAAACAGCTTAACTGGCATTCTATCATCTCCACTAGTTTTGTTCGTAGTGATGCTTCCTAAGGCCCACTTGACTTCACTTTCCAGGATGTCTGGCACTAGGTGGATGATCATACCATCTCGATTATCTGGGTCATGAAGATCTTTTTTGTACAGTTCTTCTGTGTATTCTTGCCACCTCTTCTTATCTTCTGCTTCTGTCAGGCCCATACCATTTCTGTCCTTTTTTGAGGCCATCTTTGCATGAAATATTCCCTTGGTATCTCTAATTTTCTTGAAAAGATCACTAGTCTTTCCCATTCTATTGTTTTCTTCTATCTTTGCACTGATTTCTGAGGAAGACTTTCCTATCTCTCCATGCTATTCTTTGGAACTCTGCATTCAACTGGTCATATCTTTCCTTTTCTCCTTTGCTTTTCACTTCTCTTCTTTTCACAGCTATTTGTAAGGCCTCCTCAGACAGCTGTTTTGCTTTTTTTCATTTCTTTTTCTTTTGGATGGTTGATCCCTATCTCTTGTACAATGTCACAAACTTCCATCCAGAATTCATCAGGCACTCTATCAGATCTAGTCCCTTAAATCTATTTCTCACTTCCACTGTATAATAGTAAGGGATTTGATTTAGGTCATACATGAACGGTCTAGTGGCTTTCCTTACTTTCTTCAATTTAAGTCTGAATTTGGGAAGAAGGAGTTCATGATCTGAGCCACAGTCAGCTCCTGCTCTTGTTTTTGCTGACTCTATAGAAATTCTCCACCTCTGGTTGCAAAGAATATAATCAATCTGATTTCAGTGTTGACCACCTGGTGATGTCCATATATAGAGTTTTCTCTTGTCATTGGAAGAGGGTGTTTGCTATGATCAGTGGGTTCTTTTGGCAGAACTCTATAAGCCTTTGCCCTGCTTTATTCTGTACTCCAAGGCCAAATTTGTCTGTTCCTCCAGGTGTTTCTTGACTTCCTACTTTTGCATTCCAGTCCCCTATAATGAAAAAAAAACATCATTTTGGGGTGTTAGTTCTCAAAGATTATAGAGGTCTTCTTAGAACTGTTCAATTTCAGCTTTCAATTCCAGCATCACTGGTCAGGGCATAGACTTGGATTATAATGATATTGAATGGTTTGCCTTGGAAACAAACAAAGATCATTCTGTTGTTTTTGAGATTTCCTCCAAGTACTGCATTTCAGACTCTTTTGTTGACTATGATGGCTACTCCATTTCTTCTCAGTGATTCTTTCCCACAGTAATAGATATAATGGTCATCTGAGTTAAATTCACCCATTCCTGTCCATTTTATTTTGCTTATTCTTAAAATATCAACATTTGCTCTTGCCATCTCCTATTTGACCATTTCCAATTTGTATGAAAAGGTAAAAAGATAGGACACTGAAATGGCAAAAAGATAGGACACTGAAAGATGAACCTCCCCCATGTCAGTAGGTACCCAATATGCTACTGGTGATCAGTAGAGAAATAACTCCAGAATGAAGAGACAGAGCCAAAGCAAAAACAACACCCAGTTGTGGATGTGACAGGCGATGGAAGCAAGGCCCGATCCTGTAAAGTACTGTACACATTAGCTCATTTACTCTCAATCCACACTTTGAGATAGGTATCTTTATTATGGGGCTTCCCTGATGGCTCAGACAGTAAAGAATCTACCTGCAATGCCCTAGATGAGGAAGAATCCCTGGAGAAGGGAATGGCCACCCACTCCCGTATTCTTGCCTGGAGAATTCTGTGGACAGAGGAGCCTGGTGGGCTACAGTCTCTGGGGTCACAAAGATTTGGGCACAACTGAGCAACTAACACTTTCACACACACATTTCATATCATTGTTGTTTCTACTCTCAGTTCAGTTCAGTTGCTCAGTCGTGTCCAACTCTAGAAGCATAAATTGACAAACAGAGCTATTATGTAATCTATCCAGATTTACATTCTTTATAAAGGGCAGGTCTAGAATCCAATCCAGGCTCTCTGTAATTCCCAAGTATGGCTGCTTTCTCTTACCTCTGAGGCTTGACTGTGAAAAACCCCTTTTAGATGTTATCTTCCGCTTGTTTCCATTACCTAATTCCATTGAACTTTATCATTGTTTTTCCTGCTATTAGTCTTTCCACTAGAATATAACACTTTACAGAATATGACACTTGCCATGTAATTTGCTTATCACTGTGTTTCCAGCATGGAAATAATGCTTGGTTTATATTTGATGCTTAATAATTTTTTGTCAAGGGAATAAAGGATACTCATTGATTATCTACTTTGTGCTACGTATAATGAAAGATGTTCCTTGATTATCTCAATGAGTGATGCTGAAGAAATTAATAAATGAGTGAGAGCTCAATTGAGTGGTTAGGACACTTTCCATGTGGGTGACCAGAAATAAACCAATGTCATGAATTTCTGCTATTTTTTGATGATACTTTAAAATCCCATTATCTTTTTTTTTTTTTTTTTTTGCCAGTGAGATTTCCAATAGATAATTCATTTGAAGTACTGGATCAACAATATATTCACTGTTTCATTATTTGGATTCTTTCCTCTTTCCCTTATCCATCCTGCCCCAGAATCTGCGGGTCACAGCCACCATGTTTCTGTTGCTAGACCTGGAGACCTAACACCTTTCCATGTTAAGAAAAAAATGTATTATGTGAACACCTAGTGATAGCCTTTTTTGACTGCTTTTACAGATTATTTAAACAAAAGGGCTGAATTCAATGTTTTCTGATGGATCACCTATCAAGAAGCAAGTGAGTTTTTGAAATGAAATTTGGATTATAGACTGTTTCCAAGGTTAAGTCCAGGATGAAACATGTCTGGAAACACTGGATCAACAGAGGAAAAGCTACATAAGACATTGAAATGAAAAAGAGAATACCTGTAGTGGAGGGGGACCAAACACCCAAAAAGACCCTGATTAAAACTGTTTGCCGTGTTTGATAGAATCAGATTTTGGAGAAATTCTGCAATAAATCAGTTTCTATTTTTCTACCCACAATCACTTTGCAATGGCTTTAACTAGAGTCCATGAGATCTGCGTGAACACTGTTTATAAGTCCTGATGATTATATATTAATTCAGGGCTATTATAAGACCATGGAGGAAAAAAGAGACATCTAAAAATACAGAGCATAATGGGGAGCAGAGGCAATTCAGGGGCCACAAATGTGAAACATGAAAGAAAAATCATCCTGAAGGCAGGGCTTCTGGAGTGTAGTGAGGAAGGTAGGGTGCCTGCCCAGAAATATCAGGAAGACCTTCACCACCACACTGCTCCCGAAATGACTCTGCCAGGAGGCTCCTGACAATTGCTTGATTGCCAAACTGCATCTACCTGAGGTGATCAAAATGTCAAATGTCACTTTAACTGCAAAAGCTTCATTCCCAGGTCCTGGGAATTTTCTGAGGAGCACACTTACCTTCTGCTTCTCTGCCTGTGAAGCCTGAAATCTGTATTGACTGATGGAAAGAATAATATGTTCATCCTTCCAGCCAAGAATTGGCAAACCAAGGGTCTTCTGCTTTTTTGTCCATCCTGATCTGGAGCCTATTGACTGATTCAGTCTCTCTAGTCATATGTATTGACTTGTACTTTTTAAACATGTCATGGTCTTTCATCTCTCTATCTTTTTCAAACATGTTTCTCTCCTTAAAACGCCCTTTATAACCTGGTCAATTTGCTCAATACTTTCCCACATATCAACTTTTAACTTTAATGCTATTTCTTCTTTGAAGTCCATTTAGATAAATTCCATAAAGTAGAAGTACTTACTCCCTCTTTTATGCCCCCATCAAAATTAAATATCTTGTTCCTTAATTTAGGCATATATAATATCTCTTTGCACTTTTATGTTTACATTCAACCCCCCTTACTACTATTGTATTATAAACACCTTGAAGAGTTTAGCAAGTTAGCAAATAATAAGAGATTAAAGAAATATTTGTCTTACTAATGTATTAATTATATAAAAACAATATTTTCTGGCTTTTCAATTTTCCATTAGGTCAGCTCATAATCCGTACATCTGGTGCACACAAAGGACTCTTGATACTCCATAATGTGTGGAAGAAATCTTCTACTAAAAAATAAGGAGAAACTTTGAATATATGGCTTTTTACAGTGACCACTCCAAGACTAATTATTTCTGTTACCTGGGAAAATTATTTCAATTTTTAAATAATGAAAACTTCATCAGTGAAATGAGTATAACTAATAGCATCTTATCTATTATTGGAAAAGATAGGAATTAAGGAAAGTTTATTTGCTATTATTTACTCTGTGAATTTATTTTTCCCAATATGACAAGTTTCTTGCTTGTGTTTTTATTATTAGGATTGAAAGTGAAAGTGAAATCGGTCAGTCATGTCCAACTCTTTGCCACCCCTTGGACAACCAGTCTTCTCCACCCATGGGATTTTCCAGGCAAGAATACTGGAGTGGGTTGCCATTTTCTTCTCCAGGAGATCTTCCCAACCCAGGGATTGAACTTGTGTCTCCTGCATTGTAGGCAGACACTTTACCATCTGAGCCACCAGGGAAGTCATTATTGGGATTAACTCTGGCTAATATTTAGAGGAAAAAATAAACTCTATAGACTCAGACTGTAAAAATGTGGTAAAAGCTTTTGCCAAGAGAAAAGAAGAAATCATAGTTTATTAACATATCAAAAATTCAGGTCCTCTTTTACACTTGTGTTAACCCAAGATCCCTTCTGAGATTTGCCTTGTTAACAGAGAAGGAAGAGCAGTCTGGAGACAGGGAGGCAGGAAGATTTGATCTGATACTCAGCAGGGAGGAGGAAAGGGAAGTTCTTAAGCTACTGCAAGAGTACTGATAACATATACTTGAAAGGGGACATATCATCTATCTAGAAAAATAATTAAGATCAATAAAATGGTTACAAAATTTGTCCAGGATAACAACCTTGACCTTCTAATTTGTGGGTTTAACTTTCTTCACCAGACTTTGAGATACTATTTGATAGGGATGCGAGGTGTGTACTTGCCTGGGGATTGTGAGGGAAGAGGGGTTCTTTAAAACATTAGCTGTTCTTTGTGTTAGTTGAGATGTTTAACTTTTATACTGTTTTACGTAAAGTTCTGTTAATTGTGCATAGGTTAATGTGATTGCCATTGAATATGTCATCATCAATAACAACAACAGTGTTTTAGTCAAAACAAAAATGCTTATTTCCCTCTCCTGTATAAGAAATCTCAATTGAAGGCCCAATGATCCATTCAAAGGAGGCTCAGATTAGATTGGAGTAAAGTCCTGTCATAGGAGATTCTATAAATAAACACTTTAAGGCTATTTTTTGTATATTGTAAATTGATTTCCTGTCATATTTATTTTTGCTTTTGTAAATTGTCTATAAGTGACTATTAAGTTCTTTGTGTCAGTTTTAGTGTGAATTTATTTCCATGAGCATTATAATTAAGAACATCAACATGTGATAAATTCTATTAAGGAATAATATTTTCCCATTTTAGTTCTTATTTTGTAGATGTATTTATCTTTTGGGGGTCTACTGAGCATTTTCATAATATAGAAAAAACATATTGCTAGTTTTAAAATGTTATCAATGTGTTGAATTTTATTTTTAGTTCTAATCCAAGGTTCTAATCTAATCCAAAATCATTGCAGATGGTGATTGCAGCCACAAAATTAAAAGATGCTTGCTCCTTGGAAGAAATCTATGACAAACCTAGACAACATATTAAAAAGCAGAGACATTACTTTGCCAACAGAGGTCCATGTAGTCAAAGCTGTGGTTTTTCCAGTAGTCATGTATGGATGTGAGAGCTGGACCATAAAGAAGGCTGAGCACCAAAGAATTGATGCTTTTGAACTGTGGTGTTTGGAAAGACTCTTGAGAGTCCCTTGGACAGCAAGGAGATCAAACCAGTCAATCCTAAATGAAATCAATCCTGAATATTCCTTAAAAGGACTGATTCTGAGGTTGAAGCTCCAATACTTTGACCACCAGATGGAAAGAGCCCACTCATTAGAAAAGACCCTGATGCCTGGAAAGGTTGAAGGCAGGAGGAGAAGGGGATGACAGAAGATGAGATGATTGGATGGCATAACTGGCTCAATGAACTTGAGCTTGAGAAAGTTCCAGAAGATGGTGAAGGTCAGAAAAGCTTGGCATGCTGCAGTCCATGGGGTTGCAAAATTTCAGACATGACTGAGCGACTGGACAACAATAACGACAATCCAAGAATTATGATAAGGTTACCTGCACTTCTGATTTTTTTCTTGTTTTCCCTTATAGGTGACTTTTCTTTCTAGAGTTTAATTTTTCCTAACCAATTATTCTCATGAAATTTAAAAATAATTATTTCTTCACTTAAAATATTTGGGTATATAAGATAAATGAATTATCATTTACTTTCAATGTAATATTTATATGCATAAAATGGTTATCTAATCTTGCATCAGTTCAGTTCAGTTCAGTCGCTCAGTCGTGTCCAACTCTTTGCGACCCCATGAATCGCAGCACGCCAGGCCTCCCTGTCCATCACCAACTCCCGGAGTTCACTCAGACTCACGCCCATCGAGTCATAGTGACCTTCTAATTTGTGGGATTAACTTTCTTCAACAGACTTTGAGAAGATGAGTAAGTAGGGCGCCACCTCTCATTGCATCCAGAATGTGCTTTACCAGCTTTCATGACACCAAATAGATAACAAAACCAAGTGGATTTTCAGCCAGTTCTTTACCAAACATAGACAATCATTTCAAGTTGATAAGTCATGTGCACTGGTGTGAAAGTGGCTATGAAACTTGGGTCCTAGGCTAGTTAAATCTTTCCCCTATTCAGATGGAAGTGATACTTCACTCCCTAGAACTTTGAGGTGTTAATGTGGTGACCCCTGTGCTTTCCAGGAATCTCAGATATACCATCTCCCATCTAGAACTATCTTCCCTTGGTCATTTCCCAGAGCCTTATGCCCATTTGTTCCTATTCTCTCCTCTTGGGATTTTAGTCTTTCCTAGTAAAATAATCAATTCCCAGTTCCTTCTAGGTTGAAATGACTATTCTCTGTTTTCTCTTTCCCGGTAACTTTGAAGAGGATTAAGAATGAATCTTGATCCTAGGCCTGTAGATTGATTGTGAGAAAGAGAAAGAGGAGGATCTTCTATTCATTGAAACTGAGTGGGCAGACAATGAGGGATTGTCCTATATTAGTCTTCTATGACTGCTGTAACAAAATATCAAACACTAGATGGCTTAAGCAACAGACATTGTTTTCTCACATTTCTGGAGGCTAGTGGTCCAAGATCAAGGTACTGGCAGATTTGATTCCTTTTAATATCCCCCTTGGAGAAGGAAATGGCAACCCACTCCAGTATTCTAGATGTTAAACAGTGGCTAAACAGTTGAACATGACTTAGTGACTAAACAACAAAAACATCCCTTTCCTTGCTTTGCAGTTGGCTGCTTTCTCAATGTGTCACATGGCCTTTTCTCTGTAGGTGTGCAATCCTGGTGTCTCTTACTCTTCATATAAGGACACTGCTGCTGTTGCTGCTGCTAAGTCACTTCAGTCGTGTCTGACTCTGTGCAATCCCATAGACGGCAGCCCACCAGGCTCCCCAGTCCCTGGGATTCTCTAGGCACTAGTCCTACTTTATTAAAGCTTTACCCTTATGACTTTATTTAACCTCTGCCTCTTTCAAAGCCCTATCTCCAATACAGTCATATTGGAGTTAGAGCTTCAGCATATGAATTTGGGTGGTATACAATTCAATCTAAACACTTGCCTTTTGATACTTGGATTCCACATAAAATATGTCTAATTGCAAGTGAGTTTTGCCTCTAGACTCAGAACTTCAGAGAGCTCTTGACTCATGCATAATGGGGCCCATACTCCTGTTAATATGATTTTCTGAACTTACATCTCTACCTTTATTATGTTTCAATCCAATTATTC
Source organism: Redunca redunca (assembly GCA_006410935.1). Classification (NCBI taxonomy): domain Eukaryota; kingdom Metazoa; phylum Chordata; class Mammalia; order Artiodactyla; family Bovidae; genus Redunca; species Redunca redunca. Next base: position 95,448 of record SJYQ01008002.1, read on the forward strand.
AAAATGATTTTTAGTGTTCTCCTTCAGTGTGGTACAATACATATTCATGGAATAATCACTTTTAATAGATTACCAAATTTTTCAGAGAATTCACTGAATTTTCTTATCAGGTCATTTCTATATTGATATGGTAACCTTTTCCTCCTTCACTTAGTAGAGTACTCATAAGGCTATAGACCTCTGAGCAATTAATGTGAATGTTAACATATATAGAAAAATTATACTTTGCTGAGTGTTGAAACAGTAGGTTACTATTGATTACTAAAATATGTTCTGAAAAGTTAAAATGTGTTTAAATGGATAAAATAATTATTCAGACATACTTTTCTTCTTGAAACTACATGAAAAATGTCACAAGCTGGTACCTTAGAAATCAATCTGCACACCTGAATTTCTCTGCTGTTGATTTTTGTTTGTTTGTTTCTTTTTTTTAATGTTTCTAATTGACAAAGAATGCTTTGGAATAAAGATAAACTCTACAAGTCACCACAGTAACCATTATCTTCTGCTCTATCCTATCAATTTCCTAACTATACACATAAGTGGGGTCTGCATTCTCTGATTTAACAGACAACAATCTCTGGAATAGAACTACTTACACAGCATCAGTTGTTTTTTATGCTGCTTATGATGCTTCAGTTCAGTTCAGTCGCTCAGTCATGTCCGACTCTTTGTGACCCCATGAATCGCAGCATGCCAGGCCTTCCTGTCCATCACCATCTCCCGGAGTTCACTCAGACTCATGTCCACTGAGTCAGTGATGCCATCCAGCCACCTCATCCTCGGTCGTCCCCTTCTCCTCCTGCCCCCAATCCCTCCCAGCATCAGAGTCTTTTCCAATGAGTCAACTCTTCGCATGAGGTGTCCAAAGTACTGGAATTTCAGCTTTAGCATCATTCCTTCCAAAAAAATCCCAGGGCTGATCTCCTTCAGAATGGACTGGTTGGATCTCTTTACAGTCCAAGGGACTCTCAAGAGTCTTCTCCAACACCACAGTTCAAAAGCATCAGTTCTTCGGCGCTCAGCCTTCTTCATAGTCCAAGTCTCACATCCATACATGACCATAGGAAAAACCATAGCCTTGACTAGACAGACCTTAGTTGGCAAAGTAATGTCTAAAACCCAGAAACATCAGCATGAATATTTGAGCATAAGCAACTGGAGATAAAAACTAACTTTCAGATGTCTACCATTCTTTGTAGATTAATAAATATAAATTATTTGCTGTACATTTTAAATTCTTGTATGCAAAATCAAGGCATGCTAAAAATTGGCCTACACCATGCATTTTATAAAATAATAAGAACTATGCATTGCTGACAGCTCAGTTTTGAAATATTTCATTTCAGAAGCTTGCTCAAAGGAGGAATTTACATTTGTGGGCTTTCCTGGTGGCTCAGATGGTAAATAATTTGCCTGCAGAATCTATATTCTTGCCTGGAAAATTCTGTGGACAGAGGAGCCTGATGGGTTACAGTCCATGGGGTCACAAAGAGTTGGACACAATTGAGCATGTGCACACACACACAGAGGCACAATTTATGCAAGGTTCCTGATCCCCACAGCTTTTGAGTTTATAACTACTACTTGTGTTTCTATTTAAGAAAGATGATAAAACTCAAATTGAACAAATTTAAGGAAAATAAGTGGAGTTTATTGGTTCATGTAGCTAAACAGTTCAGGGGTGAAACTACCTTCCAGAATGCCAGAATGCAGAGTCCGTTAGTTGTTTTCTTTTTTTTGACTCTTACAATTCCTTCTTTCCATTAGACTCTGCTTTTCTCCTTGGGTTCACTCTCAGTTTATGCAATATTTAACCTAAACTGCACAGCTAGAAATTTAAGGCATTTTTCATTTTCTAGTGTCAACTTAAAATATTCACAACCTAAAAGTTGAGAATTATGTTTTATTCAGTGGGAATATTTAGGACTCCAAGCCTGGGAGACAGCATCTGAAGTACCCTGAGAGAACAGCTCCAAGGGGACCAGGGGAGGAGCTAGGTTATATACAAATTTTGCAACAAAGTGTAGGTTCTGAACATCAAAAGATTATTTTTAATATGCTGGGCTGGATGAAGGACAAGCTGGAATCAAGAGTCTCAGGAGAAATATCAATAATCTCAGATATATAGTTGACACCACACTTACGGCAGAAAGTGAAGAAGAACTAAAGAGCCTCTTGATAAAAGTGAAAGAGGAGAGTGAAAAAGTTGGCTTAAAACTCAACATTAAGAAAACTAAGATCATGGCTTCTGGTCCTATCACTTCATGGCAAATAGATGGAGAAACAGTGGAAACAGTGACAGACATATTTTTTTATGGGGGGGGGGGTGGAGGCGCTCCGAAATCACTTCAGATGGTGACTGCAGCCATGAAACTGAAAGACGCTTATTTCTTGGAAGAAAAGTTATGACCAACGTAGACAGCATATTAAAAAGCAGAGATATTACTTTGTCAACAAAGGTCCATCTAGTCAAAGCTATGGTCTTTCCAGTAGTCATGTATGGGTGTGACAGTTGGACTGTAAAGAAAGCTGAGCACCAAAGAATTGATGCTTTTGAACTATGGTGTTGGGGAAGACTCTTGAGAGTTTCTTGGACAGCAAGAGATCCAACCAGTCCATCCTAAAGGAAATCAGTCCTGAATATTCATTGGAAGGACTGATGTTGAAGCTGAAACTCTAATACTTTGGCCACCTGATGTGAAGAACTGACTCATTTGAAAAGACCTGATGCTAGAAAAGTTTGAAGGTGGGAGGAGAAGGGATGACAGAGGTTGAGATGGTTGGATGGCATCACCGACTCAACTGACATGAGTCTGAATAAACTCTGGGAGTTGGCAATGGACAGGGAGGCCTGGCATGTTGCAGTCCATGGGTTGGCAAAGAGTCAGGCATGACTGAGTGTCTGAACTGAACTGAAAGAAAACTAGATTATTCAAGTTAGGAAATTTAGTACTTTTATTTATGGTGGTGTGGGCTTCCCTGGTGGTTCAGAAGGTAAAGAATCTGCCCCCAGTGTGGGAGACCCAGATTCAATCCCTAGTTCAGGAAGATCCCCTGGAGAAGGGAATGACAACCCACTGCAGTATTCTTGCCTGAAGAGAAGCCTGGCAGGCTAAGTCTATGGGGTTGCAAAGAGTCATACAAGACTGAGTGACTAACACTTTTTTTTTTTCCTTTGTGTATGGGGAGATGCAAGAGTCTGGGCTCACTGAAATCATTCCTTTGATATGCATCTCAGCCATCTGGGGCCACTATCCTGAATTTTCAGCAGGGCTCACCATAAGAAATGACTACAGGAAGTGACTTGCAGTCTGATGGATGCTAGATAGCTGCATTCTTCTTCTTGAGTTCCCATAGAACTCACCTGCTCACATTGGTGGGCTGCAATTGCTGATGACTGTGACGTCTTTGTTTATTGATATTTCAGGACACACTCCATTTCTCAATAGCATCTCTTACAAATATCTTCAACAAATCTGAGGAAAAGCTTTCATTGGCTTATTGAAATCCTGGTTTTCTCTCTTAAGTATCTTGTAGCTAGTCTTTCAAGCTCCCCAGTTAGGTTTTGATCACGTACCCAGACTTAGATTTCATACATCAGTGGAACAACAGGACAAATAGAAGGTATTTAACAATCTCTTTTGGCTAACACTGACATCTTTTCTTCAATATAGATTAATTTAAAGCATCTTTTCCTAACTTGTAACAACTACACAATAGGCTGATGCAGATACATATCAGATTCTCCTTAGTATTAGAGTACCTGATATCTCATGCAGTTACTGCACACAACTGTTAGTCCAAGGCCTCTGGTTATGCTTTCTTTTGCCCAGGGTCTTCTTATGGTTTGTAACCCATCACTGTCATACTTAATGTACTATGGCAATGAGTAAGTAGAATATCTTCAATAAAACTTCATTTGGACAGGGCAGATGGAGAAAGAATATACGGTACTCATCTTTCCACACCACACACAATGTTCTTTTTGTATACATAACATGGGTTTGCTGTTCTGAAGTGAAGAGTGTTCTGTGTCAATCAACCTTCTTGTTCCTGATTCTGTTTCTTTAGAAGCCTTCACATTTCTATTTCTGTATTACATCATATTTGAGAAGGAGATTTTGTAAAAACCTTTCTGATGATTACCTCAGCTTAGCATTCCCTTTCCACTGGTGGAGATTTGGATCACAGTGCCTAGGGACAGCTTTTGGAGTTAAACAAGCATAGGACTTTGTTTCCCAAGCTCAGGAATTTATCAGGCATAACTTTTGGAAGAAAAGTTATGACCAACCTAAACAGCATATTAAAAAGCAGAGACATTACTTTGCCAACAAAGGTCCATCTAATCAAAGCTATGGTCTTTCCAGTAGTCGTGTATGGATGTGAGAGTTGGACTGTAAAGAAAGCTGAGCACCAAAGAATTGATGCTTTTGAACTGTGGTGTTGGAGAAGACTCGTGAGAATCCCTTTGACAGCAAGAAATCCAACCAGTCTATCCTAAAGGAAATCAACCCTGAATATTCACTGCAGGACTGCTGCTGAAGCTGAAACTGCAGTACTTTGGCCACCTGATGTGAAGAACTGACTCATTTGAAAACACCCTGATGCTGGAAAAGATTGAAGGCAGAAGGAGAAGGGGATGACTGAGGATGAGGTGGCTGGATGATATCACTGACTCAATGGACATGAGTTTGAGTGAACTCCAGGAGTTAGCAATAGACAGGGAGGCCTGGCATGCTGCAGTCCATGGGGTCGCAAAGAGTTGGACATGACTGAGCAACTGAACTGAACTGAGGACTTCATTTCCCACACTCGAGAATTTATCAGGCAATACAACTAATACTATTTAATCCTCCCTTGGCTTCCCATCAGTTTGTGCTCAATCCACTTTGTGGGATAATTACCAAAGCCAAGAGTCAAGAGCTTTTACTCTGTAACCCAGCATAGGTGTTTGTTTCTTGGCAACAGCCCTTCAAAATGTTTTGCTCATATCTATCGTTTTTAGCATAATTGTTTCTTTTTTGTTCTTGACCCTTAAAGTAATAAGATTAACCTATCCAGGTCAGAGTGAACCCCAGTGATCTCTTTTTAATTTAAGTGGGGACTTAATTTTTACCATTCATAGGCAGTTTGTTTAAATCAGAAGATCTTAGATGTGTTGATGGCCAAGACTTAGCTCCCTTTTGAAAGCTATTTTACCTCCTGTCTTGTTTCTAGCTTTCTTCCTTTAGTGTAGAACTTGGGATGTGGATTTTTGAGCACTGAAAGGTACATGATTTCGGTATCTTGAATGATCAACAGTGGTGGGGGAGGGGTCTTCTCTAACTCTAGCTGTTTTGTGTTCCTTCAATGCTCTGCTGAGTCAGATTGTCTCTTATCTGTAGGAATTTATTAAGGTCATACACAATAATTAGTTAACTGATTTAAATATTCATTTTCATATCAAGGCTCCTAAAGTTCTAGCCTAAATAAATACCTGGCCCAAGTCACAGTATCCAATAATTTGTCATATGAAAAGGTTGCCACCTTATAATCTGAGGCGTAGCATCTACTGGCTTGACTTCTGTAATTTCACATTTTAGGATATTTTATTTACAAAACCCTACTTCTTCAATTTTTCTGTTACCATATATCAGTGTTTCTCCATACATCTATGGACACCTTATCTTTGACAAAGGAGGCAAGAATATACAATGGAGTAAAGACAATCTCTTTAACAAGTGGTGCATGGGAAAGTGGTCAACCACTTGTAAAAGAATGCAACTAGATCACTTTCTAACACCATACACAAAAATAAACTCAAAATGGATTAAAGATCTAAATGTAAAACCAAGAAACTATAAAACTCCTAAAGGAGAACATAGGCAAAACACTCTCTGACATAAATCACAGCAGGATCCTCTACGATCCACCTCCCAGAATACTGGAAATAAAAGCAAAAATAAACAAATGGGATCTAATTAAAATTAAAAGCTTCTGTTTGATCAGTTTTAAGAAATCTGAGACTGAGATTTATCATGCATTTAATGTTTAATTGACAACTTTTCCTTTTATTCCCTGGTTGGCACATAAAATGCTGTTGTATTATTCTTTGAAAGTTATGACATTTAAACATGATAGTATTCTAGTAGCCAAAACTTTTTTGTCAGTGACCAAAAAAAAACTAGTCTTAGCTTGATAAGAAAATGTATTTCCCTCACACTAAACAGCAAGTGGGAAGCATTTGTTTCCAAAGACTTGAAATATATCACTGGGACTCTTTCAAGTTTCATTCAGCACTGTTTTATTCTGGGTTAGTTTCATTGCCAATCAAGATTTCTTATGATAAAGTTGTGTTAAAGATAGCCATCACCTGTTATCTTTATAATTTAACCTAAAATAGATAAATCTCCTTGGATTGCCTTTGGTCATGGACACTAGATTCCTCCTAGATTCCTCCACCATGTACAATTAAATGAAATATTCTGGATGATCAGGCTTGAATATGGTGCTCACCTAAGGTTCTGGGTGATGGGATAAACCTCATTCAAATCCTTGGACTAGAGTTCCCTGGTGGTCCAGTGGTTAAGGACCTGCCTACCAAAGTAGGAGACAGATTCAATCCCCGATCCATTAAGATCCCGCATGCTGTGGGGCAACTAAGCCCATGCACCACCACTACTGAGCTTATGTACCCTAGAACCTAAGCTCAGCAACAAGAGAAGCCACCTCAATAAAAAACCCCATGAACTGCTACTAGAAAGGAGCTCTCCCCTTGCTACAACTAGAGGAAATGCTCATGCAGCAACAAAGACCCAGGGCAGCCATAAGTAAATAATGTTTAGAAAAAAATCCTTGGAGTGAAATCAGGAGAGGTCCAGCACAGGTAGATACAAAGGGCAGAAGATTGTCTACCATAAACTACAATAAATTTTTCTCCAAAATAAAAAGAAACTTACATTATTACACAAATTGTCAGGATAAAAAATAAGAAAACAACAAACTTTAGTTTATGAAAGCAATGAGGACAATGATTATATTACATCTTATAATTATTGAAAAACCAAATGAAATTACCAGATTCAATCAATAGAAGTATGTTTGGTTAAGAAAATATGGCTATATAAATGCAGGTTTAATTAAGACAGTAGCAACTAAATTAACAATTCAAAGTTTCTTTCACAATATTACATTTCTTCATGGATTAAAGCTGATTACATTTAAAAATATACCTACCCAGTCCCTTCTTCTACAGCATTCACTCTAATCTCAGGATATTCTGTTACAAAGACTTTTAGTGTTGGTTTTAAAATATCAGCATGGATTTTTCTTTTTTATATTACTTACTACATGTTAACTACAGTTAACCAACTCAGGTTAANCAATTTAAAGAGCTTAAAGTAAAATAAATATACTCTAAAGCATAAAGCAGTTAATTCTGCAACACGGGAAAATTTTTGACAAAACACAGGATATTATTAAAGCATTTTCAATAGTGTAAAAATAAAAATTAGGAAATTGCTTTTGAAGTGTCTTATAATGATTGAATTAGTTCAGGAAGAGCACTCTGCTATTAGCTGCAGTGGTTTTTGACCTCAGTAGTCTATTCTTGTAGGATAATTTACACATGAGTTTAAGGCTTACGTTTTCAGAGATATATAAACTTGTGCCATTGGTTTTCAACTCTGTTGCACATTTGAACCTCTTGGGCTATAAGCCAACAGAGGGAGAGCCTCTGCAATTGGTTTGGGATATTTAAAGCTCCTCTGGTAATTTTAATATTCAGATAGAATTAGGTACACTGGTTTTGGTAAACATGCCTAGGAAATCTATGTTTACTAGTGACAGTAATATCATTTTTAGACTAGAGGGGGTAGAAGCTCTGAGTCAGTAAAAGATGTGCTCATGATGTGTGTGCAACCTTATTTTATATTTCTTTCATTAAGACATACAAGAAAGTTTTGTGGTGATACAATGAGAATCATTGTACAATATTCAGGATAAAATTACTTTTAGTTGGTAATATACCATTTTCTTGCCAAAGAAATGGTGCCCTGAATTCAAAGTTATGTAGTTTTCAATAAATCAGTTACTTCTATAAATGGTATATGCTGAGCATTAGGTAGGAGTGATTGCAAACACTAATCTAAAAAAAAGAATATAGCGCTGAGCATTTATTAAAAAAAAAACTTGTTGTGAATCTGGAATCATAATTAATAGTATACATAGCACTATTCTCCAAAAACGTAAACATTTCTTCCTTGTGCTTTTCTTAAAAAACAAAACAAATGTTTGCTGTGTTTGAATCTAAAATGTAT